>JAPQRN010000019.1:17364947-17380815 GCA_037367275.1 Coranthus polyacanthus | reverse complement strand
AAAAAAAAAAAAGGAGCTGACAAGCAACGTTAGCTACTTTCGTAATACTGTTTAAAAAGTTTTCGAAGTGGCGTTAACGCTCCCAGACCCGTGGGCGCTTATGAAAGGAAAGCTGTCAAGTGAGCCACTGACCTCACCCGTAGACTGTTGTCCCCCTTGTCCTGCCGTGACCCGCGGTGTATTGACGGTCAATGGACGGTCCAACCCGCAACCAGGACCTTTTCCGACCGCAGTGTTGATCCGCGCCTCGTGCGGAAAGTGGGCGTGTCATGTAAACTTTCAACCAATTAAACCACAGCGCGAGGTCACTCTAGGACACGCAGATTCCAATATGAAAAAAAAATCACGCCATATTGCCGCGCGAGTTTTATTAGCACCCTTCGTAGACGACATTGTTATTTCCACTCGACCATTATTGTGCGCCTGCCTTTTGTCAGAATAAAATAAAACGATTCTCTGAAATTCGGTCGGTCTACAGGGCGACATTCTTTTTTTATATTAGGCTATTTTTTTAAAATTATTTTTATCGATTTCTGTCAGGCAGAACGATGACAGAACACAAAAAGTAAACATATAAACAAGAACCAAAAACCTAACAGCAGAGAATAAACAAGAAGAGCACTATCTTAACAATGTCAGTGGAGTTCGTGTGCACAGTACAGCTCGTGACTGAATTCAACAAAGTAGCCTACAGCTAAAGATAGGGGTATGGAAAAACAAAATGTCTAGATTAAAAATTAATTGAAAAATACATTCGGAAGACAAATAGATAGTGTCAGAGTCATAATGTTGAACTCATTGCATATTTTCTCTTTAAATAATAGACAAAAAGGCCCTCCAGACAAGTAGATATGATTCTTTGCGGGTATGCAGCATGGCTACCATTAACTCAAATGGCACAATGTCTGTCATTAATATAACCCGTTCCGTATATTCAGGCTTAACTTGGCTTTTGCAGCTACGAAGGATCACCATAGCAGCTGAAACAGAGTATATATTCTTATATATAAATGATGGTTGCTTTATCAAGGATAGGTACATAGCTCAGCTCACACCCAGCTCAAGGTCCTCTTACTGAAATATTTCAGTTTCAATTTCAATCACTTTCTACAGATATGGTCGGTTCAAGTGAGGCACTTGAGTGAGGCAACTTCAGTTCTCTAAATGACAGACTATTAGCAACATCTGATACTGAATGGCAGGCCCATTACATGTGACTTAAAATGTCTGTAAGTAGACCTTAATGTGAGAAGTTCTTGTCAAACTACTTTGGCATGGACCTTTCACTTTCTTGTTTTGTTTTGCAAACTATGATGACCATGGTTCACATAGTTCACAGGTTATGTCAGATAAGCCACATTTTCTGCTGTATATTGTTAAGGCAACAGTGTCTGAAAGCCGTAATGGTCAATGAATCACCATGAACACAAACTCTATTCTGATTTTGTCTGATGGAAGCTGACTGCGTACACACCCATTTGACTGAGCCGTGCTGAAAGTCAAGCAACCATGTTAACTGCAATTGATGTAGTAAACCCTGAGAGGGCAGTCTTTACCCATTAAGCCAGCCCACGTTTTTTTTTTTTTCCTTTTTTTTTCTTGTTCTATAAGATCTCTTCACTGCAGGCTCTACAACTCCACAGCAGAGAGTCTATTTAATATTAACTATTAAAGAATAAAATATTTAAAAACCTGCAGAAAAAAATGGGGCATGGATGGTAAAGGAGAACAGACAATGTGACAATAGTTGCTTTCATTAAATGTACTCATTACAATTCCTGGGATGTGATTTTCACATAAACCCTCTTCTTTAGGTGGAATTCACACAGTACTCTGTGTTTTGTCACTATCAAGCCAGTACAATGACTTCCCCTGCTGGTTGGTGTGTATCATCATCACTGGAACTCTATTAACTCCCCCTTTTCATTTAGAGAGGATTTTCATTATTCAAGCCATTACCGTTTTCATTATGTCCCTTTGTGTTTTCCCAAATGCCGGCACCAGACTCCTCAAAGGAAACACATTTGTTCTAATGTTGCTATCACGAAGCAGCTGAATGGGACCTGTTGTAGCATTGTTTTGGTCAGGTTTTCAATCCAGGCAGCGCTGGTAACAGTTTGGGTTATTATACCAGACAAAAGCCATGGTTGTGAACAGTTGACAGAAAGAAAAAATAGCATGAGGTGGCAAACATGGGTGTGTTTGTCTGGACCACAGTCGTACTCTTATTGTTTGAAATGTTTATGACTGACTAAGCGATTTCCACCTCTGCATTTATTTCTGTAACTAAAACACACAAACCCATTTGCATTTGCACCAGTGGACCACAATCTCCTTCAAAGTGAGTTAACAACACGTGCCCTCAAGGCCCTCATCTGTTCCTGCTTAACTCTTAACTCTGCTTCACTGGATCGGTTGATTGAGGCCAAAATTGTTCTGGATATTGAGTAATTGAAGATTGGTAGATAACGGGAGAATCATTCATCCCTCAGAGTAAAATGATCATTCCAACCCCCCCTCCCACTCCCCCTCGCTCTCTTTCTTTTACTGCCTGAAGACATACCTTTTAAGATAAGAGCAATAAATTGGCAAAGTGGCCATATTTTCATGGACTTCAGAGCAGAACTCACAAATCTTGTTTGTGTAGTTTTATTTTTATAGATATTTTGTGCTTTTGTCATGTAAGTAGATGTGCCTACTTTCAGTTCAGTTAGTTATAATGGACACAACAGGCTTTTTTTTATTGTAATGAATAAAATCTACAGCAATAAACTGAACTAACTTTGTGATGCACTTTATGTTATAAGCATTTAAAGTAGTTAAAGATTGTCTAACGCATTGCAACAAATTACATCATAATAAACTATGCTAATCTTTTAGAGATTATACAGCAGTGCATAATACATAAAGCACAAACACACACACACACACACACACATATATATATATATATATATATACAATATACAGTACATTTACATATAGGTTGCAAGGACATGGTCTTTGCTCAGCAAAGAAAGGAGCAGCACAGTTCTACTGTAATGAAATTCATTTCCTCTGCTTTATGTTTACTATCAAACCTTGTCTCAGGTGTACTGCTAAGAGATCGCATCATTTATTTGACTCGAGTGCTCCATCCAGTTTCACCTTCTGCTGTTCATTGTCAAAGCTGTGAAACTGTAGAAATTAGCCTCCATCTATTAATATCTGACCAGCTCTGCTTGGTTTCATCTGCACCACACACCACAGGAATCTTATTTCCAACATCCTGCAACAAATTTCCGGACGCTTGAAACACGAGGTATCAGTAACATACAACACAGGGACAAATCATCTCCAGGTTGAAACTTGATATGAACCTTTGCCTTTAGTATATTCTGCCCAATAGCATATTAATAAGGCATAACCAAGGCCAGGACAATGTGTGTTGGACTTATCCACCCTGCTGAAAATAATAAAGAGAAAGGAGCTTGACCTTGAGTCACATGTTGGTAAGAAGAGCATTTATTATTGACATTCTTTCTTAAAGAACATATTGATCAGAATATCATGCTTAGCAGATAAATGATGTAACTGATATGGGGACATATTGTACTACTATATCACAGGATTTATCAGAATCGCCTAAAAACATGTTGGAGACCTCTAACAAGGTCGTTTTTGTTGACTGCACTCTCTTTTGTCCACTTCAATTAAAGAAATACATCTCTAAAACATACTTTATCTCCTGCTTTAGTTTTAAGTCTTAATGCCTTTGTGTCCAAATCTCTAAAGCAAAATATACAAGTTCAAATTCTGTTTATTGTAATGTATTGAAATGTATGTTCTTTTATAAAAGTGAAAGCTCAAAATGAAAGCTCATAAAAGCCATTAACTTTATGCTTTAAACTTTTTTAGTGAGAGTAACTGTCTTTAATCTTCTGAGTAAAATTGCCCTGCAAGGAATAACTTAACTGGCTGTTTTATGACTGTTGTGCCTTAGGCTTAAAGGATATTGGAAAAGTGATTTGTGGGGAGCCTCCAGCAGACCTTAAAAACACATAATCTAAAAGATTTGTAGCTACGGTCAGAGAACATGGGAAATACCAGGTCACGGCATGCAACATACAGAATGAAAAGAAACAAATAAGAGAAATGTGTCAACAGGTGGTTTCAAGTTTTTCCGTCTGCTGAGAATGCACAATATCCTCATTCTGCATTTATGACTTTCCATCACTTTTTGAATAGCGGCGGCTGCCACTCTGTTTCTCTGGGTCTCCTCCTGTTTATTCTGGAGAGTCTTTTTTTTTAACCCCAGAGACCTGACAACGGGTCAGCAGCCACAGCGGAGGTGGAGAAGAAACACGGGAAGAGCAGACGAGCTCTGAAATATTTATGCTTCTTTAGTGTTTGCGACTGTATGAGTTTTGACAGTGATGGCACATTTCTATGACCCTCACCCAAACAAAAAGCCTGAAATGTTGCAAAATGTAGTGACTAGGAGAGGTGTGTCAAAGAGCACGCTGCCTTCGATTCTTCACTCTCCTTTTTTTCCATGTATATTGACCCTCCTTCCTTTCAGTGTCTTATTTAGCCTCTTTTATTCTTTTTCCACCATTTTCTTCAAACCCGCTTGCACCAAACTGCGCTTGGCCTCTCTCCTCTCTCTACCTTCTCTTCCCACTCCACATCCCATCTCATTTCCTCTGCCTCCTCATCTCTGCACCACATTCACAATGACAGATTGATGGCAGCCTCTGCAGTACCTCACCGTACTAATCATAGTCACCTAGATTGGTCCCACCGAATTTACAACAAGCTGATCAAGTCTGTTTATCTACTGACTGTAAATATTTTCATATTTAGACTATTTAAAGCTTATCAGTCATCAGCACTTTAATTTATTACTGTATTAATTACAATGTCTTCTTATCTTTCGATTTAGCTCCAAGTGAGAGAACAGAGTCGGAGCATTTGCAGAGGTGGGGAGTAACGAAGTACAAATACGTTATTACTGTACTCAAGTAGAGTTTTCAAATATCTATACTTGAGTATTTATTTAACTGACAACTTTATCTGTACTCTCTAGTCCTTACATTTTGCAAACAGACTCATTACTTTAGCTTTAAGCCATTCGAGGAGAATTATCGATGACTTTTATGTTGCATGATTGCGCAACTTCCCAACATCAAGACCAGTTTCAACCTAAATGAATGGGACAATAGCACATAAAAAGATCAGTTTATGTATCCATCAAACATAACAAGACAAAAAAGGATGTAAAAGAGGCAACAGAATGAAACAGGCAGTAAAGGGAGGCAGAAAAGTCATCATAATGCGTTGAGTTCTGTTGCTGACATTTAAAACTGATTTGAACTTTTGAACGTTCCTTACTATTTCCAGTGTATTGTTTATTTTATTTTATTTCAGGTTAGACTGTTTTCATATTCTCTACATTATATTAATATCATGTGAGGTAGAAAAGTCCTTTAAAGGGCTTCTTCTTACGCTCTTTCTACAGAATATCTGTACTTTAATGTGTGTACTTTTACCACCTCTGAGCATTTGTGAATAAACACGACAAAGGCTATACATCTGTACACACAATGAAAAATGGAATAAAAGTAAATCTCAAAAATGGAGTTTCTTTGAAACATATACAGGAGACGAGTAAACATCCATGAAAGCAAGGTGATTGTTGTTGTTGTTGTTGTGCTCATTGACAGCCAACAAATGTTTTTTTTTATTCATTCCTTTTTACTTATTTACTCTTCACATCTACCACTGAGATCAGAAGCTGTGAACACTGCTTTTATATTTTCCATGAATATCAGAACACATTCTCACACCGGGGATTATCGCTGCAAAACGTACACATTGTGCGATCATTGTATTATTGATCCCCATCAATAAACAGAATTAATTTTTAAATTTGTCTTTATATTGTATCAAAATTTCATCTTCAAAATTCAGTGGATAGAGACTTTTTACAGACCTCTGCTTTTAATGTTTTCGTGTATTCAAAATGAAAGAAAACTATAGAAATAAAGCAGGTTAAAAATAGTCATACAGCAGCGTTTGAGTTGCTGTATGTGCATTAAAAGATATTTACAATTTACAATTTATAGCACTCAGTTTTACACCCTCGTTTTTCTAGCCTGAAATGTTATGAATTTTCCTAAAGTGATCCAAAAAGTGCAAAAATGTAAGTATTAAAAAAGTGTGTATACTTTTGTCCAGTTGCTACAAATTTTTGTACAATGAGACTGTTCAAATGGATTTTCAATGCACTAGTGTGGGTCAAATCAAGGAAAAGGTGGTTTTAGGGAATCTGTACAACTTTATGTTGACCCTGTCGTCCCCGTTAAACCAGCAGAAATCTTTAAAGGTGTAGATGATTTTGAAAGGTGTAGAAAATGAACAGTATGTAAGATAATAATAACCCAGTTTGTTCCTATGTTACAAGTAATTTTAGTGTTATCTGTGATGATAACACTGTTTAACATTCATCTGTGATGAATGTTAAACCACTAATGGCTGCTGAGTCTGTGGATCCGATCACATGAACCCTGTGAGCGTGTCTTGGGTGTCTTTGTTCACAGCTTGGTGAACCATGTGATTGCTTTGGTGGAATAGAAAATGGTCACACTGGCGACTCAGGCATCTTTATTTTGGCATTCGTATTATTGCAGAAATGGAAGTTAGAAGACAAAAGCTCCCGCTGCGAAGGGTTCATCTAACTTTGGCATCAACCCCCATGTAGTTACCAACACACACACACACACATCTCCTCTCCTGCCGTCTCACCTCAGGAGGGAGGATGGATGTGCTGCCCTCCCTCTTTCCCCCATGTGGCTGAAAGATTAAAAAGTACATTCCCCATCAAAGGTTGTAGTCTTTTTTTGCCAAGCTTTCCTCACATTCTCATGGCAGCTCTTCTCCTATTTATCTGGCTCAGGTCTACTGCCTGCCTGCTCTGACACACCGAGTGGGATGAAAGGAAAAGGATGAACACAATGAATGTTTCTTTCTTTCTTTATTTATTGTCAGCACACAAACTTTGACAGGAGATGAAAATGGCATAAGCTCTTTTGTTGAACATGGCTCCAAGTTTCTCTGTCCTGAATTATTGGTATGCAAAGCAGCTGGAAACAGAATAATAAAGCTAATCAGGGATTTTAAAACTTTCGGAGAGTTGTTTCATATTACAATAGAGCACTGTCAGCAGTAGTTACAGTATGTACACTGAGAGTTACCCTCCCTGCATCTGTGCTGCAGGGTTTCCCCAGTATACCTTCAGGCATAGATAGATGAAGTATTGAAATCCCTGTTGAAAATACTATCATGAAAACACTAAAATCCTCCACTTTCATAAAATTAGCTCCCGTAGTAAATGTAAACACTCTTATTATGCATAGTGAATCCCTGTGAGTGTTATTATCGCTGATGGATTAATGTGTTAGCAGCAGTTTAATGTCACAGGTCGTAGTGGAGAGCCACAGAAGTACAGGAATGAAGCGAGTAAGGAGAACTCATCATTATTCCACTGTTGGTTAAACTATTTCTGCCTGAATAATGATAGTGCTGTCAGAGCACAGTCCTCTGTTGCCACTGCAGTCAGCCATACACAATTGCTTTCAGCAGGTCTCGTCCGGACAGAGGCAACTTTATTTAAGTTTTAATTGCGGGAGCTACAAAGTCACAGGCAGCCTGGGATGATAAGGTAAGCAGGATGAGTAATGTTAATAAGTAGCACGCCGCTGGTGCGCGCACATTTTTGGCTGTGCAAATGGAGATAAGAAAGACAAAACAAAACAAACAAGCAAACCAAAACTACGTCCTACAATAATATCAATGTCAGACAACAGAAGGCCGTACAACAGCAGTGCTTAAAAACAAGGCTTTTTTAGCCACGTAACAGTAATGTGTGGAGAGTACGTCCAAAAAGCCCAGAAAAGCCTTTAGGCATTTCTTTCAAAAAAAGCTTCCAACACTTAAAGTTGCTGACAAAGCTTTCCATTACAGTTATTATATTAAGACCTTTATTTACATAATGAATGTGAAATAAAAATGGGTTATCCAAACAATATGTGTGTTTGGATTTAGGTTATGAAAATGGTTTTATTCAGGGGGACGTTTCTTGGCAAATTTCTCCGAAGTCAGAAGGGTTAGTCATCTGATTTGTCACTATAGATTAGTAGATTGTGTTTCAGATCACTCAGAGTACATTTCCTACAAACAGCGTAAGCTACATGAACCTACAAGCCTATGAAGTCATGATTTCAGTAATAAATTACTCATGAATCAAAGTTTGTGTCCGGGGCTTCTATAACAATATCACAGCCCTAACTTCTTTAACACCATCTACATCCTCTGACATTTTTCTACATTTAAATGTGTTTCCACGAGTTAATTTTGACATAAAGTTCTCAAGAAATTACAGGCCTTTATCAGAAGCGTGATGAATAATGTTCAACTAAATGTCACAAATTCATTTCAAAAACACAAACCTCTAAGTGTTTAGACTCACAATTATGTTTGGCTGGAAGCTCATTTAATGCTGGGATTTAATGAGTCTAAATTATTCCTCTGTTGTGTTAATTTCAACTCAATGAAAAGATGCAAATGCAGAAAGACCTCTCACTCCGGAATGGAAGCTGTCGGTGGGAAACATTTTTCAAGTTCACTGGCTTTTTTTTTTTTATGTAATTACACTAAGTTAGACTGTCAGGATTTCTTATTGCAACAAATTGTTCCTTCTTAATGAGTGTGTCCTGGAAAAATATTTAGGCAGAATTATGACAAAAAGTACAACATGTGCTGGATGCAAATGGTGAGTAATTCCTTTACCCTGCTAGCAGACTAATGGACGTTTTTTCAATCTGAAACTGTCCACTCTGAAGCTCCTTCGCAGTAAATGTTACTGTAAATTGCCAAGACAGACAGAGAACAAAGAACGGGAAAAAGATGAAATGTTGTAAATAAATACATAAATGATGAAAAATGTGCCCCTGTTGAGACACGTCTTACATAACTAAGTGGCTGGTGTTTGATCATAATTCATGAGCACTTCTCCTTAAAAAAAGATCCACTTTGTGTCCTCCTTAATTCACTCCCAGGTACTTTCCACTTGCTCAACCACTTGACTATGTAGCAATAATGGGAATAAATGCTCACTATTATCAGAAACTGGGTTGATTCGGTCTTGTGGTTCTGTTTTAACGTCAGGGCAGTAAGTGAAACCCAAAGATGTGATCGCAATAGACGCTTGTTTGTCTTTTAATATAAAGGTTCGTTGAAACGCAGATCGCCAAAGAACACTAGTCTCTCTCAGGTGTGCGCCTCTGGTCGTTTAACCTCAGCCTTGTGTCTGACACGCTGACTGCACAAGCGTTGCTCATTCTGCCACCAGTAAACACATTCGGCGTAGTTGCGCCTTCCTAACTTGACTCCGACAAACATAAGGTGTCTACGGATTTGACGCCCGAAAAATTAAAGCCAATTAGTCGCTAATCAATTCCATTCCAGTCGCTGCACAATTCTGCTTCAGGTTTTGGCAGTAGCATGGCTTTAGGAGTCTCTTGTGGATGACAGCAGGGAGCAGCGCTGGAGATGCTGTAGCTCACACTACCGCTAGAAGACAAACGCCGTGGTCCTCCCACCTTACCAGAGCTTCTGAGCGCAGCTCAGGGAACGGGAACTATTGTTACTTATACCGATGAATGGGACTTTGCCCCGCGCTGGATCCTGAAGCTGGTTCAGGTTTGGAAGAGGGGCGCATAAGCAGACGAGAAGAAGGACAGTCTTTTCTTTCAGTGAGACCCGGGGTGGGAAAAAAAAAAAAAAAAAAAGACGCAGCAATGACAGAGCAGCAGTCGTGCGCAGCGGCAAAATAGACGAACTATTGTGGGCACGGAAGATTGATAACACAACTGGGCGAACGGAGCGAGAGAGACAGAGACAGAGAGCGAGAGAGCGGCAGATGTAATTTCCAAACGCTGCAGCTGGTTTGGTGCCAGTGGCGTGCTGGATGGGTTATTATTGCATTCTCCTTTTCAACGTTTCCACATTACTTGGGGATCTCGGACGGCTGTCTGTGAGGGAGTATTGCTGCAGAGACTAACGGGGAATGCCATGTGTCGTTGCGCGACATAAAAGCTCTTTGTGGGCTGTTTTGCACCGGGGACAGGTGGTGCCGTGTGTTTTGTATGTGTGTGTCTGTTGAGACTAGCAGGGGGGCACGGACATACAACCCCTGAGACAGTTGTCTTAGGGATGTCAGGCCGGCGTACGGGATCAGTTTTTGCCAGAGACAGGTGCGACGGGGAGGAGTAGTTTACAAAGCCCTACACAGGATCTGGTAACGCACTAACGAGCCTCCCCTCTCCTCTGATCACTCTCGGATTTTTTTTTTTTTTTTTTTTGGCTATCCAGCGGGGAGACACAATTGAATCACACCGCTGTTGTCTAGGAGAAACCTTTACCCACACAATCAGAGGTAAGTGACCCGAGCTGTCCGGTTTGGAGGTCTATGGGTGGTGGTGGTAGTGGTGGTGGGTGGTGGGTGGTGGTGGTGCGCTCTGGCCACAGACTCAGTCGCACCTTGATGCTTTGGGTGAAATTGTATCACTTCTGATTAGAAAGAAATCATTTACTTGTGGGAATCTGTTAAATCAAACTAAATTAATTAACAGCGAAGGGACGATGTGTGGTCTCCTGCATTTTAGCGCATATTTTATTGTATAATTCTCAATTTCATACTGCGTAGCTCGCAGCCACGCACAAAACAAGCAGCTTTCAGCTATCCGGAGCTTGGAGAGAAGCTCCACCGTCCATCTATTTATTGGTTAATGTCACAACTGGAAACGGCTGACACTATGTACTTACAAAGATCATCCGTCATATAACGACACCTACTTTCTACTAGCGTTTTTCCACAGTGTCATTCATCCGCCTTAATTAAGCAGTTTTTTTTCCTCAAATGTTAAACTTTCCTGGCTCTAGTCAGTGGGATTTTATTATTTTGACATTTCATTTGAATTAAAGCATACGCAGAAACACATTTTTTTTTTTTTAGATCCAGTGAGTTGCAGAACTGTGGAAACAGAGAGTGTGTGTGTGTGTGTGATTGGTTCAAATGTTCACCTCTGTAATTCAGTCTGTGTTTCTCTCTGTGTGTCTGAGAGGTTGGATTTCATTCGCTAGTGGTTGTGCATGTCCTACAGTCCTTTCTGCTTGTCCCCTGGTGTCCACTCGTACTCCTGTCTCCAGGCTCTCCTCCCTCTCCCTCCTCTCTCTCTCTCTCTGTAGTAGCTGCTATCTTTACAGTACGTTGAGCTAGTTGGCCGGATGGTGTCAGAATCACATTTTTTTTTTTTTTTGCTTTTTGTGTGTGATGGCCGCTAACGTTCAATAGCTGGCTCCAAGTCGCCTAAAGTTTCTCCATTTGGGAGCAGCATGTTTTTGTTGTGGCCCCTGTTTCAAATTCAAATTACCTTTCAGCTGCCTTTTGTGCAACTCTGAGTTTGTGGACTGGAAAGAGAGACAGGGAACTAAGTGAAGTCCCCAAGGGTCAGAGCATTCCTATAATGAGCCCTAGTGTGCGAGACGACAGAAGAGGAGAAAGAGAAAGACACATCTGAAGAAAGTGAGACAGTCTTCCTTGTCCGGTGCTGGGGTAGACACAGCCGAGGGAATACCGGCACCTCCACTAACCTTTCTGTCACTCTCACTGTGTCAATCAGCCTTGGAGGACAAGAGCCTCTTTAATTCCCCTTCCACTGGGTTGTCACCTACTCTGACAGCCGGGGCTGCGAGGTCCTGGTGCAGGTTACATATAGATCCTTCCTTCCCTGCTGCTCAGATGCTACAACATCAGGGGGTGATATACTGCGCCAGGCTCTGTTGGAAACCTGGGTTTTTAATGGTAACACTAGAGCCAAGAAGGGAGACACAATAGGTGTTGAAAGACTGGAGAAAGAGAATAAGTTAAGACGAAACATGAGGCAGATGAAAAGAGGACGATCATAAACAAGATACCGTTTAATCATCCGAGTATTGCCGCTTCTTTAGCATGACAGATGAGGAGTGGTGCCCTGTTTTTCCCTCATGTCCTGACATCCTCTTGTAAGCCCATCACGTCACCAGTAATTACAGGAGAAATGCTATCAGAGGGAATGAATTAATAGACAACAGAGGAAGTACCTGTCTGATACGATCTCTGATCTCCTCATTGTACCGGATCCAGTTTTCATTTGTTTAAAAGCCAAAGACAATACAGTTCATTGTCAGAATTAGGAATAATACCATGTGTGAGTTTTTGCTGGGGCTTTAGGTCATGCTTGGAAAGCTTCAAAAGAATTCAAATATATTGCTTTCACCTTTTACAGCACAGGGCTATGATCACGACATTAGCTAACCAGATTAGTGCCATGCTGAAATTATGAAGAGACACATCTTTGAGCTGCTGCACTGACACATTATTAATTGACCTGTGCTACTACTACAAGCCCTTTGATACGACTTCAGTCTTAGTTAGATTCAACTGTGAAATACATCTACTTTTGTTTTGATGGATATTAAAAGACTCTCCTCAAAAGAGCTCGATTTCCTTTTGTAGGCAGGGGAGGGGGATAAATGTTTTCACAGTTAGAATATAAATAACAAGACAGCAGGAAGGCTTTACTTCTACCAAAGGAAATGACTCAGTAGGGGGCAAGATTGCACTGAGAATTATGTAAGGCAAACATAAGGAACAGTGTACCTGATGTTAGAGCTGGCGTCGTGAACACTAAAGGTGATTAGTGGAGAAACCCCAACAGTAAAAGGTAATAGCTCTAAGTAAAAGCCTAATACAAGACCAAGATTTTCTGTCAATGGAAACTTAGATAACAAGGCTAAATGTGTGCCCAGGAAACCAGGCAGGGGGTTCGTACCAATCCAAGGTCCCAAATGCTGATGTCAGTTTTTGGCCATGTTTCTCTGTCCCTATTGCTTCTCCTCGCAGCTTGACAAACTGCTCACTGGAGCTTGGCTAATCCTTGGCTAGCAGTGCCCAGTGATTTATTATAAAGTTAGTTAATTTGGAGAGATCTACAGCATCCCTTCATACACACATGCCCTTGACAGACCCTCACTTTCTTTACTGTGAGGTGTGAATCAATTCATTGGAAGAATAGCTTGATGCGAGTTTGTGTGTGCAGGTCAGATAGAGAGAGAGAGAGGGAGCCAAAGAAGGAAAGGCAGAGTGATAGTTTGCTTGTGTCTATCACAGACAGACTGAGGAACATTGTTCATCGCGTTGCGTCTGTTTGCCTTCCTGTCTTGTGTAGATTTGGCGTGCACGTACACTTGTGAGTCAGTCAAGTCAGTGCCCTAAACAAGTGTGATTCAGCACCGCCCAGTGTTGCTTGAATGGGTGCCCTGTTTGCGCCTCGTTTTTGACACCAACAGCCGCTCTACACCCCTTGCCTCGGAGCAAGTGTTGCGCCGAGTGTGCTTAAACAACAGGTGCCTTCACACAGTGACTTAATCCCTCCACCCCACCCCCCTGCTACACCCCGCTGGGGGAACACGTCACCTGGAGGCCTGGGGCAAATTAATCATAAAAATCCACAAATTAGTCAGTGGGAACACAAAGTTTTTCCTCATCTGTGTGTTGTTACTTTGTTTTTTTTTTAATTTGAGAACTCAATGTGTGCAGTAAACTGGCCTGGTTATTGATACAACATGTGTTGGAACTACTTGCTGCAGTATCACTTTTACATTGAATTTGCAGTTGTATTTCTTTTTGAAAAGGTAACATGCCTTTTCAGAAACAGTTCAGTAATACATAGGATTGGCACACAGTCAAACACATTTCATCTGGGCTATTCTGTTGGTAGGAAGTAGTTCCAAAAAAAGAAGTAAGTAAGAAAATATATCTTTTTTTTTTAGTTTGGCCTTTGAATAGCCCCCTGGCTTAAATTTCTCTTTGGCAAAAGTAAGTCATAAGGGTAAACATTTTATTCTAAGTGGATTTCAATACTGCACCTACAGTAAGATGTGCATGAACACCTGTGTTTCCTATCAAGTCCCTCAGGTTTTTCCATTCTGTCTAGATTTTTTCTGGATTTGTGGCCAAACTAAGGCGGATGCATTAGCGGTGTCCTCGATGGGAGCAGAGCTGTCAACATCTACATCAAACTGGTCTGAGATTGACAGTTTGGTAGAAAATATTACTGGGCTACAGATTCTGGTACCTTTTGTTAAACCTGGCACCCTATCCACATTTTCTATCTTTCCCTTCTTCATTCTTCCACTCTACATTCTTCTCTGCTTGTTGTCATTCTTATAATGTGTCTCCATACCACTGCTGCACTCATTACCTTTCCTCGCCTCTTTCCCCTGTCGTCCTTCGCATTCCTGTCTTCTGCTTTCTTCCCTCCACCCCCCTCTGTCTCCCCTGGACCTTGATGTCAAGGCCTCTCAGGCAGTGTGGTCTCTGTCTGCAGGCTGTCAGGGCAGGGACACTGCCCACTGGGACCCTGAATGGGACAAATTGACCGTAACAATGTTCCCACTTAGCATGTGGAGCTGGGAGAAAGAGAAGGTGAAAAGGAGGGCCTGATGATTGAGGGGCAGGCCAGCCGCACCGGGAGGAAGAGGCAGAGGGGGAGAGCGGGACGGCTTTTTGAAATGCATGAATTGAAGACTTGTATTAAACCACACGTCTCACCTTTTTGAATCCTTTTTTTTCACGTATTCTCTTTTTCTCTGTGCACAGATACACATATGAACACACACACGTACGGCTTTGCTTGTTGTTATTTGCCCAAGGCTACTGCAGGGGTTGCCATAGCAGCAGGATAAACACGTTTGCCTGTGACCCTGCAAGTCCTCACACACATACACATGCACACACCTCTCTTTCTCAAGGCCCAGATGCCTTCCCGGAGGTTTGTCAAGCCTGGCAGTTTGATCTGCGCTAAGGTGCTACAAAGGGTCAAGGATCATCCAGCCCCCCATTAAAATGCAATAAGGGCTATAGCCCAAAGGGACCACCTCCGCCATTTAATCACACACTGCTGCTCCCTCATCATCTGCTCTCTCCCTTTTATCTTTTAATCACTTGTTTTTCAGTCCTGTCTCCCTTTCACTCTCATCTTTCGTCTACTTCATGGCTCTTAAACATCCAGTGCAATGCCAAAGCAGCCAGAATAGATGAAAAAGTTCAAAGAAGGAAGACTGATATAGTCAATAATAAGCGCTCTTTCATTTTTCTTTGAAAACTCTCTCATATAGCTTCTCTCATTGGCAGCCACAGGCTAGTCTCTCCTTAGAGTTTGTAAAGTCTATGATTTCAATATTTTTTGTCTATGCCCTTTAACTGTGACAGAATGTCTTGGAGAAGTTGGAGCGGTATCATGTTGTGTAAGCCTGAGGTGGCGCGGTATGACAGGAACAAAGAATGCAGCTGCTATCACCAAAGGCCAAGTGGCTTTTGAATAAAGATGCTTCCCGTTGGTAAAACTGGCATTCCATGTAGGCTTATTGTACCTCCACAGGGGGAAGTGTGTTCCTGCATGTGTGCTCATATGAGTGTGTCTGTCCCATATCTGAATAAGGTAGACGCTTGGGATTCTTCTATTCTCTGCAGCTGTGAGAAAGAGACATTTCCATCAGTATAAACGCCATCCTGCTGGCATCAGTCCACGGGTGATACTGTGGGAGACTGAATGAAAAGACATGATGGAGACGGACACAAACGTCTACTTCCTGGTCATGAATAAACAGTTAGTGTGTGTGAGCAGAATCTTTTTCACGGCCTGTTTGCTTGTCATTAAGGCGAGTTCGCATAGCTGTTCCCCCTTTCTTTTCACTTTCTCTCTCACACACACACACACACACA
>JAPQRN010000019.1:17342560-17364847 GCA_037367275.1 Coranthus polyacanthus | reverse complement strand
GCTTGTCATTAAGGCGAGTTCGCATAGCTGTTCCCCCTTTCTTTTCACTTTCTCTCTCACACACACACACACACACAAACTTTGTCCCTGTGTCTCGCTCACACTCTTATGAAGTCAGCAGAGTTCCAGTATGTTAACAAGAGACTAATAAGGGGCCATGGTCAGGAAGGGACGACAGGCCCGACGCCATAAACCACCCGAACTACAAGAGCACACACTGGCACATTGACGCTCAAACATGAATATACACAAACACGCACATACACAAACTGAGAGCTAAGTCACCACAAGCCCAAAGCCTCAAGCTGCATATTCAGTGCCAGCAGCCATACTGCAATTATATTATTTTTCTCTGACGTGATATAAATAGCAACATTTATTTCGATGATAACATTCAGCACACATTGTACACCTCGTCTGTTTTATTTCCCATGCTTGCCAGGTTGCTATGATCACTAAACAGATAACTAATGGGGCACAGTTTAACTATGGGGGGGAGACATTGCGGAGACAATGCTGGTCACATCCTGAATCATTTCCCACATCAGCACAGCATGAATCTGAAAAAAAACTATGCCCTGTGGGCTACACTAGTATTATCCTGCTGCTGTTTTATAGCTGATTCATTTCTTAGGGGAACTTGCAGCACAAATGGCTCAGTCCTGTAGTTTTATGGTAGCAGAGAAGCTGCAAAAATAAAATGCGAATGTTGTCTGTCCCTGCCGTTGATAGAAAAGTTTACTGGTTGTGGCCTCAGTATTTGCTTTGGTTACTGTGGCCTCTATTTGTCTCATTTGTGTTCTGGTGTAAGTTTGTGACTGTACTCCTCGAAAAATGTAAATGTCTGCCTTTTTTCCTGCCAAGCTACCACTTGTATTGTGCTTTGAGGTAATTAACAGCTTAATGCGTTCAGTGACCTGAGGGAGCCAGTCATGCTGAAAAAACAAAAAGAAAACTCGGGCTTGCTGGCACAGGGTGCAGGCTAGTTGGCGAAGTGGAGAGCTGGAGCAGAGACTGTGACCTGTTGTGTCTCTTCACTCTGTGATGTTGAAGAGAACAGAGCGCAAGAGCAGATGAGGCAAGAGACATGTTGATGGTTTCGGGGTGAAGCTGAACTATAAGGTAATTGGACTCAGGGAAAAGAGAGGCACAGAGCTGAAAGAAGGCCACGAGCAGAGAGAAGAGGTAGAAAAATGTGAGTCTTGTGAGGATGCTTGTTCAGCTTCTGTTGCTGTTGGAAAGTGGAAGGAAAGTGGGTCCTTGAACACACTAGCCTAAATTAACGGCTCAGAAGCACCAATTAATGTACAGCCTCACTGTGGGTCTCTGCAGTGCAGAATCAAAGAGGTCTTGCTGTGCTGTGCGTCTGTTCATCTCCCAAGCATGTGTGTGCACACACATATACACATTTACACTCCACACACAGTGGGGATTTTAGCCAAGAAACTGGAGCCAATGAGTGAAAGAAGAAATGAAAGCGTTGGAGCATGGAGTTAAAAGCTGAATGTCAAGGTTAAAGAACAAAAGAATGGTGATTTGGACTTTGTTAATAAGTGACAAGAAGATGAAGGGAAGGTCAAGTTTGATGTACTTATGATGCAGATAAGAAGATGAGGAGATGAAATGAGCGGAGCAGGAGGAGGAGGAGGATGAGGATGACAAGGACACAGTGTGCTCTCTGAGGGCGGGAATCAGAGAATCAGACCCAGGGCCCATCTGGAGGCAACAGGTCCGGTGACAGCAGGCGGGTTCCCAATCCAAGTATCCCAGCCGTGGGTGACAGCCAGTAAGAGAGCCAGTGTCTCCTCAGGGGCCAAGACCCCCGAGTCTGAGCCTGTCCACCAGCAATCTGTCCCCTGATACTAACGTCTTCAGTGTGACAGAAAGGCATGTTTGCTATGATTGGTTATGGATTATAATGCTTCCAAATTGAAAGTGGATGGTTGATTACATGGCATTAGCACTGCTGTCAGAGATGAGTGGATTCTGTGAGGATGGTTGACAGTCTGTATACTGAGGAGTTATGCAGAAATGATAGAAAGGATTTAAGCTTCTTCACAGCAAATCTGCTAATGCAGTACACTATGTCCCGGTCTGAATTCATTATCATTAATTTCACTTGATACGGCGAGTGGTAACAATAGCAGTCACAAATCAATAAGCCACAAAAGCAAAAAATAATTGATATCCTACACACATAACAGCTACTTCTAAACCCTGTGTGCTGTTACAATAGAGCTGTTGATTGGCAAGTCCTCTGTGCCTGGCTTTCTGTGGTTGCTGTGCATTCAGAATACCATAGCTAGCGTGCTCACAGTAGCTAGTGGGTCATTCGTATTTGCATGTAAATGTTTTTCACCCCTTGGCTTGACTGGTGGGGCAATCAGAATGGCTCTCTGTCTGCATCACTTAGAGGGAGGCTGCAATGACTGACTGTGACATTCAGAGCTCAGACCAGGCTTCACCCTTTCCTTTCATTCGTTTGTTCGCTCACATGTTCGTATCTGTGGGAAGGAGGGAAAAAAAGATTGCTTTAATGTACAATTATATTCAGAATTCCTCACTTAACAGCTTGATTTGTGAATTAGACCATGTCTTTTGCCATCCTCCTACCTCATCATCAAACTCTGGAGCCTGAGCTGGGCCACCTCCATCGTCCCATGGCGCCACTGAGGCTTTCCTTGTTCAGAGCAGCATGACACACAAGCACATAGACAGTCATGCACAGACACACACCTCCCACACGTTGATGATGGATACATGTGCAAAGGCATATCTGCACGACGGAGGAGTGTTTGTTCCTGAATCATGTAGCACATCCCAGGGTTTGGCAGTGTGTCAGGCATCTATCAGCCACTGTCATCAAATGATACATGGTCCTTTAGGTCTCGGAGACTGGTTTTCTGCTCACTGAACAAAGCGGGCAGAGGGGACAGGGACAAGGAAACTCTGCGAGGAATGAGAGTTTGAGCAAATGGGTTCAGCGAAGAAGAGAGCAACGAGACGGTGGGAAAATACGGACACAAATAGTCAAAACATTAATTTACCAAGTAGCGAAATGTTATTAATTATTATGCCATTATGCCATTATTTTAAAAATATCATCACTTTACCACTTAGTTACCACTTTACAATAAGACTGCCCTCATAAAGAATTTATGAATTTATGAATGATTTATAATTAAGTTGTAAACACTCCATAAATCATTAATAAGGTGTTATAACACATTATAAAAAAGGGCAGCAGTAACCCGTTTCTTTCCAGATAGTGAGCCCACATTGACATTCACTGTTAAACTTCAAATCTCATTGGTTACTTAGCTTCCCTTGTCTTTTCCATCAGCAGCCTTTATACCTGATATTTATCAATAAGTCACTATAATTTAACCATCGTCAGCATATGTTAGTATTCAAAAAGTATCATTTGACGTATCAAATGATGCCATTTCAACAAAGTCACACACTAAGGCACTCTTAACTTTTCTTTAACTCACTAATACTTTTGGATGTGTTTTACACAATGGCTTAACGTACTGACTGGTTTAGGAACAAGACAAAGTAAACTGAGCAACTAACATGACCTGCAGCAGTAACTTGATGTTGCCCAAAGCTAGTGAGCCCAAACTGACATAGGAAAACTGTGTAATAACTTATTTATAATTGTTTATTAAGGATTTATAAAGTGTTTACAAATTAATTGCTAACCTCATTCAAAACATTTATAAATCCTTCATAAAGGTAGTCTTGTAAAGTGCTACCGAAAATCGTTGGCTGCTGCTACGTTGCACTCTTCTCAACAGTCTTTGGGTGAATCGCGCCTTTCTGTGCATATAAAAGACTGCTTTCTAGTCTCTGCCAATGTGGGATTTTTTTTTGTGCGTATGTAGTCTAAATAAACACAAAAAACATTAAAAAAGTTTCCCCTTCCAGTTTATGCTTTTGTATGTTTGATGTGACAGCACTTCAAACATTTTTCTAATCCTCCTCCTTGAAATTTGAGCGCTCGGTTGTTTTATCGCAATTATGGGATGTTACTGTACGGGTTTGTCTCCTGCCTGGTAAATGTTACTGTGGTAAACATTGCTTTGTTGCTGTTATTGCGTCTTTTCTCTGGTTGTGTATTGGCTGCCTCTGAATATAGTTTGAAGGTCTGCGTCACCTTGTAGGCTTACAGTTTATGGGGAATAGCTGTCTGCTTGTTTGCGGACTCACACTCTTCATCAGTAACCCTTTTACCGACAATGTACAGTAACTCATGTGGAAACCGCTCTTTTTGACCCCGTCCTTACCTGCTGGCATCTTCACCGTGCGGCATCCTGTTGGCTACATCAACACACACCTCACTTGTTACGCACTTTGGCTGCTTTAACCTTTTCAACAATTATCTGCCTGCCTTTTATAAATAGCCTCGCTTGTTCTGTCTGTTTCATTTCAAACCGAGCCATGCACTCCCCTGGTCCTCCGCAGCAACACAGGGAAATTCGATCCCGCAGTCTAAACCAAAGCAATAAACAAGACAGAAAATGCCTGAGAGCCAGCTCTTGTAGGCTTGAGATGTGTCATGTACCTTGAAACATTTAGGGTGCTGTAACAAGGGAACAGCATACAGTGTTTTGCATGCACGTTGGAGAAGAATAGCAATAAAAGCCATGTTGTTGCCATAATAACAAGTAAACAGAGGCTTCTGCCAAAATCACCCAAATCATAGAAACATCCAGCTAATGAATAAGCATTCAGATCAGCCTCCTACCTTCCCAGCATGCTTCTGACTTGTAATGGAAAATTTTTTTTCCCTTCCTCAATTTTTACGTTATTGATGACTCTCACTAAGCACGTCTTTAATTGTGCTACCCTGGGGGGGGGGGTGAGCTAAGTGCTTAGTTACTGAAACACTGTTGAGCACTGCTCCTGCCAAATGTTAAGGATGGCAGTTATTCCTGAGTGAGGTTTTTAGTTTTATATCATTTGCCTGTGGGGTAGCATCTCTCCTCTCTGGTGGGCAGTATTTATTAATTTTTTTTTTTCCTTGTTCTCTTGTTCTCTGTTTTTTTGGCTCGGCCCGGCTCACCTGGCATAGAGATCCTCTGTGCTGTCATCAGCACCATTAAGGCCACACAACAAAGTAGCTTTGAAGCTCGGCAGAGCTTAGGCTGTAATAGGGGGGACAGCTTCAGGCTCACACTTTAATGGAGGGAAAGCTCAGGGGCTACACTGTTTGCTCCTTCGTTCAGATTTCTGTCCCCTTTCATAAGATAAGGCTGTAAAGACATCTGGGCCAATTACTCTGTCTGTCTGTTTGTCTGCCTTTCTTGCTGTGTTTGACCAGGCATGACTTGGCATTAAAGGTTAAGTTATCTTCGTACAATCGACAAACACAGAAATATGAATCTGAAACTATACAATGAGGATAAATAGTGTGAAAGTGGGGAATGTGTGACAGTAAAATCACATCCCTCTGGAGCTATTTTCATCATAGAGGTAACAACTGCTGGAAGCTCAGTATTTATTGCTGTCTCTTCTGTTAATTGGATGCATTATGCTCATTTCCTTTGCTGCCTTTCAAATCTTAATCAGATGGTTAATTTACTGTCTTACAGGCTTTAACCAGCTGCCTCTAAACATAGACGCTTTGCTCTCGTCTTATCCCTTATCCCTGTCTCCAGCTTGTTTAATATTCAAAACAATTTTTTTGTGTCAACATGTATGTGCATACGTAGCCCCGTTTGTGTGTAAGGGTAGGTGGGTAGGTTAATGTGACAGGGCCCCCTGCTTGGTTTGGCATTAATACAATGAGGCCAGTGAAAATGTGATGGGGGATTATTTGTCTGGCAGGTCTGAGTCAGTCCACAGAAGAAAAGACCTCACACATCCCTGGAGCTGCAAAGAGTCTTCATTAATATAATAACACTCCTCGGTTAGAACAGGTAGCACGCTTCACACCTATCCCTACATGACATGCACGCACACGCACACACACACACACGCACACACACGCACACGCACACACACACACACGCACACACACACGCACACACACACACACACACACACACACACACACACGTAATGGCTGCCTGGCTAGACCCTCTACCTCCCTTCTTATTTATGTGTTTGTCTCATAGAATTCACAAAATTCACAAAAATGAAGGAGCTGATTATGCTGCTCAGCATTTCCTTGCTATTGTCACGTTGTTCCACTGCACTGATAAGGTATAATTGCCAGCGTGACAGATGACTTGCTTCTTCCTTGAGAGTTGCCATCCAAGCTGAAGCAGGCTTTGAGACCCCTTTTTGTTCCCATGAAATGTCTACATCAGTGTCTTTGTCTGGAGGTAGGGAGATTTCGTTTGCATCTGATAATCCCTTTTTTACTCCTGAAATTAGTTTCTCTCTCTTGAGGCTAACATGCAGAAGTGAAATTACAAATGAGCGAGGATTACGAATGTAAAAGTGTGAAACAGAACAGATAGGGAAATGAGTGGAACGTGTGCACGTGTGTGTGCATGTGCCTGTGCGTGTTTTTGTGGAGGAGGCCTCTCTGCCAGCAATCAAGGACTCTGGGATGTTCACCTCACTGAAATGAATAGATTCCTGGATAGTGGATATAGAGAAGATGGAGGTGCGGAGAGTGGCCGCCGGAGGGCTCGTCGGCCATTATACCCAAACATGTAACACGCACGCATCACGCTCTGTAAGGGAGCCTGGCTCAGATGCTCATTAATGCACCTTAGCACCAACGGCTACACCAGGCAGCCAGCCAAACCCAAAAACAGAAGCTAAGAGGTTATGCTCACCATGGGCCACCCTGGGCGGGGTAGAGGGGGTAAAGCTGAGCCTCTGGCAAGTTTTAGATATCTCTCATTAGTAACCATACTCAAACTAATGAAGAGCCTGGAGAAAAAGAGAGAGAAACACACAGAAAGAGGGAATGAAGCATAAATCAAACTGTGTAAAGAAACACATGCTTTAGTTTGAGCACTTACATGCACAGCCATTTGTAAAAAGCAGCTCAGCTAAGACTCACTGATGTTTTCACTGAGGAGTTGATATTTAGTTAGACATAGGGCTGTGGAGTGCCTGTGAGAGTGGATGTAGTGATATATCTTTAAGCAGAACACTCTCCCCGAGCCATTGCTGTATTTTGGTGAACTAGTTCTCCGTCATGTAGCTGCCAGGGGACGCAGACACACAGGGGAGACTAGTTATAGAAATAGCCTGGGTTTTTGTTCATACACATCCCGTGTTTCATGGACACGGACAACACACTGTGCGATTGCAGGTGTGTGTTCAACCACAAAGACGGCTTACATCAGCATGATTAACAGGAGAGTAATATTGATTTTGTTAAAGCTTTCACAGACGCAAAATATTGTTATTTAGTCTGCGTATACATCAGGACATTTTGTTATTGTTGCCAAGCGCCTCCGTCGCTTTGCTCAGGAAAGCTCAGAGCAAGGCTGCTTGCTTTTAAGGCTAGTCTTCGTCCAAGGCAGCTAGTTTCTCTTCCAAGTCTCCTGAGACTCAACCCTGAGGACCTGGACTAATTCTTCTGCATCACATTACCATTCTCATTAATGTGACTGATTATACACTTGGAAAGAATAGGTCATAGTCGTGAGCCAACCGACCAAAGTGTTTACTGGCAAACCAGTGCAAAAAATCAGAATGCCCACTCATGTTGAGTCATTTGTGTTTTAGATCATTCTGACGGCTGCGCACAGACCTTTGACATCTCATTCTCTGTCAGAAATGGATTTCCATCTTATTTAGATGCAGAGTCAGTATGCGAATTGTGTTGCGAGTGAGTGCACTTGGTACACCGGCTTGTGTCAGTGTGTTCCTGCACCTTGCAACGTTGTTTTTAATCTTAAGACGCATTGAAATTTTGTTGGATAGTCTGGACATTTTGAACAGTTTTGATCACGCACATAATTAACATTTCTTAACTTGTAGTTGAGTTCTTTATCTGACGGAGTATACTGCTGACAAAACAACCTTTCAAAACAATAAGATGTTTTGAAAGGTTTTTAGGCGGAAATATGTTTTGTTATTCAGCAAGCAAGTAGATCCAATTTAAGCTTTTGCAGGAAAAATGGCAGCGTTCCTGTTTTATTTTATTGTTTTCATTTGTGTTTATTGTTTAAGAGAGGTCCCAATGCACAATGCACTGAAAGTCTGACAACGGAAAGAGAACTATATATACTGTCGTGGTGTTCTCAGTGTACTAAGTGGCATCCTAGATTGGATTAAAAAAGTAATAATACTTAATGTATAAGCCATTTCGTAATAATTAGATACTGTGCAGAGGCTGTTTAAAATGCAGACAGACTTCAGAGGGAAGGAAAACTCAAACCCCCAGAGCTATCACACTGTCCCGGCTTCAACCTCTATGTGTTTCATTACAACTGGAAGACTACATAAATAGCCTGTTATTTTTTTCAGAAAAGTGTGCTTTCCTTAGCTTCCCTCAGAATAGCAAATGAAAATTGTTGTGGGCCTGACTATTGCTGCGTTTTTGTGTATTTTGGTGTATATTTAATCAGTGCACTCCTTTATATAGACTAATGCCACCGTCCTGTACTGGAGCTATAATATATAACAGTATAGATCCCATCTGCTTAATTTAGTTGAAGTCAAGTCAGTCTTTGTTAGAGACGAGCGTCAAGCCATAAGATTAGTAATAATAAAATAATAAAAGTGATATTTTAATCATGTACTTAATAGGTTCTTTGAAACTACTCTCAAGCTTTGAAAACGTGTTATTCATATACTGTGGAGCAAATGGCCCAGGATTCTCCTCTAATGCAATGGAGTGTGTCAGTGTGTGTAATGTAGACCGGGTCTTTAACTGGCCAATAAAAGAGTCTCGGCTTTGGATGTGTCTTTTGTGAGAGAGACCTAGATATTATCAGATCAGGCTTGACCACCGTTTGACTCCACCCTGTGTCTGTGGACCTACATGTGAAAGAACACAGACAAATCTCACGGGGAAACTTACATAGACATGGAAAGATCTACATTACCCACCTGTAATGCACATTTGGTTTGAAAGAAGTTAGTGGACGTGGGTATGCTAGTAATCAAATAGGATTTCCTCAGAAATATGATAATTATAGTGAACATTCAAGTCATCGTGTCACACATCACACATAGCTAATGTCTAAAGACAAAATACTTTTGTCACCTGACAAACTCTACAGTGAGTCTGAAAATGTGTACTAGAATCTGACTTTAATTAAAATCAAAAGCTCAGCCTATCTGTCTACATCAAGCGCGTGATAAAAAGATTAGACTTCATGCAAGATGGAGAGGAGAAAGAGGGGCACCGTACAGAATATTATGAATCTTACAAATCAGCTAAGAATGGCCAAATAAAAAGATGAGATCCTTTAGGGGCCTCCACAGACCAGCGTGTCTGTATATTTTTTATTTTTTTTGCTGTAGCTGGTGAGTCTCTTGGCAGAGGTCTGTGAGTGAGATCTATTCTGTTCTTCTCTACAGTGAAAATGGTGCCGATCGTATCTCTTGTAAGAGTGGGTAAGCCTGACATAGCGCGGTCGGTTGAAGTCACTACGGTTACACCCACTGATTGACAGAAACACAACTTACTGAGCAGCAGCCTTCAGATTGAATGCTGCGAAAACACACACAAAAAAAACACATCTACAATGGGAAAGAGCTGATGCGATTGCATGGAAACACAGTGGTTTGCTCTGCCATGTAGCTGAATCCCTTTCACATATTCATTCAAAATGACGTTTTAAGTAAAGCTTGATGTCTTCGATCTTGCTTTGTGTTGCTATTTTTTCATTCAACCTAACGGCTAACAGCCAAATACCTACCCAGTAAGTAGCAGCTGGACGTCACTCATTACTGATTATTTGGACTTTAAATAAAAGTAAAGTATAGTTACAAATGTTATGTATTTTGTGTATAATTCATATATTTTGTTCAATGCTTAAAAATACAAACAAGTTTCAAGGCTTTTGTATACCTTGGGGCTTTGCTTTGCATTACCTCAGCATCAAAATCAGGGACATAGACTATAAATAATCTAATAATAATCTTACATGCAGAAAACCCAATTCTTGACCCCATGTCAATGTTCATGGACCACTGGTTCTTTGGTAAGTTGAAAAGGTCACTTTTGAGCTTAAGTTATTATTTATTTTACTCCCAGTTTCACAGTTTTCTCTATTAAATGCAGTCGTGTTAGAGCTTGTTTTGCCACATAGGCCAATATATTTTTGCTTTAAAATTCATAACTTTTGCTATGTTTACACCTCCACTACTCCAGCGTTTTAACCTCACTAAAACAGAGACTTTTAGAAATGCTGCTGACCTGTTTTAGTTTGGAAACTTTGAGATTATACTGTGGACAGAAAAAACAGAGACTTTTGGAAACAATGACGTACACACCCGAATTCTTGTTTAGGTCTTATCAGTGTACTTCCCTATTTTGTCGCACCCCTTTCATGAGACTCTTTCTGGAAGAAAACAAGACGTCAACCTTGACTACCAGCTGCTAATTCAACATGGATACTGAATTAGAGGCGATTCTGTCATTACTGTCTCTGCTAGCGCTTTTGTGCAGTTATACTCACAGCAGGTGAGCTGTTATTTGAGTAGTTTTTGATAATGCCATGTTATTATATTTTAGTTCAACAGCTTTTTTCACAAAACATGGAGCCAAATCAGGACAGTGCATGTCTTTATGACTTGTGTATTGGCACCCTCCATTGAAAATAATGATCTCGCCCTGTACACATGTGTGTTTGGTGAAAGCATTTTCAGAATCTGCACTGTTCCTACACTGTCTCAAGTTATTCTATGGCAGAGCTTTGTCCTTCTGCCATTGACCTAACTAAAGCCACTGGCTATCAGAAACAATTATCTAGATTGTGTCAATGGAGTCAGTGGAGCAGGTGCAGGCATCAGTATCCCAGTTTAAGTCTCAGGTCAGTGGCAGTGAATGAGGGGCAGTGGCCTTCGCTTACTACAGTGTGTGAGTTCAGCTGGAAGAAGATCAGCTCAGCCAGAGAGGCCATGTGCCTCTCGGCGAGGACCTCAGCAGAGTGGTGCCGTAAGGTGAAACAAATAGCGTTTGTCTGCATTTGTATGAGACAAATATGTGTTTGTGTGTGTGTGTAATATGTTTTTTGTACAGTTTTCAACCCGCCACTGCTGCCCTGGAGTTTTTCCAAAGCCTATACTACAGGAAGTTTTTCCTCTCCTCTCCTTGTCCACTCTGTTCTCTCTGTGGACGTCATCTGGGGCACAAAAAGGAGAAGAGGCTGGGTCACTTCCAAAATTATTTCCATTGCTGCATAAGTGCCTTTGGAAGAATGCAACTTGCTATATGCCAGGAAAGGAAAGAAATAAATGACCCCAGAGTGAGAGTCTGAAGTGGGCCGGTCAAAATTTAGTTGGAGGAAGACTGCGGTTGCCTCTTGCCAAGGCCCAGCAGGGCAAATTGAAGAATTTGGAGTGGTGGAGAGAACAGCGAGAGAGCTGCAGAAGGAGAATAAGCTAGAGTAAACGAGAAAGATTGCTGGAGTTTGGATGGGAGTTGTTGCTGTTCTCCATGGCCAAGCCAGTGATGTAGTAAGGCTTTTTGAGTAGCAGAGTGGGGCTGCCACAAGATTACAGCAGAAGAAGTCAGGAAAGGAGAAAGGGTCAAAAATGTAAAACACTGCTTTTAAAGCCTCCATTCAATTCGAATAAACCACTAGACAGCAAAATGAGTGGGTGTGAATATGGAGAAAACAAGAGCTAAGGGGAAAGTAATGCCCCCCTTCTGTATGGTTATAATTGTTTCGGTGTGTGCGTGTTCTTTCCCCCCTGTTGCTTTTGCAATTATCATCCTAAGACCAGAGGCTGTCTCCCTGAAGTGAGTGCTTGAGACACTTGGGTGGCTTGATGGAGCTTGGCACCTAGCGGCGCACAGACAAGGCCTAAAGACAACACTTAGTTAATTAACCAAAAAGACTAAAACTGATTACTTAGGCCGATAAACAGGAATGAGGTGAATGTCTTCTGTCGCCATCCCCTCTTGAGAGAAAGTCTGGGGAGGAAAATTGTTGCAGGTAGTCGCAGATAGTCCCTAGATTTTGTCCACAGGCTGTTTGCTTTTGTGGGAGAAAACAGCCTGTGGACAAAGTTTAGGAATTTTATCAACTCAGAGAGGAAGGGGCGAATTCAATATCATTTTTTATGTTTTTTGGTGTGGAAAGATAAAAAAAATCTGCGTCAATAAGTCGTGCTTTCACTCTTTGATACACATTTTTCTTTTTTTGTTGTCATTTATGGGCATTGTCTCCCATGCCGAGTCTTTTATAGAAGACTCCCTGCAGCCTTGGTCTGTTGCGTTTGGACCTACGGGATGTAATTCCAGGGAGAAATACCTGTGTGTGTTTGTGCGCGCACGTTGTCGCGCGCGCGGTTTTCGTGTGTGGGTTTGTGTTCGTGTTTTTATGCAGCAGAAGGAGAATGTTGATGAGTACGTGTATATAAACGGTGTGGGAGCGTTGGCAGACAAAGCGTGCTGGGTTCTTGTAAACCAGTGGTGGAAATGATTAACATCCTTACCGTCCCCAAACGAACCCCGACCGCTTCCCCACCACCTCATTTGTTCTCGCTGTCAGTCTAGGGGCCTCATTTTCACTTGGGAAGGAAGATGGTGAATAATTGTTTTAAAGGTAAGACTTTGTCTCAATCTTTTTAACATTACTCTATCTAAATTCCTATCTTAATTTTTCATGGATTTCTTAAATTCATGCCGTCTCCTATCCCTTGTACAAAAAATGCCTGCAAATTAGGAGCATGATATAGCAAAGCCATCTACCTGCTGTGATTTATCTGTCTCACTCTGAGTCTGTCTGCGCCTCCCTTTCCGAGCAGTATTTTGCTGAATATTTTCTAAACAGTGTCCTGCGGTTTCGGGAGACAGATTATGCTGTGGCCACTGTGTGGGGTGTGACTGCTCGGTCATTGCTGACTCAAGCACACAACCTGCAGAATGTGCAGGCATCCCATGATCGCCCATCCTTTCACTGCTGTGCACAATTTTCCCATCCGAGACCTGTATATATCACCTGCACCCCATGCCCTGACATTTTAGCTTTGCCCTCCTATTTGCCCTGTCCCTTCTCATTATGAAACCGCATCCATTGCTGTCACAATGCCCCTTTCAGATGGTTCAGCTTGTGCCCTTACTGCAATGCTCCAGCTTCTCTCTGTGAACTGTCCCATGGTTTTAATCACTGTTGCCGTACTCAAGAGCGGTCTCAGTACCGCTTTTTGAAGGTCTCGGTCTTGTGTCAGTCTTGGCCATATTTTTACTTGCTCTTGTCCTGATCAGAGAAGACTCAGGACTGTGTCTGTCCTGGATTTTGTAAATCTGCCATCCACTTGAACCACCTACCTATGGAGGAAAGGCAAAAAAGATGCTATAATGTGGCTGTACGCATAGAAATGTTAGTATGAAATGTAGTTTTGGCTGAGAAATGTCATTATCATTATCAGTGGTTTGCAGAAACATATAATGGAAACCTTTTCCTAACATTTGGGTTTCTATAGTATGTATTTATCTTCTTTTTTTTTTTAACGTTTTTATTAAACAGTGTATTTTTCTAATCCACAAACCCTCAGCTTTGCACAAAAATGTCTCTTCCCACCCCTTCGTTCTACCACATTCAGTTCATCTTTGCCACACTGACGCAAATTACTCTCTTATTCTTCAATTCTCCTCCCTTTGCCTCAGTTTCATGCTGAGATGCTCAGCTCCTGGCGGCATGACTGTGGTCTGTGTCAGCCGATCTAAACATTTCCCTTCATTAGACCAGGCCTCAGTGTGGCTGCTCTGCAAATTGGCCTTATAGAAAATCAGCCTGTGTTGTTCATTCAGCTGCCATGTCAGTAATAGTTGCCTGGCACCAGCTTTTGTTCCCCCAAGAGGTAATTGCTATCAAGAGAATTAAGTAATGATATGACAAGGGTGAAGGCATGGGCGTGCCACCTGTCATCCATCTCTGAATGTATCAGTGCAGTGAAAAGAGAGAGGTGCTGTTCCCTTGACATTTCTTAACTTAAGACTACAGGGTTAAGTGTAAATCACCTGCACAGTGAGATTGTGAGACCATATTCAGGTCAGATACAGCAGAACTCTGATGTAGAGATGATTTGATGACTTTAACTACAGGTGTGACTGTTAGCACTGCCATCTTTTGATTTCTCTCACATGTCTTGGTCTCTGACTTGGTCTATTTTTGTTCTATTACATTTTTCTGATTTTAAATGTCAGCGATGCAGTTGGGCAGTAAAACCGATTATCCTGGGTTTCAGTTGGCTTCTAATGTAAAAAAAATAAAATAAAATAGCAACGTTATTCTTGGTTTCACGGCGAGGGCGACATTAGAAAAAAAAAAAAAAAAAAGATTACATTACAATACTCACAGTTTATGTGCACAGAAACACATCCACCACCTCCCACAGAGAACTTTCACCAGCTTTCTCCTCACGCAGAAGTGTTCTTCTTCTCTGTCTTTGGCTTTTCTGTCTTGCAGTTGTACATTAAAGTAACATTAAACACAGCACAAAGCAGGTCCTAAGTGTCTCGGCACTTGAATGGCTTGATTTCCATTCTGGTAGAGACATACTGTCTTGGCCTGCCAAGTGGTGTGTAGACAACTCACGGCCTGGCCCCACCTCTATAAAGACGTCTACTGTACCCAGTGTCGACTGATAATGAGATACACTCGGCGTCCAACAGATCCAAGTCTTTTCTGTTCTCCTCTGTCACTGTGGGCTGACTCACTTTAGAGACCAGCTCTTAAAAACACATTTAAAAGGTGCCATGCCTCAGAGACACACACCCAAAAAAGCATATATCTGTTTACCGCACTGAGCCGTCCGTGAATTATCACAACACAGTGAGGTGAAAGAGAAAGAAACAGACTCAGAAAGATGCAGTTTGACTCTTCTTCGATCTCATTTAACTCTATGCTCCATACAAACACATCGAAGCATCTGCGGATGGCATCTCGCCCTCTCACTGGGAGACGAGAGAGCCTGGTTGAGGGTACTTCACTATAGGACTTCTTTCTGCTCGCTGGGCACGTATCACACGCGCACACACATACACACAAAGTCGCTGGCACTTAAGTCCCAGCACAATTTACAGTGGGAATGAAAACACTCCAGCGGCCGAGAGTTTGACAGGGTGTGAGTGCTTTTAAATATGTTCCCTTTTCTTTATTAAACACTACTCAGGTGAGGCAAAGACATAAACACTCCTTCAGCCTGAAGATAAGTTAGCTTTAGGATGTTTATATTATCCAAATTTCCTCTTCTATTTCAGCTAATTCATGGGCTCCGCAAGTCATGCTTCTGTACACATTGCGTCCATTAGCCACCCGGTTAGTTACTGAATGTGAGTCATTATTAATTAAAAAAACGCTAACAATGTATGATCTGTTGCATTGCGTGTTTATAGCTTAACTTAGAACTTTAATTGAGTTTTAGACAGACATCTGCAGCATTTACAGTCTGTCTGATTGAGTTATAGTAATTAAATTGGCGTGAGGTCAAGCTTGACTGAAAAACGAGATTGACTCAACACAGTTACTCTTACATGACGTCTTTAAGTTAAAAACAGCCCAGCCACCCGGTGTGACGCTAAACAGGGCCTTTCCTACAGGCCTCAACAGTCAACCTACAGTATCAAACAGCACCTTGGGTCCAAATCTGCTCCGTCACTCAGCGGCCGCATTCTGCTCTGCCTCCCAGCAGTCCATCGCATTTATGCTGCTCTTTATGTCGAACTGCTCTGCATGCATATAAGCTCTTTTAATGCTAGGGGCAAGAAAGAGGAGAGTCTGAGCTATTCTCCACTTTGAAGATGCTACTAGCTGTTCAGATTTTGAGATTTCTGATATGCGATGCTGTAGAAAAACTTGTTTTTTTTTTTTTCACGTAGACTGTATATTTCAGTGAAGGGAATGTAGTTCACAAGATACTACAGCTGCTGTTATTTGAACACAAGGCCTATGACTACTTGTGATAATGCTAATATAATAATGTGGAATCACACATCTCATGCTGATTAGGTCAGACTCTGCTATGAGAGATTTTTAGGATAGAGATTGTGTTGTTTGGCCGTGGTACAAGGATCGGAGGTATGGGGACTGATGCCAAAGAAATACCAGAGAACCTTTAGAGAACTGCCAAAGGACAAGGAAGGGTTGTTTAACAAAGTTCCCCAACACGTGTTTTGTTTGGCCACACAGCCCAACAATACATATGACTCCCATTTGTCCTGTTAACTTAATCTCCTTCTCACACACTCCCTCCTTTTCTCATTCTCCTTCCATTTTTTTCTCCTACACTCTTGCACAAAGTTAGTATCACACCCTAAGGGCAGAGTAGTTTCTGATTAAGGAAACCGAATCAGCCTAAAACTGCCAGGGGTACAATAAGGAGCAGACGATATTACCGGGCTACAGGATGACCCACCTTTTCCTGGCCTCCCTCTGCTGCACCAGGTTTTTAAACAAGGTCGTGACTGAAATTTTATGACTAAGCCAAAGCTTTTCCACTTCATGTCCTCTCTCTGAAAAAGCCCCTTGACTATACATTTGCAAGTGTATGAGCATCCAGTCGTCTCCGAGGAGTCGGCCCCAGCAGATGGCACTTCGCCTCTCGCAGCCATCAGGAGCATTTTATTTAGTTGTTTGTCACACTGTAAGACATGGGAGACCTCAATCTCTCCCCTCTCCATCTACCGTGACCCTCCACAGCTCCCAGCCTGCAGAGCCCTAATGGAAACTCTCCTGTTAGTACTGCAGGTTTGAAGGGGAGGAGCCGCCCGACTGTCATTCTGATGGAATATTGGATAAACAGGGGTCAGAGGTCATGTTTACACAGCAAATCCTCCATTTCCTTCATGTCCCGTCAGGCAGGAGATATATGGCAGCCACAGGAAGGAGAAAGGGAAACTTGACTTGATGGCATCACATCGACTTTCAGTCTTTTTTGGGTTACTGTCAGTCACTCCCCTCCCCCTCCCTCTGTCTGCATCTCACTTACATTTCACAAACACGGAGAGACAGGTCGAGCTTGCAGCGTGGCAGCGGCCTAATTTGTCACCTGCTAACTACTTGTGTGTCAAAAAATTCCACATGCACCCAAGCAGAGTGTTATATTAGCATTTAAATTGAGTAACCATTTGAGGAGGGGCAAATCACAATACTTCTTGCCAAACACTTTTTTTTTTTACTTTGGCTTCTTTTGGCTATGGGTGTGTAAGTACAATAACCAATAAAGCATTTCCTCTGATATGATAAAGAGCTGTCATGATTGATTTTCATGCTGTCACGACTCTACACCCCGAATCAATTTGGATCTGTGCACATTCTGTCGCTCCTCCTCTCTCTCCTTCAGTCTATCTCTTTCTCCGTTTATTGGCACTCTCCACTCGAACGCGCTCTGCTCCCACTGCTGAAATACCTTAATGCTGCTGGCCATTGTCTGTGGTCTACTGGTGGTGCTTTGGCAAGAGCAGATGTTTGGATTTCTCCTGCCTCTGAGATGAATGCTAAAAATGTTGCAGGCGGTTTTCGGGCAGACGCTCAGCAGCGGGTTTACGCTTGTTGTAAAACCACAAAGTGTACGAACAGAGAACTTTGGAGGCGTCAAAGTCGACGAAACTTTACAAAGTACTTTTTTTTACGCTGCAAACTCATCTGAGCTCAGCAGTGGAGATTACAAAGAATATCTATGAATTTTTTTACTCTTTAATCCCGTTTTCAGGTTAAGAGGGGCACGAGGATTATCTCTCTGTGTGTGTGTGTGTGTGTGCATGTGAGGAGAGAAAAAAAAATGGAGAGGAGGTGGAGGTGATGGCAGAGTTGATTGGCCAAAGTGGTGTGTTTGAGTCGAACGGATCAAGGTCACATCACTGATCTCCCCCACCCCCTCCCGGGCTGTAAGGGTGAGCGCAGGTGACCTCGGCTTCATTAACTCTGTAATTCACTTGTAGCCCTGACTCCGTCTGTGCATATGCGTGTACAGACTGTGTGTTTGTCTGTCTGTTTGTGCTTCGTTTGCATGCGCGTTGAGAGGCTGATGGAAGGCTGTTATTACTGAGGGAGACAGCATCACGACAGATATGAGCGAAAGAGTGAAGTGAGCAAGCAAAAGTAAAGTTTCTCCACTCAGCTTCTTGATGCAGACCCCACTCCCTCCCACTATCCTATTCCCTTCTTCCAAAACTCAAGAAGGGAGCTGCAGGCGGAACAAGCAGACAGGCCTTTGATCTTGAACATGATGGTTACCAATCTTCCCCTCTCTCCTCTTTCTGTCTATCTCTCTCCTCGTTTGCTCGCTCTCTTTACAGCCACACCACGTCCTCAATACAGATATGAACCTAATCACAGCCTAGCCAAAAAAGTGACACACCCGACATCTTCCTTTTCTTTCCCTGCTTCGTTTTTTTTCAGCCTGTCTGTTTTTCTCCTCTTTACCATTTATGCTACCCCGTTTCATTCCCCCGCTCGTGTCATCTCCTCCCTTTGTCTCTATCTCTGTCATGTGGTGATTGTGAGTGGAGTAAACACAAGTTGTCACACATTTCATCCCTGGCTCATCGCGGCGCAGCCAATGAAATGATGCATCCCGTTGACACGCTCAGAAGCTAGCGTCTGGTGTGAGGGACGGCCGTCAGGCGGGTGGAATCTTGGGCGATAAACAAATAGGATTTGGCTTCTCTGAAAACAAAAGTTTGCAACATGCAGGGACTTGAATCAGTTTAGGGTCTAAACCACAGTCTAATATAACTTTATTTGCTCTGTTACTCTGCATAATTTGAGATTTTCTCCAGAGTAATGCGCTGTTTTGTTTCTGATTTGTTTAAATCAACCTGGACTTAAATTTTAGTACAACTTTATTTAACTGGATTAGACAAAATTTGCTTTAGGATTTGAGCCGAATAATCACATTAAAGAGTAAGACTTTGATAACTGGCGCTGTGTTACACTCTTTAATCACAATTCTCTTGCCAATTTAAAAGCAGTATAGCAATATTTTGTGGAATCCTAATTTGCCTATTGATATAAATTTAATTTATCTCTCCCCAAATTCAGTCAGCCCCAGGAGGCCTGTTCTCAGATAATATATTTACTGTAGTAATCAGCTGGAAGTGAGCACTCGGATGGCTCTGCTCCCAATGAGCTCAGTTTCGTGTGTCTTTTCTGTGTGTGTATGTGTCAGCATGTGTGACAGAAAGAAAAGCCTTTAAACAACTGAATGGAAAATGTCACTTGTCAAGATTAGAGAGGGCTGGAGGCTATTTCAGAAATAATGACTTCATAATTGTAACGGGTCGCACGTTGACAAACTTGATTACAAAGACTATTCCTCTGCAGTCAATGAAGACATCTTACACCTCCTATTACAGATTCACACTAAGGTGACCTATAAAGTCAAGACTTTATTCTTAGCGAGGAAAGAAATTAATGTTTAATGTTGCGCTGCAATTTTAAGTATTATGCTTTAGCATTCAAGTTTATGCCACGAGTTTAAAGGTCCAGTGTGTAAGATTTAGGAGGATTTCATTGAGGAAATGAAATGTAATATTCATAATTGCCATCACCTGTTATGCTTAAGTGTGGACCAGAGTTAATATCCCCTTAACTAAAAAGCCCCAAACAGATAAAGGATACAGTGTCTCTGATGAGGGACTTCAGTGTTTGTGGAGGTCACTGTAGATGAGGGTGAGTGGATGGGCGGGTGTTCAGTTGGTTGCAATCTGCAACTTCACAGCCCCATGTCACTAAATATCACACACTGAACCTTTAAACCATCATGTGTTTCGATGTGGCTGCAGTTGTTGCTGTATTAATATCTATTTTCTGACAAAATACAGAAGGAAGCAAGTAAAGTGAGTAAAGTTTATTTGGTGCAGCACTTTGCACAGAGCAATGTCACAAAGTGATTCATAGGAATAAAATTCTAAAAAGAAATAAACAATAAAACAGCAACAGGCCATAAAAACGCTGCAACACTAAATACCAAAAGGGTCTTACAGTCACTAAAGTGCTTCACAAGAATAAAATTGCTCAAATATGGCCCTAAACACCGTAAAAAAACAATAATAGACAGACCTTAAGCAGGAGGGGAATCAGTATGAATAGAACAGATTATTAACAAACTGTGTTTTTCCTAACAAAGACATGTTTTTGGAGATTACCTGGCAGACTATTTTAATGATATTAGTACAAACATAAGCAGACTGGCAGCAGTGCTGTTAAATGCTCTACACAGAGGCGTATTTCCATGGGTATTTGCCCCATTCACTGCAATAAAAACAGGACAGCGCTGTCAGGATTCAAGTGGGATAGAAGGGGATTACTGGGGTAGGACGGTGTCTTTTCCGCTTAGGTCTCTCTCTCTTTGCTGCGCGTACCTCTCTCTACCTCGCCTCCCTATGTCTCCTCATCCTTGGTTCTTCTGTATGCTGCGGGAGTGCTGTTTAGACTTTGCAAAAGCCCCTGATAAGAGGACTGTACTGCACATATAGATCTGTTTTTTCTTCTGTGTTTCTGGGTGGAGACAGACAGAGATGGATGTGCAAACGGAATGACAAATGGACTGACTGACTGACTGCCTGACTGACAGGCAAATGCTGAAAGAAAAATGAAATGGAGACTCTAGGTTTACCGGAAAAGAGGTGAAATGTTGCTGCAAATGAAGATATTTGTAGCAGCTAAACAATTTATGCGCTCATCAATTCTCTATGCATGCGCGTCAAAAGGATCTCAAACCGTTACAGACATATATTGTACAAAACCTTGTGTAAAATACCCAACATGTATCTCATGTTCTTTAATGCGTTTCATATTCAGATGTATTATTATTTATGGACATCAGTGATAAAAAGATGTTGTTGAAGACATGATGTTAGCGGTGAACCTCAACCCAAGTTCAACCCTCAACTCTGAAATGATATTATATTCATTTTAATGGGCTACTTTGCCATCTCCCATCTACTTCTTTTCTTTAAGATTTTGCAATAAGAGACCTTATTTCTACCAAAACGTGCCATGAAAAAATTCCTGTGATCTTAATAAAAAAATGCCCAATTGTGAGAGTTACTGTAGAAAATAAGTCTGAATGTGCCAACACATTAACTCCGTCTTTTCACCTTATTTTCAGAGCCCTCCGTTTAGTAATTATGTCACCAACACATTCAGAAATGAGCCAGAAAAGTTGTAAGTTTTGTTGTCACCAATATGAATAAATTACTTCTAAATAAAATGAAACGCTTGAAAACAGACTCTTAATAAATGAAAATCAGAGAGAATATAGGACATTTAATCACTCTCTTAAGTAATGAACGTAATAAATAAAGAGCAATTGAAAGCCCACACATAAACACCATTAAAGGATTCATGTTTCAGTGTGATTCTAGGCAACCGTGGACACATTGAAGAGCCATTTAACAATGTCTGACCTTTACCAGTCACTGATTGGCTAGAAAATAAAGAAACTGAAGCAAAAGTTCATACAGGTTTAGACTGTAGTCCCTTTAATGCAAGGCCATTGATTTGCTGAGATTTCATTTACTCACAGTCAATAAGGAGTGGCCGACGGTCAGCGGGGATAAAGTTTGACAACAGAAGAGGGCAACCGCGTTGAAATGTTGCACTTGACGAAAGAGGAATTTGGGACTCCAGAAGTGCAGGAATAGCAGATGTTAGAGCAGATGACCTGGTTTAGGGGTGGATGAAGAGACAGGCAGCAGCAGGTGATGTGACAGGTTAGGTAGTTAATATGACGGAGTGCAGTATACGAGGTAGGGTTTGCCATCGGGACGGGTGGGTTGGGGTTGTTAATGTGGAGCACAGACAAGCTACTAGAGATGCAAGTAATGTATCAGACGAAGTGACACATACAGTTAGATTTGGAGCTGAGAAACAGATAGGTGTTCATTAGTAGCAGTGCGCAGCGGCAACAGTTTTCTTTCTTATTCTCCACACACACAGGCCGACACACACTGCTTTCTCTCGCTGTCTCTCACACGCACCAGCTTCAATTTAAAGTTAAAGTAATGGAAAGAGGATAGAGACTAAAATCTCCAGAGAGGAGGAGGATTGTGGAGTGGTGAAGGTGCTGATATGCTCCAATCTACTTTCACCTTCTTTCTTTGTTCCTCCCTTGAACCCTTGGGGGGGGGGGGGGGGGGGGGGGGGGGGGGGGGGGGGGGGGGGGGGGGGGGGGGGGGGGGGGGGG
>JAPQRN010000019.1:17312933-17333395 GCA_037367275.1 Coranthus polyacanthus | reverse complement strand
CATAAAAGTTGGAGCACTTTAATAAGAAGATGAAAAGGGGCAAAGGAAGTGTGTGATGTGATGGAGATGAGAGAGATGATGAAATGGAGATAGATTGGATGTGGATGGGAGCCACAGGTGACAGGTCTCATCTTCCTCCTCCCTCTCGTCCAGATATTCTCTCTGTTATTTTCCTCTTTTGCAAATCCCACATCTCCACTTTGCCTCTCATTCCACTCATTTTTCCTTCTTGCTGTCTCTCTTTTCTTGCTTTCTCCCTGCCCGTTGCTGTCTCTTTCTCCTCTCTCTTCCTCCCTTTATATATAGGACGCACATGGTGTGGAGCAGCGCTTGGATAATTAGCAGTAGTTTATTAATTATGAATGAGAGCGGGTTCTGTGGGAGCCAGTGAGTGGGCCTCTCGCAGAGACTCATCAATTAAACAACAGAGTTTCCCAGCCTTTTGATTAAAGATAAAGAGGAAATATGATGATCAATAGAGACCTGTTAGAGACTGGCAGAACAGATGAACAAAATGCAAGGAAGGACAGACAGAAAAGCAGACAGACAGCCTTACTGACGCACACGCCGATGCTTTAAAGTCCCCCTCCACTCAAAAAATAGTATTTTTCAATGTTCGCTGGCTGTAATCTTTGACTTTCACTCTGTGCAGAGTTTGACACTTTGAGGGTTTTCTCACATTCATCTGTTGAAGGGAGCAAGTTTCTCTGTGCTCACCAAAAATCTGAATTTAAGACGTGGACCTACCAGCAGGGTTTGTGACGTTCACAAAAACGTTGGAGCCAGCAACTTCTACAAGTGTCAAATGGAAACCTGAAGCGATCAGTACACAAAGCTTGAAAGTGGACTTTTGGCGACGCAGGAAACATCTAGTTCCCAGAAGAAAAACTTTAACCATGTTATATATTTATAGATTTTTCAGTGAAGGTGGAGAGGAGATGGCGTCACCAAGTTTTAATGAAAATCGGTGCAGTAGATTTTGCATAAAATGAACTGATGAACAGATGGACAGACAAATGGGATTGATCACATAACTTCCTTGCCGGAGGTAATTATTCAAAGCAGAGTATTTTTAATCTGTTAAATGAACTATTTTGATGAACCATTACTCCATTTGAGCAGTGTTTAAAGAATGAAAAGTCAAAGTTGTGATTCCGTCGCGGTTAGACTTTCGACTTCTTTACTCCTCTATGGCTGAATATCTTTGGGTTCTGGACCAAACAAGATATTTGAAGTTGTTATCTTGGGCTTTGGGCTTTGGGAAACACACATTTTTCACCATTTTCTGACATTTTATAGACCAAACAACTCATCAGTTAATTGAGAACACAATGGACAGATTAATAGACAGTTAAATATAATTGCTAGTTTCAGCCCTACATGTCTTGTAACATGACTTAAGGGGATCTGTGACAGCAATAAAAAGCGACTGGATGTGTGAAGCCTTGACCGAATGTGGAATGTGTCTGTATGAGACACTGGTGCGTGCGTTGGCGTGTGAACATTTCACGTGACATCGGCGACACGGTGGGAAAGCCTCACCATCAGTCTGCATCAATCGTTACTCTTCCCACACAGACCAATGCTTGGAGCGATGCCAGTGTGCCAGTGCGCCGGAGTGCCAAACCCTGCTGATCTCACTCCCCTATTTTTTCATCTGCCTCCCTTCTCCCTCTGCTCCTGCTTGACTATCATCTGCATTCTCTCTTTTGTTCTCTCTCCTTCCTCCCCACGCTTTTCTCCTCTCTTCAGTCTGTTACTCCTCATTTTTTCTCACCTCCCACCCCTCTGCTGCTGCTGCTGCTGCTTCTCTCTTGTCACGCCGCGGTCAGTTGTTTAACACTCCCCAGTCAGCAGGGTCCGGTGTCTCTTCTTTGTCCCCCTGTAGAGATTTAGGCGTCTAACCCTCTTTCAAGTATTTTCATTAATTTATACAAGAGTGACAGTGGAAGTGAAAAGGGTCACATTTGACAACACAGCGGGAAGCGCTTTTAAGCTTGAATCCTGTTATGTCGAATGATGCCACACATTCACCAGCGGGACGCCTCCATTCAATGAAGGGATTTCACACACACTCACACACACCTACTGTCTTTCTCTGAACATATGGGCTTCTCGCATGGCCTCCCACATGCCCCCCACCCCCACCCCTCTCTCCAGCAGCCTTGAAGTTTGGGCCAAGTGTGCAATGAAAAGCCTTCTGATGGACTGCCTGTGCGGGTACCGTTAATTGACGCCATGTCTGATTACACATTTACACAATGCACAAGAGGCAGTGTTGCTAGGCTCCTGTCCAATAAGTGGCTGTGGGCGGACTCACTGTCTTGCTCCTGAAAAACACACACTCACACACTCTGATATACATAGACTCTCAGATTAAAAAGTCACAGCCCATCCACACAGGTGAAGCATGAAGGGAAATTAGTTTCACCCATATTTCCAGTTCAGTTCCTTTAACTTGCTTTTGAAATTGACTTTGAAGCATTCATCAATTAGGGCAGGTTGTAAAGATGTGTTAGCTTAATCCATCAAGTGAGGCCAATTTAAGTTTTTGCCTTTGGAAAAATTAAAATGCATGAATCTCTGATGAGTAAAAGGGTATCAACCTTTACCCGATGCTAATGCTAATAAGATCTAAAAGCTGTTTTAACCTTTTAACGACCACTCTTTTCATGGAACCCTAACACTAGGGTTCCATTTCAAATGTTACAGTGACCTGGTAAATGTTTAAATGTTAAATCAATCAGTTCAACCCGCTGACAAAAACACTAGAAGAAATGTGCATGAAAAGACTTTCTAAAAATATTTTCCCGCAAAATCACTGCTGCATTTCCTGTCACAACTGTGAGATTTATGTTGGAAACAAACTGACACACGGTGAAATGATTCTTTGTAGGGCATGCGTTCAGATTTTTTGGGCATATGAATCTATATTTTTCACCATGCTGGCTCTGTTTACTCAATACCCACAGATGTTTTCCACTATATAACACACAGTATCTATCTATCTGATTGGGCAAAGAAGCAGCCTTTGGAGCCAATAACACAAATTTGTCTGTATTTTCTCAAATGCCAAACCGTTTCACTCCCATGCTTTCCATGTACCCAATAGTTTCACTTTATTTTGTTTTATTTGTTTGATATAGATTATAATCAAACAAAGTTAAACCGGAAAAGAAAATCTAAACCTGTCTCCTCATCTTGTTTCTTTTTGTCATCTTTGATCACCATAAGCAGCATCTGGCGTTTTTTGGACTAACCTCATCCCCTCCCACTTACAGGAAGACTGTCTAATAGAATATGCACACCCAACATCTGGTCAGCTCTACACTTTCAGCTGCATATTACCACCACTGGAAGCAAACACACTTGGGTATCACACTTAGACATATTTTGCGCATTTTGAGGTTCCAAATGCATCCTCTGCCCTCGCTGTCTGCTCAAGGCGGCAGATCAGTTCTTCTGGCATCAGTTTCTTGAGTAACTTGCCAGGTTACATAGCATTACCCTCATTACTCAATCCCCCTTCAAAGCGGTTCGCTCATCATGTCTTGAGGATACAGGAGGCTGTCTCTGACCTCTTTTGGGAGCTGAATCTCAACTTGAATCAGGCAGCCACTGCAGCAAAGAGCAACTACAACTTCCTGGTTTACTTGTGATTCGTGATTCGCTATGGATTTTGCCCCTCAGTGTTTTGCTGTTTTCACAGACGCACAGCTCACTTCACTGAACTTGGTTCCTTTTTTTAGACAACAAAAAAGTAGAAATCTAACAATCAAAGAGCTGTGACTCTTGGCTTTTTATGCTTTAAGAGAGGGGCTGTGTTTGTTTCCTCTCAGATAAGTTTTCATGTATAATGAGAGTGCTAAACTTTTGTGTGGGAAGTTTGCTATCATTAGCAGCAACAATACCATAAGAGTGGACGCATTCACAAAGAAACATGGCCTGAAGCTGGCATCAGCATGTGTTTACTGGCTGAATAGTGCCTTCAAAGCTTAGTAACGGAGAAAAAAAGCTGATGAGAGCTGAATATGTGAGGGTTTAACTTATTCTGTTTTTTTTGTTTTTGTTTTGGACTAGTTCATAAAAACAAGATATTTAAATCAGCGTTGTGCTAAATAGCTGATGCAAAGTATAATGTTCTCTGCGAGTTTTATGTGAAAGAAGTTTTATAGTGTTGGGGTAAATATTAAGGTTCTTAATTATCCAGCAACGATCAATTCAATTTGCTATAATGTCATAATGTTTTAGCTGTAAAAATATAAGCTCCAAATTTTTTAAATTACTGCAAATTGAGGATTTACATTCATTTATCATTTAATTATCCATGGAAACAGGATGGGAAAGAATGGCTGCATGCATTCAGACAGACACATACATACTCACACTCCCATGTTGATTCATATTTTCACAGACACTGACAGAGTCAGTGTTTTGTTGCCATAGCGCCCGTTTGGCATTGAGGGACACAGCAAGGCATGACTGTAGAAGGAGGGAGAAAGAGAGTGAGACACATTAAGAAGAGAAAACACAAAGGAAAGAAATGAAAGAGAACAGCAAGCGGTGGATGTTGAGGTTAATTAATTCCTTCGTGCCTCTTTCCCTCCCTGCCTTCACTCTATTTTATCTTTCTGACAGATTTCCCACAACATGACTCATTCTGATTAACAGTGGGCAGCCATTTCAAAGCGCAAAGAGGCTATGACATATAGCCTTAAAACTGTCCTCTCCTGAACCAGCCATTACCACCTCACACTCATTAAGCCGGCAGTCTAATTCAGAAGCACGCAAATTGATGAACCGCGTCTGTCCTTTTTCGCAACGCTCTTTAAATTCCATTTAATGCCACTGTAACAGCTAATCATTTGTGTCTCTCTGCGTACGTGTGAGTTTGTGCCTGTGTGTAATTTTAAACAATAGCAATGCCCGATAAGAGATGTGGGAAAAACAATTCAGGCAGTGTTATTCAGCCACCACTCAGGAGGAAGAGTAAAAATGGAGGCTCAGGTTGTGATGGCTGTCCTTATCTTGTCATGAGCCAAACTGTTTCAGCAAGAGAGCATGGCATTACCACACTGCTGGCAAGGCTGCCTTTCCACTATCTTCCCATCGGTCTCCAGCTGTTTCAATCCAACCTACTATTTTTGCTTTTATCTCCCCAAGTCATCTCACTCTGACTCTGAAAATTCATTTATGCACTTTTTCTCTTTCCTACTCTCAGTCACCTCAACCTCGCTCTGTCTTTGTTCTCTCTCTCTCCTTCCTTCTCTACCTTTTCCACCCGACCTCACCTCTAGATGAATATCAATTCTCCATTTCCTTTTCTTTCCTTTATTTTTAATTTTAAAAGAAGGGCTTCCAGGCTCGACAGCTGTCCTTCAGCTGTACGTGGTGTTTTCACAGCCATGCAGGCTGCAGCTGGAGAATGTGTGGCTGAGCAGGATTTAAGTCTTGTGTAAACAGAGCTACTGTACAGTATGTCTTCATCACAGCTTCATCAGTAGTGTTTATAGTTCAGATTGGGCATGTTGAAATCTTGATGTGTAGCTTTTAAGTGTTTGATCTTATATTTCATTGGAAATTTTGGTCTCATTTTCATTGTTTTGTAGATACATACGTCTCATAATGATCACTGTTACAGTGGTTTGTATGTATCAAAAAGCCTGGGACACAATTATTCCTGTTGAAATCATTTGCTTAAAGTAATCAAGCTGTCTGCTTACAGCGTTCATTTTGGGTCTTATCATACAAAGAAGCTCCTTGAACATTAAGACAAGCAAAAAAACGAAGCCGTGGAGATGTAGCAACGAAGCGGCCTTGTGTAGTCAACTCAGACAACAAGATAGAGTCGTAGCTGTTAATAACAGAAACGGAAAATGAATGTGCAGAGCAAAAACCACCTGTGATTGAAGCCGACCTTGTCAAGTGGATTGATAAGGGAGAGAAATGGTAGAAGGCCTGGCAGTGAGCCTGGGAGAAGACATTTTCCATCCAGGATAGTTTGAGTGATTTAAAAAGAGGGAAAACATTTGGTTAAAGAAACTGGATTGAGACGCAACAGTAAGGACAATGCTGTGTTCACGTCATGTCGTTCTCACAGTTATTACAACATACACGCGTCATCGACATTTCAACGTAAATATAAGCCGTATTATCACTAATACAATTGAGCATTAGTCTTGGTTTGGTTATAATAAACAACTACTGATAGGATCATGATGAAGCTGTTTTTTTAGTGTATATAGCACAATAGGCTTGGCTTTTAAGTTTTAATTTTGGTGATAATATTATTATCATAACTTCTTGAATTAATCAACAAAACTAGAATTATCACAAATTATAATAGTCCTTTGCGTTGGGTTTGTAATTGGTCCCAGTTCAAAACCCACATCGAATTTTGCATTGTGTGCATTTGTGCTAGAAGTGCAGTTTCACCGTCATATCGATGTGCAGCGTTATATTCAGACAATGTATTGAATTAATGTCAAGGAATGGGAGTCAGATGAAAAACTCTGGAGGCAAGGTAGGTCTTTATCAAACTGTTTTGCCAGTGTCAAATTAAATAATAACAGCTTTCATACTCTGAGGCTGGACTTTCTTTGTTGGTAGGAATATTGAATAGTGCCGTTTCACACATGGTCACAATGTACAGGAGAGAGACAAACAAAGTGGCCTGAGGACATCTGTGCAGCAGTGAAACCCCAAAGATCTGTCAATAAACAGGCAGGTTGTTGTTGCAGGATCAATCCCGGCTCAGAACGCTGTTTCTGTTCCAATTGCCATGTGAACTCACGTTACAGCACACGCTCTGCACTTTCATGTGTGCCAGAATCTTTACAGGACTTTTCAATGTGTTCGCCGGGGTTTCCTGCAGTACGAGACGTCATTTTCAAATCAAGACAGTAGTTTCAATTGCCTGCGGAGTGATTAGAAACCACATACTACTGTGTTACATTTTTGGTAGATTTACTTGGAACAGCTGCTACTTTGTCATTTGTTTTTCTGTGGTTTATTTTCCAGTTGCTTTAGCTGATGTAACAAAATTTTAAGTTATTCTACAGCACAGTGTAACAGTTTAAGTGCAGATAAATTCAATTATAAACTGGAGGGGCACTCAGAGAGCGCAGGCTTCCACTCGTCTTCTCATTCCACGATATTAGCTATTAAACCATTTTTCTAAATGTAACTTTTACTATTCCCCAGACTAATATGTTTTAAACTTGTTTTAAACCTGTGTTTACACATAGTGTCCACACAACTTGTGGCCGGATCCCTGAAATGCTGCTGACCCAGTTTTACTTTGAAAAATAAGGGGTTGTGATGTAACTTTGGGAAACGATGACAAAGACACCTGCATCCGCTGCTTGATTGAGTCTTATCAGTAACTACTTGTCCTTCCCTGATTCATTACACCCCTGTCAGGGACCCTTTCTGGAAGAAAAGAAGACATCAGCCTTGACTACCAGCTGTTAATATATTCAATAATGACACTGGATTAAATGTGATTCTGTCCTTGTTGTCTGTCTTAGCTGCTTCTGTGCGGTTAAATTCTGCATTTTATAATGCTAGCACTGACTACAGTTACATGACGTTCTCTTCTACATCTATGGTGTTAGAAATGGAAGGACATTAATTGTGAAACTTTTAAGCTGATTTCACTTTTTGTTAACATGTCTAAAAATTGGCAGGTATTTGCCCCTATATATTAATTTAGTCATTTAGTGTGTAGTCATGTGCACAGCTAACACTGAACAATGGTATGCCTTGGCTGGGCATCATTCCCACATGATGATTTTGTTGTTGCCCAGTATGAGCTGGTTTTGTGAGTGGGCAAGAAAAGCTGCTTGAATGGAGTCACTTAATACAAAACGCTATTATGTTTTTCCTTGAAAATTATTTATGAAAAGAAGAGTTCTGACTCAATTGATGCCGCTCACACAATTATAGTGTCTGGTCAGACATTCATAGAGACGGGCATTGAAAAGAAGGCAGCACTGCTGTCGGTGCCACAGAAGTCACCTCAGTCCAGAGAGCTGTGCAGTCGGAGGACATGTTGTGTTCTGAGGGGTATGTTACTGTACTCCTGCTTTCACTGTGTCCACCTACACTTACTGAATACATCGTATTTACATTGTCTCCGGGCTGTCACTGCTAAAATGTAACAAATAACTTTCACAGAAGTAGACCAAGCTGGTTTTAAGGAAAGTGGGCATATGCAAATTACTTCTAGACAAAAACTGGAACTCAAAGAACATCACAGATTGAGGATACACAACTTTGTAAGAGTATCCAAAGGAGGAATTTTCCTTTCATGCAGATTGGACAACTGTCCCCTGAAGCTTTCCTGTCTTATCTTTTTTTTTTTGTGGGGAACTAAAGTTGGGAGTATTTGTCTGGCTATTCCAGTAAGCTCTGACAGTATTCTGATGAAACCAACCCAGCAATTTTTCTCCCAACGCCTTGTTGTTTGTCCTCATCTCAGTGTTTTTAAATGGCAGCCTCTGTCAACAGCCGCGGCAGGGGGGTTCGTCTTCTGTCTGTTTGGCTTTACAGCAATACCCTATTGCTCACAAGCCCAGAGAACGACCAATCAATAAACAAGCCACTTACCCTGTTATTTAGAGAACAAAAAAAAAATGTCTGTAGCTACCAATCTGGCGGAATGGAAGGAGCACAAAAGAATCTGTGTACCAGACCAGCTCTTTAATGGGGAGATGAGAGAGGGGCTGATGGAGTTGTGTGTTGGATTCCTGTTTTTGTTATGTAGGATTTAAAGCCCCAGATGAGCCGCTTCATTCCTCTCCACTGACTTCATGACAGGTAACACAGAGAGAATAGCTCCACTGAACCGCCTTTCAACCTCACATATACTCCAGCCTGTACTGTACTCCAGACTTCACCATCGCTAGTACATATGTCCCGCATACTTTACCGGAGCTGGCCCTCGCTAAATGCTTTTCCTGTGTTAGTTTTATGAAATATAAGTGAGAGCTCGCAGACGTATCGCTCTGCACTCGTTGGTTCATCTCTTGCTTTCATTGAATTAACTTGACAACCAGAGCAGGGGCCATTGACTTCCAAAGGAAATGGCTTTTATTGATTTGATCTGCTCCACGAGATGCCAGGTACTAAATGACATTGTTGAACAACCCCGCGATGGTAGTAGAGTGGTGGCGGAAGCTTGAGCTTGAGTCTGTTTTATGCAAATAGGAGTGGATGTTGCTGGGTGAGTGAGCAGAGAAACCCCATTGAGATGTTATCTCTGAAGTGTGCCATGTGAATCCATTTATTTTTTAAGTGCAAGCCGACGGATGGAGGCCAAGCCCGAGAGCCTTATGGGGTAAAATAAAGAAAAGAGGCTGTCAACCATAACACGTCTTCTTTTGACCGCGTGTCTGGGTCATTCAGATCAAGAGCAGGAACATCTCTTTTAATTCGTGTCTCAGCCTTGCACCGTTGTTTAATAAAGCTAAATGAACCCTTCTGTGCCTGCATTCTCACATGTGGAGCTATTGAGTGGCACGCTCCTCTCTCTAAATTGACTGCACTAACCCTCACCTTCCACTTATTTTTCTTCTTCATGTTCTTTTCCCCTTTTCTGTCCCCCCTTCCTTCCAGCCCCTCATCATCTGCCTCCACATTGTTATCGCTGTCTGCTTCAAGATGACCACCTCCCTTCACTCCCCCACCTCATGACTTATAACCGACTGCCTGGAAAGAAATCTCCTCAGGAACAGTCTCTGTAAACACATAGCTGCTTTCTCTCTGCACAACTGTCTCGCCTTCCTCCCTCTAGCCGTCTGCCGTCCTCTTCTTTCCCTCTGCCCTCATTCTTTAAAACTGTGAAACTCATCCAGCGTCCCACAGCCACCTATCCAGTCACCATAACCAAATCCACTTTAACATGGGCGCGAGCAGATCCCAAAGCCTCAGAGCGGGAGGGTTGGGAAGGAGGGAGGGGGAGGGAGATGGAGAGAAGAGGGCAATAAAATGTCAGGCTGGTGGGTAAAAAGTGACTTATCCTCACCGCACCCTTCTAAATAAACCATTCAGTCTTTACTGTCCTAAATCGCATCAGTCTAACCCAGGAGGGGGATGCATTCAAATGTGGGAGAAAAAAGAAAGACATGATTTGCTGTGATGGTATGAAAGCTCCAGCAAGAACAGGAGGAGAAGGAGAGAAATGTGAGATAAATACAATGAGGTAGAGGTAGGAGAACAGGCTTTGACAAGAGCAAAGACAGATTGTGGAGAATGGATGCAGATAGAGGCAGAGAGACGGAGACACAGGGAGTGAGAGCGAGAAAGATAGAGACATATATGGCTGAGCTGGCAGCCTCCTTCACTGATTAACATGCTTCTCAGACACGGTGAGAGGGATCAAACTTGCTCACAGCCAGGGCCTGGGAGTTATGCCTGCAATGCAACGATATGTGTGTATGTGTGTTTATTTCTGTTTGTTTGTTTAGACTTTGGATCTACTGCTCGGCACACACGGTAAGCATGTATCTTTGTTTGCAGCTGCCTTGTGTGCTCAGCTGTCAACCGGAGAAGTCTCTTGATTGACAACACAGCGTGCGAGTTGTGTTTGGGGGTGTGTGTGTGTCTGAATACCCCCCCTGAGATCTGACATTCAAAGTAACCGAGGGGGGGTAAAAGGGGTGGGGGGTTGAGAGAGATAAAGCAAGAAAAGGCAACCGAGAGTTACCGTATAGTGCACGGAGTCATATTGAAATTGATACAGGTGGAAGTTATCTGACTAAATTGGATGAGCAGGTGGCTGATTTGTGCTGAGGGAAGATAGAGTGGCAGGGAAAGGAAGGTGAGGGGAGATGCATGCATGAGTCCAGGGTGATGATGATAATACAGAGGGCGAAGGTGGGAGTTTGCATCCATGTCCATAGAGCATGGCTGCATGTGTATGTGTGTCAGGGTGAAATCAAAGGCTGGGGAAGTTGCAGGTACATTTTTTTTCTATCTTTACCAACGGCAGACCTGCTCTGCCGGCCTTCCGCTGGGAGACGGCACTGTGGCTCCCGTCTCTGTCAGGAAAGAGAAAATTGCTTTTAGATACTGTTTATGGCGAGGGCGTTCACGGCAGAGTGCTTGACAAGATGATTTTCCTGTGAAATTTGCCATTCTAAATAAAATATCCGGACATGGCTATTGGATGTCTAATTCCCGAATAGTGTAGCTCGTGGCTTATATAACAATTCTGCACAGTGAATTATTTCACCTACTCCAACTTTGTATTAAAAATGCTGGTCTTGACAGTTCGGCGTGGCTTCACATGGCATATACTGGCACCTTCATGCACTGTGCGAGAAAAGAAGGTAAAGAACAGGGCGGGTAAACACCATTAGCATACAGAGATGTCATTGTGAGAGCACAAGCCTTAACGTACAGACCTCCCCATTCTTTCTCACTCTACTCTATCCTCCTCTGTTGGCACTTTTCTCCTCCAAAACAGAATTGCTTAACTGCTCTTTCACACTCATTGCATTATCCTCTACATAATAGAGTTTGACCTTGTAAATGCTATGTTCAACAACTTTGTGTTGTATTTTAAGAGACAAAGCCACTTTTACAATAATATTCCTCGTGCACCATATCAGACGTGATGTACGTGGCGTTGTCTATTTTCTTCCAAATGTGCCAACAGTTAGGCGGCAGAAAGGGCTCAGCACACTACAGCTTAAATATTGTACATGCAAATAGACAGTACACAAGCAAATTAAGAAAATATCATCAATTTGACAACACATATTCAATATTTTTCCACCAAACTTTCTGCAATTTATCAGTTATGGGTTGGAGTGGTGCCTTATGTTATTTTGGCTGTTGTCCATCCTGTCTTTTTATTTGTTTGCCATCATTTGGTTTAATTTTCTGTCATAAGTCATTGAAACCAAGCTAACATCAGTAAGTACCACTTTTCCGGGGACCGGGGGGATACGCCATGCTCTGATGGCTCTTGTCTGTGTCCCCTGGAATCGTTTCTGTTGTCATCTGTGCTACTTGCAGCACATTTCTCTATTTGCTCGTGTTTTGAGTTTTTGCAGCGTATGCGTATGCCCAATTGAGGATGTTTTCTTAACTTGCTTGTGTGCTGTCTCTTTTCATGTGTTTTCTTTCGTCGCAGTGAACTGAACCCTCTCGGCCAGTGTACAACAAGCACAAAAAAATGCAGTGCAATTTCTTTTTACACAAGCATATCTGAGTCGTGATAGTGAAAATACATGCTGCTATTTTTTGTGATGGCAGGTGTCATATGTATAGCAATTTTTCACTCAATTTGAAGAGTTTTCCCATTAGTGCTAATTATTTTCAGATTTCTTTTAAAGTGTCAGTGATTACAAATATAGTTGAACCATATATTTCAGCCTTTCATTTCTACCTGTTTTACGCAATCATTTGTATTATCAGTACTCAAGATTAAACTATGTGTGCTAGTTCTAATGTGCAGAAGTGAACAGTGCACTCTGCGGAGTGTGTTTTTATTTTCCCCCGCTTCTTCACATTATTCCAAATATGCTATTGTTGGCCACCATCTGACCCCACACCCCCTCTGACAGTCACTTGTTGCCATTACAATAAATCCACCTCTCCTCCTGCTTCATGAACAAAAGGGGCAAACAGTCTCTGGATGGAAACATATTGCCCTATTCAGTTACTCCTGAGTATTTATACAGGATAATACGTGTCCTTGGGGGAATTTCAGCCGAATAATCACATCAAGAGGGGTTCTGTCAAACTGCAGAACCTCTTATTGCCATTAGCAAGGTTTCTGTATTATTTATAACCATGCTGGAGATTATCGCCTTGTGTGTTTTCCTTTACTGGCTTTACGGAGCCTCCAGCTAGTGATGGATGGAGTTGCTTTTAGCCTCCCGTCAGTCTCGGAGTGTGTTTTCTTTTCATTTTTACTGCAGTGTAGCTCAGTTCCTCCTACATGGATGGTTTGAGTGTGATTTATGGCCTTGGCCCCTGATCTCTGCCCTGCTAATGACTGTTGTAAACTGGTTGGAGGCCAGAGGTCAGGCCTATCTCCACTGCTGATGTGACGAGAGAGGTATTTGGAAGCCTAAAAGATGAGAAGCCCAAGAAGTAACATGGAGGATAAAAACATACAAGATATGCTCAATACAGAGAATAAAAGATTTATCTTAACGCTTTATCTTGCAGAGTCTTCCTCCTGAATCAGACCTGTAATTAACCTGCAGACTCATACAGACGCTGTCATACAGTGCTGCAAAATCTTTGTTTTACTCTTTCTAGATTGTGACTACAGCTGCTCCGTCTCCTGATGTTTCAGGAGCTGTAATTTTGAGGACTGTGAAGGTTAATGACAGTGACACAACTCCAGGGAGAGCTCCAGTAATACTAAGATACCCATTCATCAACAATAAGTTATTACAGGTATTACATTACTGCTCTGTCATCACAGGCTCTTTAGTCAGGCTACCTCTTGCCCGTTAATGGGAGCACATCCGAAGCTGAGAAAAAGAGCCAGAGATTATCTTATTTCACCACCAACCTTTAAATCCCCTGAAATTATATATCCATTAGACACATGGCACTGTGCAAAACTGTGCCAAAGGATGTAACTGGTGTAACTGCTGGGCAGCAGAGACACAGGACATGTTTTAAGGTCTCACTTGGATGAAATAAAGTGTTATGAAAATGTTTTGTCCTGCTTTACAAGCCGCACATATCTCCTACTACGTAAATCTGTTTTTCAGAGCGTGGAAAAATCTGTGCACAAAGGTCACTCTTCATTTTTCCCACTCCCCTTTTTTCTTTCTCGATATTTTTTTTCTCTCGCTCTCGTTCTTTTTTTGAATATGTGCAGTGTTACTGAGGCCCCAGTATTTCATGGTGATGCAAATATCTAGTAAACAGGCCTCGGGTCACTGAAGTCCCAAGCAAAGGAGAGAAATCATGTGGATTTCACTGAAGTGGAGGGAATTCCTACATCGTTTTTACATTAGAGATAGAGGGAAAGACTGTGGTTTGGCTTACATGAAGGCGCAATACCCAGAGGAGAGCGTGTTTGTTGTGTGCAAGTGTGTAGAGTGTATGTGCTAATGCTCATACAGACATGTGCATCTACTGTGCATTAGGAAGTCGCAGAGGAGGTTAACTGTCTGCTGTTAGTGGAGCAGATTTAAGGGGGGCTTTCAGGAAAGCAAAGCAAAACTTTGCTGATAAAGAAATAAATGGGGAGTGATGCTCTGGGTTAGGAATAGTGTAAAAGTCATGTAAAAGTGAACAGTTGGGTGCTCTGCAAAGTGGAAATCAGAGGTCAAATCAAAGTGGAAAAAACAATAACTGTTCAGTTGACTTATACTGAAAGTTCACAGTAGGGCCGGTGTAAAATCGGTCTGATATGAATAAACACCGGACCGAACGGGTATAGGAAATTTCACCACTCGATGTCACACTTCCACTTAGCAGACATTTCCGAGTGGAAGTAACGAGATTGTCAGAGCCCATAGCGAGTGTAGCGACTCCTGTCTAAGATAGCGATAATGCACCTCTAAGCTGGTTTGATAATCACCAGGTCTGGCTCCGCGAGGCTAATGCATCAACCATAATCGATTTTGTGTCACTCGAAAAACACATGAACTTTCTGGTAAACAGATGCAACGATGATCTCTATGTCGCCGGCCTCGGCTCAACGGTAAACTGCCCTCAGCTCATCACACACTAGAGGCTCCCTTAGTCTGACTTTATAGGATGTTATGTTCATCACGTTGTCATATTGCTTTTTACTGCAATGCAAAACAAGTTGGACTTAGGCTACGTTCACACTGCAGTCCCAATTCTGATCTTTTCACTCATATGTGACTCAGATCTGTTTTTTTTCATGACAGTGTGGATGGCACAAATCACATGGGATCTGATCTTTTCAATTCTAATCCAGGCCACTTCCGTATGTGATTCTGAATCAGATACAGATCTGATCTTTTCAGTGTGACCTCAGTCTGAACAGTCAGATCAGAATCGATGCGACTTTTATGTCACTTTAAATGGAGATTAATCACAACTCTACTCTGGGGGGAGTCACTCATGATATAAAGTAGTTCAAATGCAACATATACACGAATGCAGCTGTAAAATGAATCTAAAACATCATATATAACAACAAAAAACACTGACAGTCTGACATAATGAATATTGATAATACATATTTTAACTTAAAAGTAAGTTTTAGAATGTACAACTATTAACTGTTGTGAAGTATTTTCACTATGTGTATTAGTACTTTTACTGAAGGGAATGATCTGAACACTTCTAAGTTCACTGCTCTTGTGCATGTGGCTCAGTTGACGACTGTGATCAGTTCACATTGGAATCTGATATTGGCCACATGTTACGAAATAACAGCCAAACCAAAAAATCAGATCCGAGCAGTAAATCAGAATCGAGTACTAAGGCTGGCAGTGCGAACGTAGCCATAGACACTTTTTAATTTGACGCAGTCTGTCATAATGACAAATCTCGGTTTAAATAAATCAAACTGCTTTAAGCTCCTACGCTGGACCAGACTGGCAAAACCAGAAATTGACCCAACTCTAGTCCACAGTATTGGTTGGCAATCTGGAAGAGTCCAAGGCTAATAATGATAATGTGTTAAATCACAGACAAACCATTGTGTTTCGACTGTGAAGGGTCAGAGTGCCTCTGATGTTTCCAGAACCAACACTATGGACTTTCATTATGAGTAAACTGGACTGTCCTTGTTTTTTCCACTTTGATTTAAAACTTCATTTCCAGAGATCCAATGTCTAAGAGGTCCAGTAAACCCATTACACCTGAGCCTGTCAGACTCTGAATCATGAAAACAAGGCAATATAGAACTTTGTAAACGGATCCACAGATACTGTATATTATATAGTAGGAAAAAAAAAGAATTTCAATGCTGAAATAAACAAACACACAAAAACACAGCTCTGGAGACTAGAACAGGAGTGATATGGTCAAATGTGTTGTTTTTATTCAGGATGCCTGCAGCAGCATTTTGAATTCAGCCTCCCTCAGCAGAACGACTGCAACAGTCCAATGAAACAAGACAGATGATGGTTGTTTTTGTTATATTAACAGTGTAGCTTTTGAATGATAAATGCAAGGACCTGTGTTGGTGAGGGCTTTACAAAAAAAAATGTTATCCGCAGTGTAACAGGTCCACGAGTTAGAAGAATTAAAATACTATAGAGCTTATAATATTTTGAGGAAGTATTTCTTTTTCTAGCACTGATCACAGAGGTAATAATTTTAGCGGCGTGTATATTCTCAGCCAGGTGTAAATAGCCACACAGCACCTATTTACAACCAAGCACCCACACAAAGAAAATGTGTAATGTGATATATAACGTTAATGTCCACACTATGTAAGTGTCAGAACTGGAGATAGGTCTGGCTCAATCCATCATCACTCTGGAAGAAAGGGGGGGAAAAAACTCTCTGTGGGTTCTTCGGTTAGTTTTTGAATTTTTTTTTTAAACGAACGAGCCGTGGCAGTGCCTTTGCAAAATAGTGTCAGGGGAGAACTTGTAGTGGGGAAGTGAGCCGTGGTATTAAAATGACTGCAAAAAAGAAAACGGCACATAAAAAGACGTACGTGTTTGTCAAAACCCGGCATTTTCACTGTGTAGTTGCAGCTCGGAGGTAGTTGTTCTTCCACGTGGCGAGGGAAACTTTTAAAACGGTAACCCGCAGATAGCAGACGGGAGGAAATAGTCACCCAATGGCAAGATTATTTCCTGCAGAGTACAACCTGTAAACCTGACTAATATAACGTAAGTCTTACATCGATCAGGGATGGAATGGACCCGACGCTGGACTTTCACCTGGGATACCATGTGAGACTTCAAGTTTCAACAAAAGTTATTGGTTATGTTTAGGACAAGATCATGATCCTTCCATGAATCCTTTCATAACTACATGTTAGAAAGCCTTTCTATCATAATAATAATATAATACAACACTAGACCTATACAAAATGGAAATAGCAGGGCTAACTATTTTTGCCCTGATAATTGTGAAATACAGTGTTGATGCTACAGTGTAATCAAATCAGCCAACATGCATTTGACTGAGTGACTCAGAATATTGCAGTGTTGCTTGACCAACTTTGTGTTTCAACAACACATACAGGATAAAGTATTGTTCCCTGAGGGAGTCCACACATCACTTCTTTTGATTGAGTTCTCAAGAGATACAGAAAATGTTGTCACTTTAGATAAGCTGCAAACCAGGCAACAATCAAGCCAGAAGGTCCTTCCCACTTGTCTACTTTTGGCTCAGCTCAGAGATAAATCTGGCATTGCAAGAGTGCGATTGGCTCAGTGCTCTTCCTCTTTTCTGTTTCTTTGTCGTTCTGCGTCTCTCATTCCGTACATTCTTTGGCCTCTCTCTCTATATATCCGGTGTGTCTCCCCCCCTTCTGTTTGAATGCCTCGCTTGTCTCTCTTTCACCTCTGTTTCTCTTCAGCACTCCCTGGAGTGCATTATTTTTGTCATTTCCTTTGTCCTGCCTTCTCTTCTCCCTACTCTCCCACCTCCTTTTTATATCCACTGTGTTCATTTCCATCTTTGCCTTAAATCCTCCCTCCCAGCCGTCTGTCTCACATCTTATTCTTTATTCCTTTTCCCCATCACATCCCTGCTGCATACAGCATCATGTTATTGCTGATTGAAGTAGATCCAAACAGCATCAGCCTCACCATCACCTGTCATTGATTCGGCACACTCCATAAAGCAGCGTCTCCTCTCTCGCTCATATGACAATTAGGCCAGTCTCTGGGAAATCTATGGGGTGTCTTTAAGTCCACATAAAGAAAATGGAACAATCATAAAATCCCCTACTGCATACTTAATATCCTTTTGCATGTACGACATAGTCTCATGTACCTAACGCTGAAGGTCATCTCTGCGATGTGTAACAGTAAAAAGCAGAGCGAAGTGGAGCGCACCCTCCTTCTTTGAACATTAATTCCTCTTTAAAAGTTATTAAGTGTTTTAAGGAACAGGCTCAAAACTTTTTGTGGCTTAAGTGTGTCTTGTTTAAAGTAACAAAGGCTTTTAGACCATGAACTCTCCATGATGTTATTGTTGGCCCTGTTCCAGTCGTATATACAATCCTCTTTTAACAGACCATCATTGGAAATTAAATGGAATCAAGACGAGTTTCTGGTCCAAATAGTCATATTTTACTTTCTCCTCCAACTACTATTTCTACATCTACCATGAATCCAGAAGTAAAAACATAGTGTAAGAGACTTTCAATTTTAACACCTGCGTGACGATATTAATTAGGGCTAGAGGTCGACTGGTGGTTGATTTTTAAAGGCCAATATAACAACGGTAGTTTGGAGCAGAGAAAAGCAGCCGTTTAATTGGTCGAAATCATCCTCGCCACTGGTAACACATTTTGCATGTCTGAAGTTAACTATCCCTAACTTTATTAGGAAGCAGATAACTGATGAACTGAACATCAAAGCCAAAGTAATAAATAGCTAAATAAATTATATTTTGTGAAAATAAATGTGGAACTGAACATCAAACTAACTGGGAGCAATTTTTTATGTTTTGATCAGTGCAAATGTCTGCCGATACCGATAGTTTGTGAAATACTTTTTTATTATTAATTATACTTCCTGTATTTGGAAAAGAATGAATCAATAATGAGATTTTGTAGACGACAAACTGTATCCAAGATCCCTCAAAGCCTCAACAATCGCACAAGTTTTCCTTTATATCAAGTGGCAAAAAAATTATAGCGTATCTTATTTGAGTTCATTTGCTTTCCTTTTCATCGCACGGCCTGTGATGTGGCTATTGCGAATTTGCACATCGCAATAATGCTGCTGAAACAATTCAATATTGTACAGACCTAATATTAATCATATCTTTCTGCTACAACCACTGCATTACAAAGTACCATCAACAAGCTGCAACTACGGCTGAATGGGAGCTTTAATTGTACTATAACTGTGATGGCGAGTGCGTTTGCAGAAAATTAATGATTTAAACATCCAGCAGCAGCATGAACATTCATCTGGATTCATGTTTTAGTCCAATATTTACCCTCTTTATAGCTGCATCATTACAGGTAGACATGATTAAGTAGCTGGCTCGTTCTGCAGAAGATTGATGAAAGTAGTCTAAGGGTAACCAAAACAGTGAGCGCGATGGCTATGGGACCAAAATATTTAGCTAAAAGATTTTGAGCGCTCCATAAACCTGATTGGAAGTGTCTGAACTCTGCTGGATCATCACTGTGAGTGACACCTTGTCAGGTTACATCCTTCTTTCAATTGTCAAAAGGGCAAAAATGTATGAGTGTAGCTTCAATAATGAGCAGATAACTGGATAACTATAAATAGACTTGATTTGAACCGAACCCTGTTTAAATTCATGCTTACTCTTTGCAGGCTTTTAAAGCTGTTCAGCCAGTGTGAAAAGGGAATATATCACAGCCCATTGTTGGAGTAGTGTTCAATCAGTGCTGATACATCTGCATAATACTTGACAATCACTCTATTACATATTTTAATCATAAATACCCCAACTACCACACTGTCCCCATTAATGCTGCTCCATTTCATTACCATTTTCCCCATATCTAGGACACGCATAATCTTGGTGTTCTTCCAATTGTTCAATTTTCAGTGCATGTACCTCATGGATGTGTAAAGGAAACGTACCGAGAACATACACATTGACAAGGCTGGGGCTCAGGGAGATACAAGAGAGAAACAGAAATGTGAGAGAAGTGAAAGCCTAACAAGATGGTGAAAGAGAGACCGAGCAGAGAGCGTGAGAGCCATGGCAACTGCAATAAGTGACAAAAGCATTTCAGAGCATATTAGTGCCTTCATTCGATGATGAGGTGCTCTATTTGAATGTAAAACATCCAAACCCCTGCAGCACAGGGTCACTGCTCTTTCAATATCAGCCACCGATGCCACATTGCAAACATTGCCCATATAATCATGTCTTTCGAGCCTCTGTTCTTAGCCGGACTGCATCAGAGCAGTATCACTCACACCGCTAAGCTCAGATGCTAAAGACTCTGGAGATCATTGATTATCTGGTGATTTCTCTTCCAAGTTGTCCACAGCTGTGATCATCTGAAGTCGGACTTGATCGAGTCCAGGGAGACCTCGCGCTCTCCGTGCCCAATTTCCTTCCCTTTTTTAGCAGCCAAATGATCCTTTAATGTCTTTGTTTTGGAAATTACCTGCCTAAACACCCATAAACAAATTGATCTGTGGTGGAGGAAGCAGACAAATTAACAACTCTGTGTAAATCCTGTTGAAGCGAGCGGAGCACGGTGGTGGATTAAGGAGTCCAACGTCATCAATAGTAAACAAAAGTTGGTTTGGGTGGAAGGGTATTAAAGGGAACATTGCATAATTTGCAGAGGTGGGAAGAAATGAAGTAGGAATACTTCA
>JAPQRN010000019.1:17297251-17312833 GCA_037367275.1 Coranthus polyacanthus | reverse complement strand
TGGTTTGGGTGGAAGGGTATTAAAGGGAACATTGCATAATTTGCAGAGGTGGGAAGAAATGAAGTAGGAATACTTCAAGTTATTCTTTACTTGAGTATTTACTTTTAAATCACTTTTTAATTTTACTCCCTGCACTTTAACGACATCTGTACTTTCTACTCCTTACATTTTCAAAGCAGGCTTGTTACTTTAGTTTTAAAGCATTTGAGGTGAAGTATCGATCTCGCATCATCACGCGCCTGCCCAACATCAAGACCGATTTCAACCTAAATGGACAATAACGCATAGAAAAGATGATCCCGTACTATAAAAGACGTAACAAGTAGAAAGTCAGCAGAGAAAAGGCATCATAATGTTTCGAGTTGATATTGAAAACTGTTTTGCACACTGAGGTGATGTTAATATTATTTTTTTTCACCTTGCTTGTTTTTTTTAGTTAGAATGGTTTAATAGTCTTCACATCATATTAACTTGACATGAAGTTCAGTTCACTCTACACACAAACAGCTGATACCCTTCAAGTACCTACTTTTCCCTTTCATACTTTCTATAGATTTCAGAGCCTGTCCTTTTTCACTTTTACTGCAGTAAAGAAGTTCACCTGAGCCTTTTTTCCTCTTTTCTTTTTTTTACATTGGAATCTGTCCTTCTATCTGAGTAAAGAATGTCTTTTGCCACCTCTGATAATTTGCTCTGGATGACATTTTCACATTTCACCAAGTATCCATCGTTTGTATTCAAACTCCTCTGTTGTCACTTGCCATCTGTATTAACTTGCCGCTGAAACAGCACTGTTGGGATGGTTCCCAAAATCAATCCATGAATATGTTTGTCACAACACTGAAAACAATGGTCCCCCTGGTGAGAGACGTGACACAGTAATTTCCTACTGACAATGTAGTTTTTAAGTTGTTTTTTTTTAAATCCCTGAGGCCCTCCTTGCATGCCAACTTCAATATGACTTTAGTAATATAGTGCCATTTCCGATTCAAGCTACAGTGCCCTGGGGTTGAACATTTTGGATTAGTGTCCTCTAAATGTTAAAATGTATATGTGACTTGCCTTAATAATGGCATACTACTGTACAGCTTGTGCCATGCAGCGAGGCTTCTGAATGAACTCGGCTGCAGCCATTTGTCATAATTACAGAGATGCATTGGCTGGGAACCATTTGCGCGTCCCTTAACACACACATCTACACACTCATGCTTTTATACTTGTGTATCTACTTATTCTGCCGTCCCATGAAATTGTATAGCCCAGGGTGTCTAATTATACTAATCGAATGCGTACCGCCTGACATTTATTCATACATTATTAATAGCAGAAACAATAGAATCTGTGATTGGATATACAGTACTGACTTCCCAACTTCTCATCTTCTGCCTCGCTCACTCCCCATCTCTCTCTTATCTCTCGCTCCATCTCTCTCTCTACCCCATAACCCCCTTTCTTCTCTCTCGGTGACTCTTTCCCCTTCACCTCCTGTAATTTTGCTTGTGGGTGTTGAGTAATTAGCATGCCTCCCACTTCTATTCTGATGTCAGAGTGAGGAATTTGAGAAATGTCCCATAAAGATTATGTGTCCTGATAAGGTTATGTCTGGGACTCCATTAAAGAGATGGCCGGCACAATGGCTGTTTGTATCCTTCAGGGAAGAGAGAGAGAGTTAGTGTGAGAGGGGGAGAGAGGAAACTGGATATGACTTTCCCATATTAATACATGTACTATATCAGCATACTGTTCCACTGTTCTCTATTTTCCAAAATGTACTTTTAAACTGATATTATACTGTTATTATTTCTAACTGGTTTCAATATTATTACACTTAATAGTAATTTAATAATATACAAATTTGATTACATGCTGTATGTTGACCCCTCTGTTAGGAATAGACTGATAGACTGAAACCAAGACCATGTCATGACCAAGACCATAGTGTATCGAGACCGAGACAAGACTAAGATTTCAAGGGTTGAGACCAAGTCAAGGCCACGACCAGACCGGAAAACAAAGCAAGAGAATTACGGCAACCCAGTTTACAAATGATATGGTATGATATGGAAAAACCAGTTAATATTCTGGCAATAACACTTCCATGGAAAGGGGGTAGATGTGTAGCGAGCGAGCCACAGAGACGCAACGCGCAAAACACACAAGAAGTAGGGTTAGTCACACTTAGCGTTGCATTGCAGAATTTAAACACTTCTGTGTGTTTTCCTTTAGACGCTGTTGTTGCAGATGGACTCTTTGTGGTTTAAGTCGACAAATTTCATTACGATTAAGATTTGTCTCAGTCACGGCTTCTTCTCCAAAAAAGTCAAATCACAAAGTTATTCATTGCATTTGAAGCAGGGAGTTTCACAGTAATGATGTTAACAAATAAATCAGTCTTTTTTGTCTGAGACTGAGATAAGACAGAGTAAAAATATCATAGAGACCAAGACCGATCCTGAGTACTACAGCACTAGTGGCCAGTGTTTAGTACTAGGTTTCTTAACCTGACTTTGAAGGAAAATAATTGCTCGACAAAAAATTATATATGCCTTTAAAAATCCACTTTGGTAGAGGTCAACCTCTACCCTCTATATATACATTCTGTTTTTATATTTTCATCCAGGGCTTTTTGTCAAAGACGCTCATTACCAATGAAACAGAGTTTAATAATATTTTACACAAAAATCTGCTTTTATCCAGTTTTAGGAGGGATGTTCTCTGTTTCAACATAACACTGCCCCCATGCGTGAAGTGTATAGAGATATAGAAGGAGTTAAGTGTAGAAGAACATGACTGTACTGCACGACACCTAAACCTCCACTACATCCAACACCTTCGGGGTGAATATGACACAGGCTTCGAGCCAACTCTTATCCCCAGTCACCAATGCAAATTCCTTCAGCTAGATCCACGTTCTTGTCACAGTTTGGAGTATTCTTGTATACAAATTACAGTCCACAATGAAATGTGAGGCCAATGTCAGCAGGTGGAGAATACAAAGTGTAAGAGAGAGGGAAAAGGCTTGATCCACGATGGATGCACAGCGTACTTTTGGCAAAGTGTTTGTTTTTGCATTGCTTCACGCCATGTGCATGTGTGACCAAAGCAAAACCCCAACAATTTTGCATAAAGAAATCCAACCTTGAGTATTCAAATCCGAGAAGTTGCAATTGTGCTTGACTGAAAGAACAGTCAGGAGTGTCTTTTGTGTGTTTGTGTGTGTTACAGTGGTGGGGGATAAGGGCCTCTCCACATGATTTTCAAAGCAAAGTACTTGCCGGAGCTTTAAGCCGGGGACAAGATGAAAGGGGAGGAACAGGATTTTGTAAATTACAGTATGTTTGAAGCATATCAAGGAGAACACAATGCTAGGCTTGTATACAGAGGGAAAAATTGATGGATAATAATTACAGCTGAGGCAAAGCCGGAGATAATAACACGCTGTTTGTTAAATTCACGCGCTAAAGTAGCAAACTCAAAATCGTAGTAGCAGCGTGCAGATGTACAGTAGCAGCCGAGCATTCGGAGGTTTGTGGCTGAAGTCGATAGCAATTCTCTGAGCTTTTCCCCCATAAAGCAAAGAGCCGGAGTCATTTTCTAGATGGATCGTGTAGGGTAACTTAATTTAGGTATCATTCGTATTTCCACATGAATCACATCCAAGACCTGCATAAGCCCCAGTACCACCCAATGAAAAATACAGACAGTTTAGCTCAGCTGTCAGTGAGGTGATTTGCGTCGCCGGCAAGCTTTTAATTTAAGTAAACCACCACTTCTCGCCCTCTCTCAGTCTCTTTCATATCCTGTATGATGCTTGATGCCTGGAGTGCTATTGAACCTTTCACTCACTCTTTGCCTATACAGCTTTACATTCATCTATAGGCCGTATCTTATCCTCTGTCTTCTTCCGAGATGCAGCCCGTTCTCATGCTTTTCAGATGTGTCATAGGTGGTGTGAAGTTTGATGTGGTTGGTGTACCACAATGATCTGGCTGCTTCAGAGGTCGCTGGGCACTTCTCCCTCACTGGATGACTTAATCCCTCGCAAGCAGCTGTTTATCTGCCCCTCACATCAGGGGAAAAGGGAAGGAGGTGCAGTGGGAATACGAAGATAGAGCTTCAGTCGAGAAAATCAGCCAGCCAGTTAGTTAGTCAGTCAGTGATTGAGTGAGTGAGTGAGTGAGTGAGTGAGTTTCTCTGCCGTTGTATGTTTGTGTGTGTGTTACTCTTCTGCCTCATTTAGCAACCACTCACTCCTTTTTTTCCTTTCCTGTCTATTTTTTTTTTTTTATTTCCACAGACTCCAGAGTTCTGTTGCTATAGCGACGATGGCCCCTCCCTCCTTCTTCTTCCTGCTGTGTTGGCTGCTCCGAACAGCCAGCTCGGTGTTCCCTGAGGAACCGGGGCCTCTCAACGTCATCCCCACTGAAGGTACGACCTCTTGATCTTTTCTCGCCCCCCCCCTTTGCCGATTACAGCCTGTGCGTGCCTCCTTTTCCAGGTCGTGATGTGCGAGGTGTGGGGGTCGCACCCTAACACGCAGGGTGTTGAACTAAAGGGAGTGCTTGGAGGAGGCTCAGGGTCATGGTGTGGGCTGTTGAGGTCAGACAGGCTCTCACACGGAGAGCGTTGACTGGTGCTCAGGCCAGGAGGTGTGGGGTCACGCTCAGGAATGAGAGCAAGGGTGTAGGACATTCATGACTTTCCCACACACACATCAGACCCTCCAGAGACGCAGCTCTTTACACACTCAGACTCTGAGACTCCATATCAGTTTGGCGGTCTCCAGCAGAGACAAGACCTTGATTGACTGCAGTTCAATAATATTGATTGATAGTTTCCCAGCTGAGTTCAGACCCTTCTCCGCATATCAATACCAGAAAGGTGGAGTGTGGAGGATTTCTACACTGCAGTCAGTGTGGCTGTGGTTTACAGGAGGTATAACTAGAACAAAATCAACCCCTTTGCCAGAAAAGAATGCTGTATGTTTCTGTAATAGATATAATCTCCATGTTTCTGAACCAAAAAAGAGGTAGTAAAATAAGTTTCATATCAACATATCTTCTTCTGTATCAACATTAAAGTGTATGGTTTGGTTTAAATATTAACAAATACATTATGAATGATTTTTTATCACATCTTTTCCTTATTAACCTAAACGCTGGTATCTTTCCCTAACCCTAACCAAGTGCTCCAGTTCGGAAACTTTACCATAAAAACTGTTTAATACTTACATAAACATAATTTCTGAGAGACAGTTAAAAAGCACCATGAGTAACTTAAAATACCATAACGGTGATATGCATATATGTAGAAATGTAAATATGAGATGTATTTTTGGTTTGGAAACTTCGTTAATTATACATACTTGGGGTTTGCAGAAACATAGAATATCAACATTTTATTCTAGCGATTGGGTTGAACACAGTGCAGGCTCGTCTGGATGGACAGATGAGACAAATTGAGAGAGCTGAGCGGGTGGATGGAGAGGGAGGGAGATGGAGAGTAAGAAGAGATCAGAGTGAATCACAGTGTGTCCCAGGACGGAGTGAAGTAGATTAGAATAGGATAGGAAAAGAGCAGAAGCAGACAAAAGGTAGCGGTGAATATAGGGAAAACACTTGAATTGACTATAAGGTGGGATATAAAGAAGTAATGATGGCAGAGCAGAGACAGGATTAGAGGGTATCAGATGTAAATTCTGACTCATTTGCCTCAGTCAAGGTCAAAGACAGATAGCCATGTTGTTTTTCAACAGTAATCCATCTGATTTATATGCAACTATTTTTTCTGCCTCTCTCCTCACTTTTCTTTTCACTCTGCTCTTTGTGCTGGACAACGTGACAAGCAGTTGATGAAAATCCTTCACCGCTTTTGGTTTTGATTTATCTCCTCTGAGACTCGCGTTACTAAACGTACAGTTCCTTGTTCGCTGCAAAACACTGACTGAACATTTTGCTTTAGCCTTTTGATGTTTTTGAAATCTCTCCTGCGTCGGAGACTCTAAATCATCTGAATCGATTGGCAAACACAGGTGTACTGGCAAATGTAACATGTAACTAAAAGATTCATGAAAATCCTAGTCGGTCAGCAAACGTGTAAATGCGATCACATATACAGTAAGTTGCACATCTTTCACCTGGGTTAATTGCTTCATTTGTCTCAGACTGTGCTCTGTGCCTTTGTGTGCTTTATGTAACATATGTACCTGCTGGCAGCTCTCGGACTTTCACTTCACCTTGAAAGCCTTTTACTAGTGTCAAAATGAATTAATCCAAAGATAAAACATTCAGGTCAGGAACAGTAAATTGTGTGTTCATTTGTCTCGTTCACAAACAGTGGTGAGGAGGTACCCGGTCTTTCTGGGCCGACCCCACCGGACATGGCTGAGACAAGAGCCTCTGCACATCCAGAGGGTCCTCCAGGTCAACCGGACCCTCTACATTGGAGCCAGGTACGCACTCACACATACAGTAAACGTAAAAGTATATCCATTAGTTATTCATTTATGAAGTAACTTTTATGTTTTATGTCTTTGATTTCTGGCAGCACACACACACACACACACACACATACATTCACAAACATAGCTATGTCAGAGCCATTTTCAGCTTTAAAATCCAATATGTTGCTTGATATCACTGCATTTGTTGCCAAGCGACATAAAACACTTTGATTGGACATTGAGACGTTACAGTGTCAGTGTCAAATCTAAATATACTGGTAAAATGTTCATATATGAATATTAAGTGGTACGTTTCCCAGGTAAATGTACCGTTGAGAACAATGAAAAGTGTTATTTTAAGTTGTTCTGTCAGTGCAACTTTTTGATGAACGTGTAAATATTGTAAAGAACATGTTAACAAGCTCGCATAATAACACGAGCATTAAGCATAAAGAGATTGAAAATAAACGTGTGCAGTTTAGGGTGAAGTACAGAAACAACACAACCCTCAGAAAGCTGTTGTTGCTTAATATGAATTCACCATCTACCAAATGAACTCCATACATTTCCTGTCCGTTAGCCCCTCCTTAATGTCTCTCAGGTATTCACACCATTGTCTTAATTTATCGTTTACATGCACACATGTACACACATGAATTAAATCAGGGGCAATCAGCGATTGGATTATTTAAAGACCCAGCAGACTGACGCACGTGTTTTAAGTTTTTCTGCTCACATTGAGGTTGCATGAGAATAAACACGAGGCCACGAAGGACCCGAACCAATAAAAATGATTAATGTTTAAGTTGTCTTGCTCTAACAGGAGCCACAGAATTAAGCAGAAAACCGAGGAAATATCAATCACAGTTTATACACAATCCACATGTGTAAACCAAAAGAACTCTGAGGTGAAAACCATGATTGTGAAGTTAAACACCAAGGCCTGGTCATTTATATTACTGTTAAAACTATAGGACTAATGTATAATGTAATGTAATGTAAAGTATAATGTATGTCCACATCTAAATATAGAAAAACAACTAGGCCTGTGTTACATATTTTGTTGACTTGTGTCCTCGCATTATCTCAAGTGTTTCCAACAATGTTCAAATTCAAGAAATATTAAATTATTTAATGCATTGGCCTGTTTCATCCGGTTTCATGTCAGTTACTGACATTTAAAGGTCCAGTGTGTAAGACTTAGGGGGATTTACGATGATCTAATTGCAGAAATGCAGTATAATATCCATAATTATGTTTTCATCAGTGTACAATCACATAAAAATGAGGATCGTGTTTTCGTTACCTTAGAATGAGCCGTTTATATCGACAGAGGAAACAGAGTCTTCCATGTTTGAACAGTAGCTCAGATGGACTTCCTCTTCTTCTTTGTTCTGTTTCATAGCGGGTGGTATCTGGCGTTAAGGAGCATGAGTGTGAACTACAGTTAATATCCCCATAATTAAAAAGACCAGAACAGATAAAACAAACACTGCATCTAACAAGAGACTTGAGCGTGACTTAATATACACACTAAAGCTTTAACGTTACATAATGTTAACATTTGATGTTACTTGTGGCTATTTCTTTGAAATGAAATGACATGAGGTGAATGTATGTCACTAAACGTCATGTGAATAAAACTTGATGACTTTGATATGACCCGCAGTGATGACGAAAACGACAACATGATCCCGTGCTACTTCAGGACATCTGCTACTACTCCTTTTATTATTGTTTTGACTGAGACGCCCCATAAAGGCAGAAATGACATACTGTGCATTTAAAGACATTGCTGTTACCCAGTGAAAATGTTTTAGTTACGAACCTGCATAAGGCGGCATTTACACAACAAATCTGGTACAGAAGCTTCAAATGCCCTACAAATGTTTTATATGGTCCCCATATGTCTATCAGTCTGGTGAAAGTGCTGATCGTGTGCAGACAGTAGCCCTGGTGGTCAGCAGGGCCAGACAAGGACAACTTTCTCAGCCGCACCAGGTTTACACTGTTAAGATACAGCTGCTTTTCCCCGGAGCCATTCGGGAGCCAACCTGAAACAGACTGAGCTAACAAAAAACACACACAAGATTTACTATCCATGCTGCCCAAAAATTAATTTAGCTTGAAACATGTTAAAAAAAAGAGACACAGTCAGTTTTCACATATGGCGCTTGTTATTTGCTGTAGTGGCAGTCTGAAAGAAGCCTGAAGTGGTTTCCAATAAGAGACGCCTCTGTGGTCCAGGAAATGACCCAGTCCCTGGCCTCCAGCTGGTCTAACCTCACTACCGAGACTTGGTAGTAAATATATCAAACTATGTTACATGGTTCCAGCCATTCTGTCTGCACGGCGAGGGTCTATAAGCACATGCATGCATCTTGATAATAAAACTGCCCACAGACAAGCAGCTACTGTAGTCTGTAAGTCTACAGAGCCATGAAGCAGCTTGAGAGGCTTTCATTTTAATTTAAAGCCGTAGATTTTTTTTTACAGAATAGGAGAAGTAAACTGATACTAATGTCTCAGCCGACTCGATGATAATGAAATGCTGTGTTGACAGGCGTAGGAACGAGTGAGGAGAGCGGGGTTCATGGCAGCTCGGGAGATGTAGAAAAAGAAGGTTTCAAGAGCATATTTATATATTTCTCATAAGTAGCTAATGATGTTTGTGGTTTCCTGACAGAAAACGATCAGTCTAGAAAGAAACGGATCCATGTGAATATGTGAGCCACAGACAGCCCAGCAGGGAGACAGAGTTTTATAAAGTAAAATGTATAAATAAGTACCTGCATGGAGGCAGGTATGACTACCAAAAGCTCCTACCGAGTGCATGGCCTGATAAGACGCCTCACTCATCCCCAAATCCTGTCACCATTAGCATAGCTGCTCCTCAGACTGCAAGCACTGCTAAATCCCTGCCCCAAGCACCTGCTGAGAGAGCAGCTACCTCTCCTGTCCTCTTTCCGTCCTTGCTAAATGAAAGTAAACTATGTATTTGGCTGGTGGCAGGTGGAGTAAGCGCCTTGCTGTGTTAAGCCCCATTTCATTGCTGTCAAGAAGAGCAGCTGTGGATCCCGTGGTCCTCAGCTCTCAGTCAGATCCAAAGGGCTAATCCACTCAAATATAAACCAATTGGAGAGTGTTTACCAACGGACAAGATGACCAAAGGAATGTCGCCAACTCTAAACTAGTTGTTCCAATTGTGATAAAGCTTAAGAGGTTTATGCCATCTGTGTGAGTGTGTGTGTGCATATATATGCATGTCATTTGCACTAGCTGGAAAGGGAAAGTGCATTGACTTGCTGCCAAGGTTGGAGGTTGTGGAGTTTATTAGCCCACAAACCCTGACCTCAGGGGTCACCAGGGTCACATAGCAGTCACAGCCGGGTCACGGGCCTCACAGCGGACGGACAGAGAGACACTCACTTGTGACAAAGACGAGGATGCTTGGGAGTGAAAGCTGACAGACGGTTCAGCTGTAGAGTGGATGGCAGAGAAAGTTCAGCATGTAGACCAGCATAAATATATGGGGGGACACAGACAGGTGAAGACACCCACACTGACACATACCACAGACACTAATCACATACTATATGCTAATTATATACTTATACTGCTAAGTGAATGTCCTCAGAGTATACTGTTTTGACAGATTTTGTACAGAGATTTGATTGAATCTAGAGCTATTATCAGTGTGAATTCTGAAAATCTAAGTACTAACTCGTCAGTTGTTAAATTTAAAGTTTTGGTGTGTAATATACAGTGAAATCTAGCTGTGAAGTTGCAGATTGCAACCAACTATGGTGGCCACAAAAAACATAGAAAATCCCTTGTGTGTTTTGTCTGTTCTGGGCTTTTTAGTTAAGGGGATATTAACCCTGGTCCACACTCAAACAGTGAGGTGACAGTAATACACCTTAACACTGGATGCCACCCACTGTAAAACGGAAAAAAGGAGAAGAAGTCCGTTTGGAGCTATTGTAGAAATACGGCAACACAACATGGCGACTCTGTGAACGACGACCCGCTCATTCTAACATAACAAAAACACATGTGACTTCACACAAATGAAAATGTAATCATATTAAATCCTATTTCTGCAACTATTAGATCTTATTAAATCCCCCTAAGTTGTACATGCTACACACTAGAGCCTCCGACGTTAAACAAAGTGCAAAAGACTTTGCGCTACCAATCCACCAAGTTTCATGAAAATCGATCCAGTAGTTTTCATAATTATAGGACTAACAGGAGTGATCATACAAGCTCCTTGGTGGAGGTAATACATAGATATCACAAACAGTAATTGCCTCACAACACTTGCTACAATGGCTTTTATGTCTTTTGTAGTCTGTTTTAATATCACTCTGAAACTCAAGTAGCTACCTGTTTTCAATATCTGAGGGCTTTTTTTTTTACAGTTTTGTTTTTTGGTTTTATCCCCTGATTTTATATTGCCCCAGAGGACACTGTTAGCCATAGTAGGACATATAATGATTTTCTCATTTTGTGGTTATTTTATTAAGCCTGATACTGCTTGAAGACTCTTTCTTTATAAACTTTGACTTCACAGTGTGTGGAAATTGTCTACCAATTGTGAGGATTCTACAAACCCAGTTGTTTGACTTTGTGTGTAATGTAAAACTGGGTCACTCTAACACAGACTCATGTTTAGAGACAGCCAGATACACACTCAGAGATATGCCACAGAGCACTCTTCCACAGTCAGCAGAAATGTCAGGGTAACTAGGTGGTCAGCTCAAATCCTTCCATTTCAGTTTTATCCACTAGAGTAACTTTTTCTGCACAGTCTATTTGCAGGCTCGGGGAGGCTCACTGCTTTTACTTAAACCACCTTAGCAGCTACCAAGAGAAGAAGGAACCCTAAAACAAAATATGTAGGAAAACTTTGCAGCTTAAGAGGTCATGACCTAGAGTCTGCTGTGGCTGTTGTTGCCAAGAGGAGAAAGTTCATGAGCTGGTCAAGTAAGAAATTTAGGAAATGTTGACAGTATCTCTGAGTTCTGTTGACTTTATATTAGCCGGGTCAGAATGGGGTCGGAGGCGTTTATCAAATAACAGCTTAACCACACGCACGTCCTTCACACCTAAGTACACATATAGGTGAGGCCAGACGCCAAGAGAGAAATAGGATCTTCAATTTGTAGGTGTTGTGACTGGGTTTTTGCAAGAGGTGACTTTGTAAGTTATGAGCCAATAAGGCGAGGCTGTTTAAGGCTGCCCTGTATCATAAAAAGTAAATAAATCTTGTAAATCTCATGTGTTAACCTTTTTTATGACAAACACCCTGAATCCTAACCTTTTAGCACATGCACTACATATTCATTTCACAAACACAACGTACAAAACACACACACAGACAAACAAAAAACATACAAGCCACAGGCTTTGCATCACTTAAACAACCCGGAGCAGGCAAAAGAGGAGAAGTAGAGAGAACGAGAAGCTGCAGCGTAAATAATTCCCCCTCCTCTGCTCTATCAGAGGCAACAGTGCTGGGTCTGGCTGCCAGCCACTCTGACTAGGAGGCCTGTTGCTATATTCATTATGTTAATGCTGAGACAATGCTGAAGCAGCCTAGTCGAGATTATGCCTCACACTCTGGTCCACTCACTGTTTGGAGAACGCTTGAACCCTGACCTGTTATGGAGGGAAGCACCAGGCAAGTGTTCAGTGATTTTGCACTTCTTGGCCATTTAGCCGTTGTGCTGTCCTGCAAGGCTGAGTAGGTACGGGAATCTTATTACACAAAACAGGAAGTGAGAATGAAAAATTCAGGAGAGGAATAACCTGGTGGCTCTATGTGTGCTCTCGTCAAAAACACATTTCACAGCCTTACCCTTTTAGGAAAAACAGATGCACAAACATAGGTGCAAACAATCATATGCGCAACCACTTCAACGTGTAAGCTAGTATGCAAGTTAACCCCACCCTGGTCAAAAAAAAAGAGGATAAAACTAAGAGAAAACACGCAGCTCAGATGGGAGGCAGAGCTGGCTCAGGGATGAGATCGATATTGCAGCAATAACACGGCTATGGCAGATTTACAGATTAGCCCATTCAGAGCCTAGCCCTTGGATGAAGCCCATGTTTCAGATCCATCCCAGCGGATACCAAGGCCGTGATCAGTATGCCAACATCAGCTGTTAGCTGCCTAACCCACCTCTCATTTAGTAAGCATTTTTTACAGGCTCCTCCAAGGTTACTGCAGAATTATCAGCAGATTAACAGCACGAGAAAGCACTCTTTGGAGTATCATGAATAGATGCATGGTGTTAGGTTCTTGATCATGTGTAGGCAGGGTGCGGGGGTGTGCAAGCATCACTAAAACAACTTGATTAAATCATCCATTAATTCAATTTTAAGCTTTTGAATAGGACTGATAAGACTGGAATAAGGGCCCTGCAGCAAATTCAATGCAGCAAGTCAAGTTTAATGAGTGGAGGCAAAAGGCAAAGGGGAAATATGAGACGCCATTATGCAGTCGGCCTTTCCTTCTCGTATATATTGGCATAAATAGAAGAAATTGTCAAGCTGTTACCTAATCTCTGTGGGTTTGATCATCTTTAGAGGAATAAAGATGATCATCTTCATGTACTGTGGCAAGATTATGCGCAAGGTACAGATTTTTTTAATAAAACCACACAGATTCAATATGTGGTTAAAAAATTCATATTCAGAGTTTCGATTAAGTGTGCCGACTGGATTTCCTCCCCAAAAAATCTGCACCGACCAGCACTGTCCTGAGCTAGCATTAATACCAATGCTGTACTTCTGATATGAACTGGTATTCATGGGATTGCTTAGTTCCGTGTCTAGCCTTACCTTAAGCTTAAGATAGTGTTGGCAGTGCTGGCTGACTGCCACTCTTACTCTCTCTCTCTCTGTCTCTACAGGGATGACCTTTTCCGTGTGGAGTTGGACATCGTTGCAGGAGATGAGATGTTCTACAGTAAGGTGAGCGCCTTCTGCACAGACAGCCGTAGGATTTACGTTCTCATGAGAACTTATTACATGGCTTTTAAGTAGGAAAATGTCATTTCCTAGCATAATGAAGTGTGAATCTAACAGCGGTGTGCCTCTGTGATTGTATAGAAAAGAACATGGGAGTCTAATAAGAATGACATCAGGATCTGCAGGATGAAGGGAAAACATGAGGTAAGACACCGCTGTACATCTTTTTCAAACAAAAAGCTTTTCTTCATCTTTTCGCAGCCTTAAAAACAAGACCCTTTGAATACACAAGCTTAAAGATGAGATGAAACACCAGTACTACTGAATTTTGACACATTTTCTAGTCTTCAGTGATAAGGTTTCAGATGCTTTGGTGAAATATATATAGTAGTGAATGTAATATAATGATCTGATACTTTAAAGATAGATATAAATAACCAATATGATATGATGGGATTCACCCCTATTGTAATATGGTACAATTCAACATGATTTGATTCAACGCAATGCTATTGGAAGTGATGCAATAAAAGACAATGCTGTGCAATTCCATAGATATTTTCATTTGATGTTCTGGTTCTTCTTAAGGAGACGGCAAATAATAAATTAACAAAACATTTTTACGTCACATATTTCTTTCTCTAGTACTGCAGCTCGGTATATAATTTACGCTGTTTTCTGAAAAACACCTCACAAACCTTTTCCACAAAAAAGTCTTAAAAGGTCAGTAAAACCAATCTTCTACCTATCTTCTATCATCTACTTTCCTGTTCTGTCTCCAGTTACACATTTATAACAGACCCCAGCGTAGGTAGCAACCTAAACCTTTTCTTACTTGCACAACACTTGGACTTGGTGAGATTTGACCACTGACAGAAGTGGAGATGAGAGACACACTTGAGAAACAGTTGAGAGAAGAGGGATCAATCTGCCAGTAAATATTAAATGGCCACAAATTATTGATCACCTTTCTAAATAATAAAGGCATAGGACCGCTACCTATAATTATTTATGAATAAAGCAGTTTTATGCAAATACCTTAGAAACGGTAAATCTTGATTTCATCCTAAGTTGTATCCGGTCCGGTTTTTTAGCCGGGGCGCTCGTATTTAAAACTTTTATGCCGACGCATCGTGAATCTCCATTACATACACATACACACAATGGAAATAAACAACATCAAAAGTAAAAACAAATGCAATTAAAATATTAATATTACATTAAAATAAATTATTCAAAGACAAGAATAACAGAGCACAATTAAGAGCCAGATACTAAAAGTTGGTCTTGTGCATCTTAAACGCATCAACAGACCGGGTCCGTCTAATGACCTCTGCCAAGATGTTCCAGAGCCAAGGAGCTGCTACAGAAAAAAAGGAAATAAATCACTAAAAGATATTCCGTTAAAATCTGTGGCATGTGCCCATAACAAAGCAATGGTCTGCTATAAAGAAATAATATTGACATTCTACTGTCTATTATAGTATAATATCATATATTAGTGAAATAGAATCTAGTCAGATTCTCTTACACACATGTTCCTCCAAATTATGACAAGTATTCAGCCTGGAGCTTCTGGTCTGTTGTAGTCTTTTGATTGTCATGCCTGCTGGCGCAGCCCTAAAGAGAGGCTTTAATCATGTGTCGTCTCATAGTCCCTACTCATCGAATCTATTATGAACACGCACACACATCGACATCGATCACAGAAAAAGAGCCACTCCTACCTATACAAAACTAGTTACACTATCATGAGTTAGGAATGCGGTTTGTGCCCTCAGAAAATGCAGGTGGGCGTCTGGAAACCAAAGCGGTGTGGAAGAGATGGGGCGAAACATCCCAGCAGCCCACGCCTGAATGCCTCTTATATCTCCAACACACACATTCGTAGCCGCTGTGTGCTTCACATAAACAGCCTGTACTAAATGTCTGTGGGTGCAGGTGTGGATGTGTGTAGTGGTGAAGGTTGTGGTTGGCGGGGGAAACATGGGCTCTGTCCCCTCAAGGCAGAGGGGGAAAAAAAATGACTTATTTAACACACTGAGAGAACACCTGACATTAAATCTTTGTGAGACAGTGCCAGACAGAAACACAATGGAGACTAGTGGGACAGAAACAAAACGCTGAGGAGAGGAGAGGAGAGGAGATGGAGAGGAGAGGAG
>JAPQRN010000019.1:17264215-17288409 GCA_037367275.1 Coranthus polyacanthus | reverse complement strand
GTGTGTGTGTGTGTGTGTGTGTGTGTGGCTGAGCTGGTGCCATCCTGGCTGAGACCCTAATCGTGTGGGGAGGGGCTGCTGGCTACAGTCCACCACTGATCTACCGTACATTACCACTCACTGTGCAGTCTGCACGCCCACACAGGTGGCACACTCTGACCTGACACTGAAAACTATTGTTACGCTTACACCGGCTTTCAAAGTCAAAGGTCATAACTTGACTTTAGGCTTAATATTGACTAACACATTTTTTATTTTTTATTTTTTTTGTTTTGGGTCCTGTCTGTCCTCGCATTTTACTTGTAAAATCCAGAGTTAGAGCCAAAAAAAACAACATTTCAGTTGTGAAAAATAGAGATTTAGAGAATTCATCGGTTTGGACGATTAACCCTCAAAGGCCGATACCTATTTTTATAAAATGTTTGACTCTTGAACCACTAATCCTATCCATGTGCTATAAAAAGTCAGGTAAAGTGGCGCCATTAGTGAATTTGTTCTGCAGCATTGATTCATCATAGTTTCTTTATTTGAGCCAATAAATAGCTGGACTAACTTTCTAAATAAGAAAAAACAAACCTCTTTTTGTCTGACTTCACAGTCAAAAACTGCTGTTTTTTAAAATTCTGGTCAATTTATCCATTCTCAGAAAAACTAAATCAATTCATGAGAGTCAGGAGCCACGAAAGGGTTAATCAGCCTTGATGGGACATTTAACAAACTTCAGTATCGGCAGAATGTGTCTTCGATGGTGGCTAATATTAGGCTTTTCAACTAATGATACTAATAATAGTTAAAATAAATCATTCTCACCTTTTTTACTATTAATTTGATATTCATTTCCGGATTTATTAATTAATTACTTTGAGTTTGATGATCAGTGATTCAGATTTATTTGTTTATTTATGTCTCACTCCATCTTAGTTTCTAGTAAAGTCAGAGTTATTAGGTCATAAAAGGAGACGATGATATCGATACCAATTTATCAGCTACCGGCTTTTTCCTGCTCCAAACTGCCATTATTACAAAAGGTTTTAGTCCTTTAAAAATCTACCATCAGTGAACCTGTAAGGTAAAAGTATCTGTATTTTTCTGACTTACTTCTAAATCTTGTAAAATAATAAATACTTTCACCACTTAAGGCTATGAAAGTCCTCAGAATCAATGAAGAAAAATCAGCTGAACTCCTCACAGCTCATCTCCACAATAACATGTGTTAAAGGATCTCAAGTCGATGTTGCTTCTATTTAAGGGATTATAAGTGAAAATGGTCGGCAGCCACTGCTTCAATAATATAATCCATAAAAGTGTTAATATACAAATTGTCCACATTGTGTCTGTTTCTTTATAACTTTGTATGTCGATTTGAATTTGTTGTAAAAATGGTCTCACGCTATGTGGATGGCGAGAAGCTGTGGAAAAAAACCCCACTTATACCCACTAAACTGTACTTTACTGTATGTCAAAGCTACATGTGCTTTGTCTACTATAACTACACTGACACATAACACCTTTGTAGGTTTAAAAGATTGACTTCAAAACGTTTTCTCCCCCCTATATGGCACCGTGTGGCTAATAGCTGTAGCAGCTCTTAAATGCATGTAGCATGTGGTTTTTTTCAAAGCGAGAGCCTGCATGAATGAAAGTGTGACTGTGGTTTATTTTGTCATTAGGCAGGCTGTAGTTTTAAAGCCTTGTGGTGGAGAAATTAGCCTTAAATCTGTTGCTTATTTTTAAATGGCTGAGGATTACCATCTGCCAGTCAACATCCGCTTTGAATGTGTGTATTCGTGCGCGTGTGTGCGCGTGAAAAATACGGTAGACACTTCAAGTCTCTGCAGGCTACGTTCAGACTGTATGAATATGATTGACAGCGTTAATTTCACACATCAGGCAACTGAAAAGCTTCATTTCACAGAGGAGTTTGGATAATCATTCTCTGAAAAGTCAACCTAGCTGTTGCTCTATTCACTCTCAACATTTTGCCAGTTGTAACCCACCTGCATGATTCATATCCCTCCCTCTCTTTCTCTCTTTCTTTACTGCAGGATGAATGCCGTAACTTCATGAAGGTGCTGCTCAGCAGACAAGGAGGCCTGTTTGTCTGCGGGACTAACGCCTTCAACCCTCTCTGTGCCAACTATACTGTAAGTAAACACCAACAAAATGTGCCTACATACCTTTACAGCTCCAGGGATGAATTCTAATATAGCTTATCCATTTTTCTACAAGAGAGACCTCACTTTCCTAGCACAATTAGTACCTCTGTTCAGGTGAAAACTTACAGCTTGATTAGAGTTGTTTGTTCGGCACTCGAGGCGACGTCGACTTCCTCCCCTGGAGTTATTTATCCTTGTTGTCTGGCAGTTCCAGAGCCTTGTTTTCCTGAGATACAACAGTTGTTATTTCTCGGTGGTTAAACTTTGTGGTCTGCCGAGCTTGTTATCATTGAGAGTCAGAGACGGATAATCAAGAAGAACACAAAGAAGAGAGGAGTAGGGGAAGGAGGAGAGTATTCAGAGAGTAAGGGTGAGGACGTGACTTGTTTGCCAGGTTTGATTCCTTGGCTTGAGGTAAAGAAAGCAAAGCAGCCGAAGAAGAAAAGAGGCAGATTTTAACAGACACCGGGGTTTCAAGCTGCCGGTGCTGACTGACCTGATTCAACCTGCACTCTGTCCAGGCTGCATTTGTTGAGACTCTGGAGGAGCTCACCTGAATCCTCCACACATGCAGCTGAATGTGCTGCACTACCCAACCGAACCCTGTCTCCCTCAATTACAGTAACCGTTTCAAACTTGTGGAACAAAAACCACATATAAATATTAATCGTCTGCTCGGCTGATTTCACATCATTCCACGGGAATATTAAATGAGGGATGAAGGCTGTTGACTTGGAGAGAGAAAAAGAGAGAGAGAGAGAAAAAATCCTTTCACTATCAAAGGCTTTTTCAGATAAGTGTTATTTTCAGTCTCGCACATTTCAAACATAGCGCAACAGTAGAACACTGAGACGTACCTGGCCCATTATCTGTCAGCCACTAATGACATTCTACCACAGTGTCTAACACACCTGTCTCTGCTTGATAGACTGTCTCTTTCTCTGGGGACTAGTTAGCGATCGAAGTCACTGTTTTATTTATAGCCGTGTTTTAATGAAATGACACCTATAAATTATTTAATTTTCAACTGTAGATGAGAATTGGACTGCACTTTTGAAATGGTTTGCTCATAGCTGCCTTTTATGTTGTTTAAAATCTGTGCATGTTTATAACGGTATACGCTGTACATATTGTGTTTGTAAGTGCGCGAAAGCCTGAGAAAAGTGCGTGAATTGTGGCCTTTATGATTTCTGGCCTCAAGTACTGGCCTCAATGTATGTGTATGTGCGCGTTTGTTTGTCTGTTTTATTTATGCATGAGTATGTGACTCTCTTGTTGTTGCTGCTGTGCCTAATTGCCACCAGTGAATCATTAGTTTGCACTTACGGTAACGCTCCCTAATTGCCATTCTCTTGTGGCTTGTTTTGATGATGCGCCTGTAGATGCATTCATATTGTTTGGAGTTTACTGACTGATGTGTGGATCTGTGTGTGTTTATGCGCAACAGGGAGACACTCTGGAGATGGCTGGAGACACCGTGAGTGGAATGGCGCGATGTCCCTACGACCCCAAACACGCTAACGTAGCTCTGTTTGCAGGTGAGATGCCTCCGCTGAATGTGGATCACAAAGCGATGTGACGCCATGTGCAGGAAGAACACTCAGATCTTTCACGAGTAAAAGTAACCAATACCACAGAGTAGAAAGAACTGGACATAACCATTTATATGTAAAATGACCTGTTTAATTATACTACTGCATTAAATTTACTGATGCACCAATGTAAGCATCACTCTCATGTTGTAGCTTGTAGAAGAGTTTTTTTTGGTAGGAAGTAAGTGAAGTTTGGTGTAGCACTTATTACAGAGCAAAAGCACAAAGTGAAGACTAAAATGATTCAACAGTAAAAAGAAGTAGACACTGAAACAGCAACATACTTTAAAAAACACACGCAACAATAAATACCAAAAGGGCTTCAAAACAATACAAATGCTGCAGTTACTATAAAACCACGAATGCCATAAAAAGAGCAATAATAAATAAAAAGAAAAAGAAAGATTAGCTTAAAAAAAGTACCTTCATGTGGTTCCTATTAACATAGTGTTCAAGGTGCAAACTGCATGGGTGCAAATGCCCTGAGCAGAGAATCTCAGGTTCGAATCCCACCTGGCCCCTCCTCTGTTTCCACACATTTTCCTGTCTCTCTACACTACCTCTATTAAATATAGGCATCAGATAAAAAAAAAAAAATATATAATCATAATCATAAACATAAACAAATGAATAAGTCAATAAATGTAGAGAATACAACATTTACACACAAATGGTAGTTGATTAAATGCAAAAATAGCATATACAGTACAAGTACCACACAATTGCATTCAGTTCTAGTACTGAAGTGAAGACATTTAAATTCCACCACTGGTTTTATATTGAAACAAGATTTCTGACTCTTGATTTCTAACTTGAGCTGATGTAATTCTTCGGCTTTATTCATCTACTTTGTTTACTCCATTGTATTTAAACGCTTCTCGATAATCACATCAGTTGTGTTCTGTGGCTGAAACTGTAGGGAGCCATTACTGTTCCGCCATCATCCCATTATCTGATATTATTTAGAAGTAGGAAATGCTATATTTCGCGTGGGAGCGCTGCAATTATGCTATTGCAGTTAAATTGTTGACAGGTCAGTTATATAAGGTTTATGATGCAGGACTTCCTCTGCCATAATAAGGTAACATTCACTCCAGCTTTATTGTTTGCAGTTATGTTGCTGTTGCTTTGGCAGGCGCTCCGGCTGACTGTGTTTGTCTGTTTTGTGTTTGTGTGTCAGAGGGGAATCTGTTTACAGCCACAGTGACAGACTTCCTGGCCATTGATGCAGTGATCTACCGTAGCCTTGGGGACAGTCCTGCGCTGCGCACCGTCAAACACGACTCCAAGTGGTTCAGAGGTATTGTGTGTGCGTCTGTTAGTGTTTGTGCGTGCACTAATGTAGAGGCATGTAGAGCAATTAATCGATTAGCTGTCAGCTATTAAATTAAATCTTTGGTGCATGATTTTTTATGGCATCATTGGACAAAAAATTCCATAATTACCTTTCAGCTTTGTTTAATTCAAATGGTTTGACAGGAAATGAGACTTCTGCACTTCTAGGCTGCAGAAAAACCTACAGTCTGCATGCAGATTTTTGCCGTATATAGGTGTTTTCAGACAGGTAGGAGGTTCAAAATTCTCTTATTCCAGCCTCTTAAATGTGAATATTTTCCAGTTTATTTCCTCTTCCGTGACACTAAACTGAACATCCATGGACTGTGGACCAAACAAGACATTTAAAGACGTCATCTTGGCCTTTGGGAAACACTGACATTTTATAGACTGAACAACTATTCACTTAATCTAGAAAGTAATCAACAAATGAATCAGCCCTAGAAGCACTATGATATTTCAGGTATGTCTTCCGATCAGCGTTATGTCTCCTGTTGATGTTGTCGTCTGATGGGTTGAGTGTGCGTTCCCATCACTTTCCGGGCATGTGGGATCGATGCGCGTGTCAGCGGCAGAGGGCTGAGTCAGCAGGCTGACAACTCTATGTTTTGGTTGTTGGACACAGACCTGTCAAAACGTCTTGCTCCGGCGGACGGCCGCTGTGCAGTCAGACATAAAACTGAAAACGAAGCAGTCAAAACGACATCAACTCGCAAACGCAGGTTGTGTTCAGATGTAACAGCGGTAAAATGCGTAGCGTGAAACTGAGTTCTAGTTTCTGGAGAGTCATAATGCGCTTATTGTTTGGTGTGAAATCCCCTTTCACCATGTAATAAAATTAAGCATGGCCCGTGCTTCTTTCTCACTGCCCTCATGTTACCTCTGCCTCATGAGAGTGAATGATGCATAATGAGGACACTATTTGCTATATGCCTTTTCATGATCCATTTATATTTTGTTAAACTTTCTCCCCCTCTTCACCTCAATCCCTCCCCCTCCTGTATACCTCTGTCTCTCTCGATACAGAGCCATATTTTGTCAGTGCTGTGGAGTGGGGACCTCACATCTACTTCTTCTTCAGAGAGATTGCCATGGAGTTCAATTACCTGGAGAAGGTACAGAAGACGTCCTGATGAAAACATATTCCTTCCTTCCTTCCTTCATTCCTTCAGAAAGGAACTGCTGATTTAGGTCCCTTTAGATAATTTTGAAAGGACTGTGGAGCAAAATTTAAATGTGTCCTTAAAATGCAACACTATGAAAGGAAATAACATATCCCTGCTGCTATTATTTGAATGTAAATATAAACTCTTGTACCTCAGCTACACTGACCTTTGATTCTCGTATTTGTTTGTCTGAATATCTAATCCAACAAATCACAGTCTAAGCAAACAACTCATGTCTGCATTAACCTAAGAGTGTTTTTTTCCCTTTCTGTCTACTCTGTATAGTCCTTGCCCCTACCCTTGCTTGGTGACGCATCTTTAAGAAATGAATATCAGCATCAGGAAACCTGTTTCTCTAATAAATTAGCAATTCACATTTGGGGAGAAGTGCTTGCACAAGGTCTGTGGCTTGACATGTTTACAGAGAGACGAGTAAATGGATACTTAAACAGCACCGTTGTGCCGATGAGTGTGTTCAAAGAAGTCATTTTGAGATGCACTGACATTTTCATGAATAATTAATATTAAATCTACCATTATAAAACAATGATCTGTCAAAACAGGGTTTATGCATCACAAATAGCATGCAAATGACTCTTTTGAGATCACCGTGGAGTTGAAAAGAGCTTTCAAATCTGCCTTTTGGAAGATGAAACCCAAAGCCTGGGAATGTTTTGTAACTCCCGAGCTAGTCATCGGAGTGATATGTGAGCTGTGCTTATACAGAATGCGCTCATATGCCTGTCAGTACATTGCATTTCATTTCCCGTGCCTACTAAACCTGATTCTTTCTTCTTCTTCTTCTTTTTTTTCTTTGCCTGGCTTCTTACAGGTGGTGGTTTCCCGTGTGGCCAGGGTTTGTAAAAGGGATCAAGGCGGGTCCCAGCGAGTGTTGGAAAAGCAGTGGACGTCATTTCTCAAAGCCCGTCTAAACTGCTCTGTCCCCGGTGATTCCCACTTCTACTTCAATCTACTTCACTCTACGAGCCCCATCATCAGAATGCACGGCAGGGACATCATCCTCGGGGTGTTCTCCACACCGGCAAACAGGTACAGCATCGGCACGCTCACAGATACCTATAAGCAGACGACAGAGAATACAAATATGCACTTGACTGCATGTCTGTGTGCTCAAGGATAGACACTTCAGATCAATACGCAGCCTCTCTGACTTCAAATAAGAAGCTTTATTTGTGGTATCTGTGTAGGTGTACGTATATGTAAGGGGATAAAGTGGAGAGATTTCAATCCATTTCTTTTCTGGAAAGACAAAAGGAGGTATAATACGATTGTCTTTGAAAGTCTGATGTAGAAATTTGTCACGGCAAACTTAAACAGACTGAAGTAGACACCCCGTCTGCAGCCACAGCCACACACTGCTCACCTTCAAAATTTAGTGGACCACCCCCAGTCTGTCTCCTAGTGAAGTCAGAAAGAGCTTTCTATTACAAAGCTCCTGAGAAAATGAAAGAGGACGTGTGGATGTGAAAAAGGTCAAGATTGTGGGGTACAGAGTAATTGAAGACACATGGGATGCTTTCATCGAGGACAAAAGGGTGATTTGTTGAAAGACAAGATTAAATTGAAAAAAGGTGAGAGAGGAGGAACGAGAAAGGGAGGAGATGAGATCAGTCACTGCCTGGTAAACGATGGATTATAGGAGACCGACGGTATTTGCAGAGCCAAAGACAACACGAACAACAAACAAGAGAGTGAGTGACAGAGAGAACATGTCAGAATGTTCATGTCGGCTACACAGACAGTGTGTTTCTTGTGTCTACACTAGAACGACATTCATTTTGACAGAAATAAATCTAGTGAGAAAACTGCTACTAAGAAGATTAGTTAATTCCCCTTGCACCGCAAATAAACAAGTTTTCTTGATTGCCCTTTTTCTGTCCTGATACAGTTAGAGTAATCTGCTTATAGAGCTTTATTTGAGGACGTCTTAGGTGCTGATTATTTAGGTTTTTCAGCCTCACTAAGAAAAGTGTGATCAAAATACTAAGCAGGAGACTGTCATATCAAGTGTATCAAGAGGGGCGTTTTGTGTCTGTGTTCGTGATCCCGTCCGCACGAAAATACAGACTCTATACAGTATGATGTATATACGCAGGTGACAAATTAAAGGAAAAAACATCATAAAGTGTCTTCGTAAGGTTTTGAGCCACCACGTCCTGCCAGAATAGCGTCAATGTGCCTTGGCAGTGATTCTACAAATCTGAACTCTACTGGAGGGATGGAACTTATTACAGATTAATTGGCTGGAATCATAGGAAAGAATTTGGTATGCCTTTTCTGTGATAGCTACTTTATCTCTTATGCTCGCACTGTGCAGTATCTGAATGGCCCTGACACCACTTACTGTGTCTGCTATTGCAAGAACATTAAAGCAAGTGTGTAGAAATTCGTGGAACTTGCTGTTATTTGACTCTGCTCTGAAATCAATACTAGCTCTCACTTAAATGCAGCCAACAGTATAACTCTAACCTGCCAGGTTCCCAATACAATACAATCTCTTGATTTGTTAGTTAAAAAATAAAGCTCAGTTGCAGGAAAGTCATTCTAACTGTTGCACTCTCACCTCCCAGGACAAAGGAGGTGGAAGTTGTTCTCATCAAAGAAAATGGGAAAGAAAATGACAGTAGTCAGGTTTCCATCCAAACTTTAACTGAACTTTCAGCAAATCATCAAAAGAAAATGTTTCTGCATGTTTCCTACATTACTGTTATGTGTGTATTAGGAGTGGGTTTATTGAGATTTTAACTGTTCGTTTGAGCGAAAAGGCCAAGGTTGTGGAAACAATAATTAATAGATATCAAGCTCCCGTCCTTTGATGTTTGACAGTAGTTGGATATAAAATAAATAAATGTGATGTGAGGTAAGTTTAAAGTGAACTTTAAAACTTAGAAACTTTAAAACTACCAGTTAAATGTTGCATTCCATGCAATAACATACTACCTGAGCTGTTGATTGATGTAACCATAGGTACATCTTTGACCATTTAATCATCATCTGGCTTTAGCTTTGTCCTCTGAACCACTGGCAGATATCTGTCCCCTCCTCGCTCTTATATGTTTCTTCAGTTTCCTCCACTTGCTCAGAATTTGACTTTGTCAAGGCCTTTGTCTAACATTAGTTTCTGCAGCTCTTCATGCATGGTGATGTGTCATTACCATTTACCATCTCATATGGCATTTATGCAGGTTTCTCGTTTTCATTCAAGGTACTTTGCCATCTCCTCCTCAGTCCACATATGCAGACACACATTTAATTACATCTTTTTTTCCATTGTTATTATTCACGGTTACCTTTTATCGATACCCCAACTTTTCCACCTCTCCCAAGCATAATTCTGCAATATTCTGAATTCAAAAGAAAAAGATTTCCACTGAGGTTTGTCTATTTACTAATTAAAAACGCACATAAAAACAGCTGGATGGAAACGCACCTAATGAGTGAGTAAATATGAAGGAAGAGAAGGCAGAGAAGAGACTAAAGAGGGAGACGAAGAACAAGAGGGAGAGCAACGGATGAGAAACTCAAGGACGAGGAAGTCAATAATGGACAACACGTGCTTCCCTCGCTCTCTGAGATCTAAAACTGTTTCATCAGCTGCATCTTATCTGTGTGTTTGGAAGAGCTATGCTGCAAAGAGGGGCAACTGCCTGCAGAGACAGATGGATCCTTTGCACATACACACAGACTCAGACCCATACACCAACACACATACAAAAACACACTCACAATGGTTCCTAGATAACAGCATTTACCATAGAGTAGAACCAGCTGAACACACACACACCTCTGCCTGGGTAAACTGCTACTGGGTCCTATTTTAAATGACTGCTGAGCAAGACGAGAGATAAAGGCTAGGTCTAGATGGATGCATTAGATGTGTGATGGAGGAAAATGAGCAAAAAGAGAAAGAATGTGCGAGGTGAGCTGCAAAACTCCCACTGGTCCCCTGTGGCACGCTGCAGCACACTTGCTAAATGCTTGCCAGACAAATTGCTTTGGCTGGCAGCATGCAGCGAAAACAGCGTGAATCAGAACCCGCGAGTGCAGGAACAGCTATTCTCTCCTGCCATTTGGCCCTGTGCAGCACATAGGGGACTCTAGTAGAGGTATATGGAGTCGAGGTATTACTACGCCCTCCCAGAGTTTCCCCCAGACTTATTCATCTCCTCCGGTGACTGCACACTCCAGGAATCTGGTACCAGTTCCTCAACTATTATTATATTGCATTTGTGTGGATTCTTCAGTCTCTACTTCTAGAGTATAAAATCACCCCCGGATGCCAGCTTCTTTGTGCATCCACCTCTGAAGCCCAAGGCCCTTCCTTTCTTAAGAAGGATGAAAGAAGCTTGGATTTCTTACTGAGCACCTCCTGCACTCAAACTCCTCCTGCTCACGAGGTCAAGCAGAGCATCAGCAAACTTGAAAGGGAGAAGAAGAAAGGAAATTAGATGAGAGAGAGTAAATAAAGAAGTAAAACTATTCTCTTCTTTATTTAGTAACTCAAATGTCAAAAGAACGGCAGCAAAGATGCCAACTGGAAGGCTTATCGTCATTGTGCTGCACTGGACTTGTATTGGAAACAAACTATTCTCGTTATTTCTTTGCTATTGTTTTGTCAGCTGAAAATGCCTGGAGAAATCTGACGTGGGCTCATTAGGCTTAATGGAGCCGCGCAGGAATGCAAGGAAAACATCCCATGCAAAGTAAAGTAAATCTAGTGCATCCTGAGAGTGGGAGGCCATGTTTGGTTTGGGTTGTTAAGAATCCCATGTGACAGGGTCAGACAGCAGGATGTCCCTCTGGGAAAACACAGCAGAGGAGGGGAAATGAGGAGGACAAGGAGCAGGAGGAGAGCAGGTTTACAGTGCCAGGAGAAGTGTGACACCAGGGAGGATGCACAGATGTGCAAGCCATTCCCTCGGGCCTGCACACGAAGAGATGATAGAGGAACACATAGTGAGGTAGGAGGTAAGAGCTTGAGACTTGGTTGTGAGAAAGGAGAACTGCCTGTAGTTTAGAGTAGAGCCATGTCTCAAGAGAAATACAGTTGTTAAAGAGGTGTTAGCTGCTTCACATGGGCTGGGGAAGTCAGGTAAGGAGAGATGTTCAAATCCACAGAGATCCAATATGGAAAGGTCAAGAAAATGTATGAAAAAGGTGGTTGTTTGAATACAGAAGAGAGTTTTTTTTGTAGAATAAAATAAAGGAAAAATGCAGCTGAATAAATTTCAATGACAGATAAGGGTTAAGGTAAAGCAACAAAAATAACAGCAATTATGAACGGGCCCTTGCAGCTCCATGCTTCCTGTTGCCAGTAGGTGGAACTATGACGTAAATATCATTGTGCACATGTCTTCAGAATCAAACTCTTATCAAATGTTTGAAATATGAGACAGATCTGATGATGTGGAGTCGAGTTACAACAGTTTCTCTCATCTTGTAGCATCCACTATTTGACACTAGAGACCACCCGCGAAATATATGTCACGTCACCGCATACCATGTGTAGAACACGCTGCAAATTTTATGTCAATCGGAAGATGTTTTCCTGTTGTCAGTAGGTGGCGATATAAGTCTGATAAAAGTTTATTGTCCACATGCTCAAATTTTAACAGTGTGACCATCTCAATCTACGAATTGAATGGTTTCGACGTGAAGGCGATTGGAGAAACAGAGTTAACAAACATACAAATATCTAATAGGCTAATACGATGGCAGCAACTCAATGCATTCAGGCATGTAGACATGGTCAAGACGATCTGCTGAAGTTCAAACCGAGCGTCAGAATGTGGAAGACAGGTGATTTAAGTGACTTTGAAGATGGCATGGTTGATGGTGCCCAACGGGCTGATCTGAGTATTTCAGAAACTGCTGATCTAATGGGATTTTCATGCACAACCATCTCTAGGGTTTACAGAGAATGGTCTGAAAAAGAGAAAATATCCAGTGAGCAGCAGTTCTCTGGGAGAAAATGCCTGGTTGATGCCAGAGGTCAGATGAGAATGGCCAGACTGATTCGAGCTGATAGAAAGGGAACAGTAACTCAAATAACCGCTCTTTACAACAGAGGTATGCAGAAGAGCATTCAACCTTCAAGCAGATGGGCTACAGCAGCAGAAGACCACACCAGGTGCCACTCCTGTCAGCTAAGAACAGCAAACTGAGGCTACAAGTCACACGGGCTCAGCAAAATTCGACAATAGAAGACTGGAAAAACATTGCCTGGTCGGATCAGTCTCGATTTCTGCTGTGACATTCAGATGATAGGGTCAGAATTTGGTGTAAACAACATGAAAGCATGGATCCATCCTGTCTGGAGTAAAAGTATTGGGCCTATAACTTCCTGTTGCCAGTAGGTGGTGCCATGACTTAGATTTAATATTGCCATTTTTCTCAGGGCAGGACTCTTATCCTACATATCGCGTTTGGTGCAGACTGGACAATGTACAGTTGAGTTATAACAGTTTGGTGTTTCAAACATCAAAACTCGTCATGCCGCCACAAACAGTGTCAAGAAAACTCAACAACTCAACATTGTATCATCAACTTGTTAAGGCTGTTCTGACCAAATCTGAGTTCTGAATATTCAACCTGCTAGGAACAGTACATCAAAAGATAAAAACTTCAAGGCTTCAAAACAGCAATCCACAAACCAATGGGTGATGTCATGGAGCCTTCATCCGCTATTTATATACAGTCTATGCTGTAAGGACTAATAAGGGCTTATTATCTATGAACTAATGCCTATTACAAGGACTTTAACATAAAGCATTACTTTCACATGTTGTTTTCAATGTTTGCAATAACAGCACAAAGCTCTCTAAACATTTCAGACTCAAATCCTCATTTATTGTTTGACATTGAAACTTTGCCTGTCTACCTCTCTGAAGCGTTGCGTGTCCGTGAGGACTATGTTATTCGAAGCTGTCAGTGTGCCTATTAAACAGTGAGGATGTACTTTAGACTCTGCAGAAGCCTTCGATAACAGACGCCCTGTGCATCTTGCCTGGACAGCCTGTCACTCAACCCCAGTCAAGTGAGAGACTTGCAGAAGGACAAAAGTTGATGGAAAGAGAGAAAGATTTAAAAGTAAACACAACAAATCAAGTATAGGTGTGGAGCTAGCCTGGGAGCCAGACGAATCTGAGAGGCCATGGCCAGGCCAATCACAGCTGTTTATCTGATATGTGGCAGGTTTGATACGATGACTGACACAGGAGCGCCGATGAGGTATTTTTATAAACAACCAAGATGGCTGCCACTGATATTGAATGGTATTTTGAATCTGCCATTGCTAACTGGACAGTGTATTTTCACTAAAAGAAGAACAAACAACTGCACTCTTCACTGAATAAGAAAGATGTGTTTGTTTGCCGTTGCTCAGTCTACATCAAATGTTTCGTTGCTGTGATTATTTGTAGGTCTGTCCATCAGCATCCTGGCAGGGGAGTTTTGGTTTCTGTCCTTTGATAACGCCTCTACAAGATCAAATATGAACGGAGAGGTCCCAGACTGGTGAAGCCAGGCGAGGGTGGAATGAAAAGTTACATTTATGTGAAAAAAGGCAGCACAGAAACAAAATCAGAAAACGGTAGCACTTTACATAACAGTTCAGTAATGACATGGTAATAGAGTTAATTAGCAATGGTAATAACTGTGTGATAGCTTTGTATGAACTGTGGGTATATCTTGGTAATACAGAAAGACATTTACACAACAGAGTAAGGGGCCAAAAAGAAAAAAATTTAATGGAAGCAGGTCATTTGTCATTTTGTAGCACTGAGTCATGGGCTTCAAGTGATTCCCGGTAACAAGTCACAGCATTAAACATATAATTTGTACAGTATTACGGTGAAAAAAGAGGGCAATGTTTGGAACGCAAGGAAAGATTAATTTTAGCATCAAAAAATGGTAATTACCTGTTTTGATTTCCAAGACGTTTCATGTGATTTTGAAGGTATTAGCAAAGCACTTATTGACAAAAACCTAATATATTGTTCCATTGCAACAGGATCACGAAGCAACAGAGCCACTTTTCTGTTATTTTGGTTCTAATCTCTTTGCCCATACTCTCTGCTACTTTCAAACAACTTATATTGTTGAGAAGTGAAAGCTAATTGTTTGTTCCAAGGCAAAAGCAGAAAGCACGCATCCACCATGATGGACTGAAAACTGTTGTCTGTTGTTGCCCCAGAGTTTCACCTCTTTGCTTCTATACTCATTGGTATTAGTAATCTATCATCAACCTATATTACCTTGTCTATTATAAGGTTTCCATATCATTACCAAAATATTGTTATATTATTACAGAATGATTTGGCTTCTTTGCTGTCTTTAAATGTGTTTCCCCATTATTACCCTTTGATTTTGGCCCCAAGCTATTATCTGGTATTATGGATAATTACATGGTATTACTTATTTATTACCTCTTTATTATCAAAAAGGTTTTGGGGGATTCAGGAGGGTGTAAACGCAGAAATGTAATATAATATTAATTGTATAATGTAATTGTTTTCAGTGGCGTATAATCACATGAAAAGGAGTGTCGTGCTTTTGTTAGAGTGAGCCGTTTATGTCACCGTTCACAGAGTTCGCCACGTTGCGCCGCCGCATTTCTACAGTAGCTCCAAGCAATCTTTTTTCCATTGTATAGCAGGTGACATCCAGCATTAAGGTACATTACCATGACCTACTATGTTTGAGTGATCCAGTGTTAATATCGTCTTAACTAAAAAGCCCAGAACAAACAAAACAAACACTGGCTCTAACGAGGGACTTCTGCGTACTTTGCAGCTACTGTAGGTGAGGCTGGGGGTATTCAGATGGTTGCAAACTGTAATTTTGCCATAAGATGTCACTAAATATCACACAGTGAACCTTTAATCCATTATTACCATGCTCCTACCGAGCTGTGATGTAAAGTGCTCCCAGGAAAAACCACAGACTAACAATGAGGACAATTAAGAAAAGTCTGAGCAGAAAACACCCCAAGGACTTTTTTTGGCGTATTTCTGTTCTGAGCCCTAAACAGGGCAAACCTAGTGACCTGTGTTGAGAGAGAAAGTGAAAGCTCGGGGGGTGGGAGAGAAGGTAGCGAAACAAAGCAAAGCTGGCATCTGTGCAGAGCTGGCAGACGTGTCACACATAACATCTGGTCCCTGCTGTCCTGAGAGAGACGCCGTATCGTCCACAGATACGCCTGCAGCTCCGCCATGCTGGCCGGGGTTGAGTCACATCCCTGCCTATGAATGATAAGTACAGAAGGAGACTGTGTGACCTGATCAAATGGCACATCAGGAGAGCACGGCTCCCTGCTGCGACCAAAATCCAGCCTTCGGGCACTGCCTTCCCAAACACACCCTTGTGAGGCTTTCAAAGGGCACTCAACAGAGGCACTGCAGAGCTCGGCGCAGAATCACGGGGGAAGGCCTTTCAGGCCACCAGTCAGGACGTCTATTTTTTTTTAAAAAAGAAAGAGAAAAAGACAGAAAGAAACAGATGGGATCTGTTTTGGATTCGTGTACCGGCGGTGACTCAGTCTCTCAGGTTTTTCAATTCGTGTGTATCGCCAAGGTATTAGCACTTAGTCACTAGCTCTCACACCACGCACACCATTAGTCATTGATGAGGACACATTCAGAGCAGGGAGCTGAGTTACCCACAGCAAGAAATATGGGATGTCTTCTTAAAACTCATTCCTTATCTCATTCCGACACTGCTCTCTTTATTTCTCCGTCTGTATGGTCCCAAGCCAAAACACAAAAAAACCTAACATCGGGCTCAGTGGAGCGACAGTCTAACTTTGTGTGTGAATTTGTTTATGTCTTGGCTGTGTCTGTGTTTGTTTTTGTACGCGAAGGGGCTCTGGACAATTCTTGGAGCAGATGTTTGCTCCATGTTTCAGGGTTCACGAGTAGTTAAACAGTCCTCGAGGTGCATTGGGCTTCTTTTTTTTTTTTTTTACTGGAAACGCTTTGTTGGGTTCATTTCCTTTACGAGAATCTTCCGTCCCTTTGTGAACGGCAGAGTATTCAGTGACTCATTTCCTATTTCGTTTTATATTCCAAGAATTCCAGCCAAGATCTTTTCATGGGTCTAATCTAGCTATTGCATCCCCTGCATATCTATTCTTCGCCCACAGAGTTGACAGCATCTATCTTCTCCTGTCTTTCTTTCTGTCTCAGTAACAATTTCCTTTGTGTTCAAGCACCGAATGTCAAAATATGAACAGCCCAAATCCAATTTGTCATCTTTGCTGGGTGTCTGTCTCTTTCTGTAGCTTACAATTGACTTTCTATATTTTAACTTTTTTTTCATTCTTTGCCTTTTTCACGTTTCACAGTCTATTATCGGTTAAGGTATTATCTACCTTATCTTTCCTTTTTTTTGTCACTTATTCTTTCTGCACACCCGTCTCCGGAGAATTAAGCCTACTTGACACAGGACTGACAGTCATTCGTATCAGTTCAAAGTGTTAAATCAATTGACAGTCTGTGTTTTAATGTACTTTTGTCTCACCTCTCTGTCTGTCTCTGCAGCATCCCGGGTTCGGCGGTGTGTGCCTTTGACATGGAGCAGCTGGCTGCCGTGTTTGATGGGAGGTTCAAGGAGCAAAAATCACCCGAGTCTATTTGGACGCCTGTTCCAGACGAAGTCATTCCGAAGCCAAGGTGCAGATGGTCGTAATCACTTTATGCACCTGTGTTCAGGTTGTTACTAGAGAACTTTAAGAGGAAAACAATATTAGGAGAAACCTGTATTCCATTCAGCCAGAAAGGACTGGGTTTATATTTCATAACAAAAGATACATTTGTTTGTAGTACATTTGTTGTTGTATTATTCATGTTTTTGTTGCTTGTGGGCAAAAGTTTCAGTCACATAGAGACTAATTAAACACATGAAAAGGTAGATACTGTACTTGTTTTTAAAGCCCGTAGAAACGTCAATTCAGTTCAATTAGCTAGAACTCGCATAGAGGTAAGAAATTCATATGTCCGGATACAGTTTGTTCTCCCTTGAAATCTAATGTCCTCACATCAGAAAAACACTTTCAATTTGAAGTTCCTTTGACTGAATCAAATCCATGGGAAAAGGATGTTTGTCTGAATGTGTCACTCAGACTGTCTAGACTTCTTGCTGATGTAACTGTACCACATCTTTTTATAGTTAGATACAGGGACTAAAACTAAAACTAGTGGTGAAAAAATGATTTCATTAACTGAAATAAATATATGATAAAATGTTTTTTTTTTTTCAAAAGAATGAAAATGAAATAAAAATTACAATGAACAATGCATTAACTAAAACAAAACAGAATGGTATAATCAGCTTAGTTTTAGACCATTTAAAGTTTTGCTTTTGATTTAGCTGTGGGTGCTAATTACTGAGCTCAGATCTGGGTCGAGCAATGTTAATGGTTCATGGATGTAATAAAAAAATAAAGAATAAAATGGCTTTGCAAAATATGGGACCTTTAATAAACAATGTTTTTGTAAATCAAGGTTGATATGCATATTTTCATCCTGCCTTTTTCACCTCCTTAGACTAACACTAAATAGAAACTAAACTAAACACCAAACTGAAAGACTAAATAAAACGAAAAACTTATGTAAATCTATAAAAGTACACAAACGCTGATCTGGAAGTAATCAGAAATGAGAAGATCCTTCAGCAGACTGTTAAGCAGAAGATACTGTCTGCTGAACATGTGATAAACCATGTTGTCCTCGTCCTCCAGGCCTGGTGGCTGCGCTGTTCAGGGTTCAAGGTTTAACTCGTCCAACTCTTTCCCTGATGAGATGCTCAACTTCGTGAAGACCCATCCGTTGATGGATGAAGCTGTCCCATCACTTGGACAAAGACCCTGGATAGTCAGAACCATGGTCAGGTAAGACTGTGACTAACACACATACACACAGACACACACACACACAGACACACAGATACATGTATCTAAACACACGTGGCCCGTGTCTCGGGCTGTGGGCTCCTTCTGTTGAAGTTTAGCTTTGCCTGGTTCGGTGCTGACGCCTGTGGAAGGCGAGCAGCTGTACCGCATCAACTCGGAAATAAACGCATGCTTGCTTCTCTCTCTCTTTTTCTACTACCTTCCATATGGAGTCCCTCCGCCGACCAGCCACAAGGGATTATGGGGACTAGATGTATGTGGAATATTAAACATCCAGCACAACATTGCTTCTGTTCTTGCCAATTGGCTCATACACATAGGACAGTGTGTAGTTCAGTAACACTCTTCTATTGTTCCAAGATGAGCCCATTTATTTGACTGATATTATTAATGACTTAACGTCTTGGCGTAATTAGTTTATTATGCAAATTTGATGAGCAGTTTCTTCTCTCTGGAATTCATTTCATTTTGCAGTGACTCAAGAGAAAATGACATATTATGATTTAAACTCACAAGAGTACATATTTTATACCTACTAACCAATCAGGTGTAATGCGTTAAATCACAAACTTGCCTCCAGGAGTTCCTCCGCTCTGCTTTTAGATTAGTCCCAAATGAGTCGCATATGTCAGTGGCTTTAATGCAGTTCTCTTCCTCTTCTGCTGTGCAGGTACCAGCTAAATAAGATTGTGGTGGATACAGAGGCAGGACCTTACCGAAACCGGACTGTCCTGTTCCTCGGCTCGAGCAGAGGGACCATCCTGAAGTTCCTCAGCATGCCCAACCAGGACAACACTGTGACCAGCAGCAACATCTTCCTGGAGGAATTAGAGGGTTTCAACCCTGAAAAGTAAGAATTTAAAGGCAAAACAGAAAGTAAATGGCTGTATGTTTTGAACTTTAGAGGCACAAACCTACATCGTGAAAGAGCTTGAAGTTGAAAAGCTCGTAAAGAGGACACAGGAAGGGACAGGAAAGGGTTAAATGACATCTAGGGTTGATGTATACATTGAGGAGAGGTGACGGTGTGATATGCCTAGACAAATTGTCGCAGGGAAAAAAAAACAAACATGACATGTCCTGAAAACCTTACGTGTCCTGAATTATGCAGAAAATGTAACCCATTATACGAGAGACACACATAATTGTGCAGGAGCTGCAACTATGCAACCCCATGCTGAGAATACAAATAGGGCAAACAGAAAAGAATAGGATTAGAGGCTAATATTCACTATCAGGAAATCTGAACATCTCCTAATGAGGTCGATACACTGTAGAAAGGCATTAGGGAAAAAAAAAAACACCGGAAACTAATGAAATGATAAAATCACATTATCCTTAATCTTAAACAAAATCACATTCTGGCAGAAAAATTGACCCTTTATTCTGAAGCAGAATGGTACTCTTGACATATCTGGATCTTGACAGCGGATTGGAGTGGATTTGGCTTCTTGTCCTTTACAAATTAGCATTTTGAAGGAGGCAGGCAGTTTTGAGGCCTCACTGGATGCATCATCATGTAATGAAGACAATGAAGACAATGCTTTTGTTCTTTCATGTGTCACACATAATGGATGGCTGCAGGGTGGGGTGGGAGACGATGGCTCTTACACAGATGTGGACGGATTTCGATGGTGATTATCTTTCACCAAGCCTAATTAGAGGCATTTAAAAAGAAAAGTACATGTTTCTAAATGCTAGCTCTCTGTCACTCTGTCGCTCTGTTATCTATATGCCTTTTTTTTTGCATTAAGAGGAAACAAAAGATTACTTCTTGAACCAACTGCTTGGAAACAAAACCTTGTTTCTATTGCAAAATCTAATCTTAACACCATCAACTTGCACACTCCAAAAAAACCTAAACCTAAATATAACCAAATTGTCTTGTATGAAGCCACAAAAAAAAATTTAGCACATCTTGCTTGGCTAGATTTCTTGAAACTAGAATAAAAGTCCAGCCACTGAAAGACAACAATAGGCCTTAAAACTAGAAAAAAAATCTGCTGAGATTTTATGCAAACCATTGTTTTAGCTGAATATTAGTTAGGATATCTTATTAAGACAAAATGAGATATGTTTTCTTAAAATGAAATTACTTTTCTAGTGAAAAACATACAACCTTTTTGGCAGTGTACTGTCTCAGTATTTATTTTGGAATAAATAGGAATAAACTTCCTTCCGTCCCCGTCCCTACCCTCCTAAATATGCTCACCAAATTTCTGCAGCTTATTTGTGACAAAATGAAGAATAGTGATGGCAACAGAAATGAAGGGGGGGGGGGGGGTCTGTGTGATGAATGGGCTGGCGTGGACTGGAGCCGGTATGTGATGGATAATTTGGCGAGCATGGTGATCCCACCAGGAGGTCAGTGACAGTCCAGCTATCACAGCGGGCACCCGGCTAATCAGGAGACAGAGCACAGTCAGACACATGAGGCTTTTTTTTTTTCTTCTTCCCTTTTATGCTGCGGGCCGGGCCACCCCCAGCCTCACCTTACACACACATAGTGATGTCTTGTGCCTTGAAATAAACCCCAAGGAATATTAAAGCAGGGTCACAAATGCAGTTATCCTGTAGGACTCATCATAGATAGAAACCACTGGCTTGTGATCGGCTGCTGGGGTGTGACCCGGAATACAAATAGAGCTTATATTGTCTTGTATATTCCTAATTCCTTTTCACAAGGCTGTCTTTTTGTTTCTTTCTTGTCTTTAGATTCCATTTGTTAGTTGTTTATTCTATTTTTTCCCTCCTCTCCCCCTCCTTTTCCTTGCCTTTTCGTGATATTGGCTGTGAAGAATGAGTCACAGCGTGGCCTTAGCAGAATGATAGATTCTTCTTAATGACTGTGGGCCCGCTGCAATGTTATTACCATAAACCATCCAGATACAACTGATGCATGAGTGCACATATGCATAAAAAGGTATAAATCCGCTCCACCGAGGCAGGTTTGTGCTGGCTATCGTGGCTCTAAGTGCCAATTAGAAGTGATTCAGCTCTCAGCAGCCGTTTTTGATGGCCAGCCGGCCTCTCGACCCTCTGCAATCAGCACAATGCATATTTGGGTTGACACTGTTACACCGAGCTACACAGAGAAGCCTCTCAATGCTTTCGCTTTTATTGTGCCTTTTATTTATAGAACTGTTTATGTTAGGTTGTGTTTCATGTTGAGTCAGGAGGATGTTTTTTCCTGCTTTAATGCTCTCAGTGAGGTCAGAGTGTTAATGTGCAGTCTAATGCATGTTTTGTTTTATACGCGTTTGCTTCTGTCTGTGTATATTGTATATTTTATATTGTGTGTGTGTGTGTGTGTGTGTTCCAGGTGTGCTGAAGACTCTCCACAGGCCAGGCAGCTGTTGTCTCTTACTCTGGACCGAGCGAGCCACACTCTGCTCCTCACCTTTCCCTCCTGTGTGGTCAGAGTACCAGTGGCGCGATGCCAGCTCTACTCCCGATGCATGAAGTAAGTCTGCACCAAGTACTGTCCAACCCCCGCTTCCTATGAAAGGGAAGCAGGGGAGTAAAAGAAGTAGTTAGACAGATGACCGTTCAACAACCGTCTGGCCTTCACAAGTGTCTTTTAGCCTGATAGTGATAATTATTGCAGTCTAATTTCCCTCAATATCAATATAACAAGTGTTCGATATGTTGTTAGCACCTGGAAGCCCGATCTGTCAATGGTCATTTGCATGCTGCAGGCCAGTAGAGGGCGACGATATGTCAGTGTCTAGTCTATAAAGAAGAAGAGGGAAGCGCAGTCGTTGATCGGCTTGTTCTACCCAACTTGGAACATCCGGGGCTAAAAAGTGAAACCAATGCGAAGTGTCAAAAACTATACAAGTGGTCATTCAAGGAACCACAATTCCTTAGTGGTAGGAGATCAGGGTGGATATTGGAAGAATTAAACTATTTAAATTAAATTATTTCTGTGTCATTTGCTCTGCTGCCTATAGGCGCACTAATCCATCCAGCAAATCAGCAAACACTCATTTGTGTCATTCTGGGAGTCATGAATATGAGGACATGTTGCCTTTACCAACACACTGGCCGACATAGTGAACGTCTGCCAGTACCAGAGTTGCTGCCTCGTGGCTCATGTGAATTTTCCTATAATAATAATCATTACAACTTAACAGCAACTGTCTCTGTGCCCTTGAGCAAGGTGATAATCTGCTAACTGCCACGTAATGTGGAAACAAGTAAAAAATGCAATAATGTTCCCTTAATGGAAGGAATAGGCAATATAAACTATTTGTGTCAAACATTTCCATTAACAGAAATGTTGTGACTTTGCATCAGCCATCAAGTCAAACTGTATCACAGATCTATGTACGGAAACACCACATTCTATGAAATATATGTTAAATAAATCTTGGTCATGAAATAATAACAATTTTCACTGTATCATTACATCACCAGCTTTTTATCATTTCAGTTAATGGGATATTATTCTATTTAGTAACAATTTAATATCTTTTTTACTGTAGGAGATATTCAGTTTCAAGTTGACATGCTACCACTTCATCCAGTAGTTATTCGATTATGAGAAGCTGTGGTGAAAGAGCTGCTCAGCTGGTTACTGTGGCAGGTGTTAACTTTAAATGTTCAGCAGGGCATTTCTGAAAACGAGTCCGGCACTCCAAGATAATTAAGCATAAAAGCACATATATTTAAAGTAAGGATATTTCACCAACACACACACATAGTACACACTCGAGCACCAATTGCTGGCACGCCGTCGAGTTTTGATGCCTGTGGCCCCATACACACACCAGCTCACAAGGCGTGCAGCATGTTCACTGAACCAGGTGAGTCATACAAGCGTGTAATCCGGAGCACATTAAGAAATGCTTGTATGCTTTCTGGGAGTGTTTAGTGTGTGTGCGTTTATGTGTTTAGATGTGAGTAGGAGAGTTAATGTTCTGTGTGCGAGTATCTTGAGGATTCACGAATCAGCGGCTTCAGGTCTGTTCCGTCAAACCTTTGAAGTTTGCGTTTGATTTCCTCTCAGTCGTCGTATGTTATGCTGTAACATGTTCTGGTTTGTACTGATAATAAAAGTGCATGTCAGTTCACATGGTCGCCTTATTTTCTTTAATAATTGACCTTTTTAAGTGGTTGGCCTTTCAGTGTAGGCCATCACAGACTGACCTTTAATCCTCTCCAATCCCACGAACACACAAATCATTAAAAACTCAAGTATCATTTAAGCTCACAGTGCATTGTTAAAGGACCCATCCCAGATGTGATGCACACAGTAGTATTGATCAACAACTACTTATACCAGAGGATACTTTACATTCCTGGAACTCCCTCCCTAGCAGTAGCTCAATGTGCTTTTGTTTATGTCTGAACTACAATATCATTAGGTGGCAGTGAGCACAGATCATTAAAAAAACTTGTTGCTGCAGTCAATGATGCTCTAATCCAGTGAAAATACACTTCATTCACAACCCATTCGTGAATACAGTATTAGGAAGGTTATTTTACACGAGGTTAAAGGACAACCGTCTAAAAAGATATCTGGTAAAAGTAACATTCATTCATTCATCAAACATTTAATTACTTTTGATTATTTTTCTAACAACTGTTTTAAATTAGGCTATAAAGCTGAAAGATCCTAAAACTTTACAGTAACATTAAAGCCCTTTTCTGACATCAGAATGGAAATATCGTTGAATTACCGGCACTGAAAGGCATTCTCGTTCGACGACACGGCCTCCACTTGTCTCCAGAAATAACAGAAATGATGGGTGTTTGTAGCTGATGAGTTGCAATATGAAAAAAAAAACATCAGTGTGATCCTTTGACTCAGGATCAAGCAAATCTGAATCTAGGATCCTTCAGGTTCAAAAGATTCAATTCCTTTTTGTGTTTCTCTGTAGAAACTGCATCGCCTCCAGAGATCCTTACTGTGGCTGGACCAGAGGGAGCACCTGCTCTTTCCTCAGACCTGGGACCAGGTACGACACCTCTCCATATGGACAGACTTCACCGTGACACACACACACACACA
>JAPQRN010000019.1:17219862-17239414 GCA_037367275.1 Coranthus polyacanthus | reverse complement strand
TTTCTTTCTTTCTTTCTTTCTTTCTTTCTTTCTTTCTTTCTTTCTTTCTTTCTTTCTTTCTTTCTTTCTTTCTCTTTATTTACAAAGGCAACCTGAATAAGATAAACTGTTTTTTTTTTGACAGAACAGAGGATTCTGTGTGTCCTGGAACACTTTGACTACAGTTTGACAGACTGCATACTGAAAAACTGCACAATAGTCCTACAGCCTGATATTAAATCACCATTCTGGTTGAAAAGGACTTAAATTGAAGAAAAAGTACAGTTCCACTATTTTTCTTTTCACGTCAAAACATTAGGCACAATTATCTCTAATAATAATCGTCCTGAATTTCTTTTGTGGTGAAAGGTTCACATTGTTCTGTCTTCGGTTTAAATATTTTGTGGAGATGACACGTTCTTGTATAACATTCGATCAAAATGTCGTAAAACCCGTTATTATTCATTCAATGACAGCATCTACCAGACCTTTTTGATGTATGTAGGGCAAATGCGTGGATTAAAGTGTTTCTATAAGTTGCCTGTGTGACGAAGCTGCTGAACACAAAAGAGGAAGTGACTCGAAGATGTCAGAGTTTATTGGGGCAGTAGAGCGACATACGCTGTTTGTGGGTCTTTGTCTTTCTCTGTACCTTTTCCAATGCAACCTCCATTTTCCTCCACAATCACCTACCAATTTCCTAGTAAACTGTCCTATTTTTTTTTCTTTTCTTCTGCACACAAAGGTGTTTACCTGCTTTATGTGATGCCTGAGATTACCTCTGTCATTGTCCAGCTGAGCAGGTTGGTGCAGGAACTAGGTGTCGCCATGGAAACTTGGTTCAGGGGTCAGTATATTGCAGAGGCACAACAAGATGTAAAAATACTGTGAATTGACACATCGTGACTAGAATATAGAGTAATATTCTGTGTGTCTGAGCCGTGATGTTTCCTCGTGATTTTAAAACACCTTTATTTGCGTATTATGCAACAAATTCCTGCAACCTACTTTTTCTTGAAGCAAATTAAACGGTTTACCTTTGCTGAAATGTTATTTATTTGTGTGTTTCTTTGATTTGACATGTGATTTTTGACTTCAGTGAAATTCTGATTATATCTGTTTGTTAGGAATGTGACTTGTTTTGAAAAAAAAATCGACAAGAAAAGACTCACAGTCGCCTGTTGATGCATCTGCAACACACACACACTACAAACATAGCTCTGTGCAGAGGCTTGTGGATGAATGCGTGCGCTGTGGACGCTAAATTTGTGTCAGTGTGTCAGACCTGGTCCCGGTGATTAGCTGTGGTACTGATGTGCTGTAATACAATGAGGGCTAGATTAATTGAAAACTGAGCCTCCTCCCGCCTCCTGGGCCATTACAGATCATTCGCCGTGATACGTCTTATCTTGTGCCTTGTCTTACTGCAGTCCAATGTCCACAGCACGGCTGAAAGTGAGACCGAGTGGACTGATACACAGCACTCTAACGCCTCTGACCCGGTCAGCTCCGCCATATCAGTCACCTGAATGTCAAAGAACCATTTCTAGATCACCAGTTCTTTGAGGACACATCCACTGGAAGCCTTCGGTTTAATTCTCTATAGTCAAGTGCGTTTCATGTTTTTTGATTTTTAATCTGTGCAGTAACAGTATCAGTACGAGAAATAACAGTAGTAGAAAAAGTGAACCTTTTACTTCACTACATTTATCTATCTATCATTTAGCTTTAGTTACTACTTATTTTACAGATTACAAGTTGTTTCTCACCAATGTGGAAAATTTGCTTTTCTACGCACCAGGTCCAGTGTGAATTTTCTGCACTGGAAAAAAAAAAAAAGTTTACGTTGACAAGAGAAAAAAAGAGTCAAACAGTAGCAGTAGTGGGTCACTCCAGTTTTGGAGAGGTCTGTATCAAAGTCACTTGTAACCTTTGAGCCTTTTTCTAACCATAATGTTGTTGTCATTGTGGAGCTCAGGTAACATTATGCCTCAGAGATGCTTGACTCCAGTTCAGGCTGGAGATGTGTGTAATATTGCACAGAGCCTTTTGGTGTGTCCTAGTGATAGTGTATTGTAGATGGCAGATGAATTGTTTTAGGATGGTTGGTGTACAATTATTAATTTCAATTGAAACAATGGATTTCATTGGTCAAATGTATCTTTCCGCATGCAAAACTTCATCTGATTTTTTTTTACTTATTAGGAACCCATTATACATTAAGAATTACCTCTTTAAGAATTACCAAAACTGAAACTGAATTTTTGGTAATGGGTTAAGTCATTCTAAAATGCACATATTTCATGGCTCTATATTATAAAAGTGCAAAATGGCTGTTTCAGTAAATTTCAGTAATTTTGAGAATTTAGAGGCTTGGGCTGTTGGTGTGACAAAGCAGCATTGTGATGGTATTAAGCTAGCACTATTTGCACACATATTGATGTAATAGCATATAATAAATCAATCATAGCCATGTAGCAAAACAGCCAAACTCCATCAACTCTCGTTATCGTGGGACTTTTAAACAGGCAACTGGGTGGCCACCTACTGCCCCCATGTGTGTATAACATATATACATATATATATGTGCTTAAATATGTATGTGTTTATACATAGACTGAATATAAATAGTGGACAAACACCCACTGGTTTGTGAACTGAAATTTTGAAGCCTCAAGATGGACGCCATGTCGCCATGTTGGTTTTATGGAAACAAGTGCCCTGTTAGCTGTCAATCAAAGCTCACAGCATGACAGACACAGACAGACAATGTCAATCACAATGGCCACTCCCTTAATTATGCATACATTTTTGGCTTTTGGATAGTCTAAATGGCTGAGTTATATAAAAATTCACCCCCCGTAGAGTTGTCAAGGAGGGGGAAATGAACTATACAGAGCAAATCTGTTTTTTGTATCAGGCTGTAAAGATATTAGAGTTATTAGAGAGATATTTTAGCTGTGTTTTTATTTTAGCTGGCCATTTTAACATGGGGGTCTACAGGGATTGTTTCGCTTTTCCCGAATGTCCCACATCAGTCATATAAGGTAAGTCTTCGTCTAAGGTAAGATTTTTCCTGTGAAGCGCTGAATAAAATAAAAAGAGATTTAAAAACAGAAAACAGGAGGTGCTCACAACACAACACTAAATGGACCAATGGTTAGTGTCTCACTCATCTGAACTTATGTACGTACGTATATGATTGTATTTTACACCCATCTCTGAAATTTCCCTCGGTGTGTAGTTCTCTGGTTACCCATGGTCATAAATATACAATAGATACAAATTGAAGTATCCCTGTTATTATGTGTCATCACCAGCTTATTCACACCTCTATTCATTATCAGCACAATTAACAGGATGAGCGAGATCCTGACCTTGTATCAAATACTGTATAAGATAAAGGACGAAATATACTCTCACGTTATGACAGGCACCAAAAAGGTTCGCCTCTCTTTGTTTATATCCCGTATGATACTTACACAACTCCCATCACTGACACCGCTCTATTCTCTTCTCACACGGTGCGAAGCTGTGAAAGGTAAGGTAAAACGGAGCTTTTTGTAACCTCGTTGAATGTGATCAGATAATGGTGATGGAGAATGGAAATACACCGTAAACAAGTGATCAGTGGGGGGAGGGGGGTTGACTAAATGAGCTGCAAAAACAAGCTGCAGATCAGAAAACGATCGATTTCCATCAGAATATTATTGCTTTTTTTGGTACATTTATAGAGACCGAATTGTGTTCTTTTTGCAGGAATTAAATGACTTGATTGCAGTCGCTGGTGATTTCATTAGCTCCCGGTGTCATTTTACAATTTTCTAGTGATTGCATCTGTTCGTGCACACTGAGTTAGAGCAGGTGAGAATCCAAAACAGCCTCCTCATTTCAGCCGCTTTTGTTCAAATGCATTGAAAAGGACCCACTTCTTCCTGTAACCCCACCCCTCACACTGCACAAAGACAGTTGGTTTCCATGACAATAGATTAACAGCTATGTGGTGGTTGAACTTTGGGTTCGCTGATATACACCGGTTAATTCTCTAATAACTGAAAGGTAAATAAACCATGCCATTATTATTGTTTTCGTCTCTGATGCTATAGCCACTTTCACTGGATGGAACTGAGCATTACAAAACATGCTGATAATTTATTTTGGCCCAATTTCCCCTCATCCAATTTGGTCCATTCGTTCAAATGTCACGGATATGAATTTAAAAAGGAAATTCAAAAGCATAAATTTTAAATCAGCTGCAGTATAGTGCAGTGTCTACTGGAAAAATAAAATTGACTGAAAAAAAAACATGCTCTGTGTCTGTCAATAATCCTTTCACTGCTTTCCTCTACAGATTGCACAACTGATCACAAGTTGAAATCACAAGATGTGGAACAATCAAATGTCTGTGAAACAGGACAGGAAAAACAGGAAAATCTTTGTTGTCTTGTTTGTGTCCTCGTTTCTGAGACCAACATGCTGCGCCACATTTTACAAATGTAATTTATTTTCACGAACAGCGCCGCAGTTGAATCAAAAGCGCCAGGTTTTCCAGGTGTAGGCTGTCTTTACCCACATAGAGACAAAAAATAGAAGCTTGAAGGTAATAAATTAAGAAAGTGGGTCACTCGAAGAGTCTTGAGCCATTTGATCTATTATTCAGAAGCATTGGCACAATGTGGACCAGGTCAGACTAATTAAGGATTGTTTACTGACACTCTGTTATGTAATGAGAAATCCTGCACATTAAGAAAAGTAAGTAAAGCCTACTCCACCTACTATGTGTTGGTTCAAACTAACAAACAGTGCAAATAGTGAGCCAACATAATCAGTACTATACATAGCCTAATTAACTATAGCAGGCATCAATTTCTTCAAAATAAGCGGAGTTCTCAGAGGGTCAAATTACTGTTGGGAAGTAAATAAATTGTCAAATTAAACGTTTGGCTTTCCAGCTTTTTAATATGTCAACATTTATGTCTTCAGTCGTCCTAGCTGTGCTTTAAGATCAATACTAACATTAACGGCACAACAAACTCACTGTGTTTCACCACGGGAAAATCCTGATGTTTATGATGTGTTATATAATGTTCACAGTGTTCTCCATCTGAGATTAACATGTTTGCATGAAAAAATATTGCCCCTGGTTATTTAAAAAGATTATGGAAACAAAGTACAATTAACACAGTTAGATTTTTTTCTGCTTAAATTGGTTCAAATTTAATTGAATTCAACTTAAGATAAATACATACTTTAGTCTATTTTATTCAGTAAATGTTGCATCTATTTACTGACAACATATTAATTCATCCTGCTCTCACTTTTTACTGTGCATGCTCATATTTATTATAGTCTAAGTACAGCTGAGGATGATGGGGATGTTATTAGGTAATACTTGTGCAGGTATCTGTCATAAACTGAAGTGCTGGACAAACTGAATGAGTGAGTGTTGCGCTAGACTGACATTTCATACTGTAATAAACCAGTATGTGTGTGTTTAGTAGTATGTACAAACCACAGGCTGGTGCATATTATACCATTCAAACCACGTTCCTTTTTCCCAGGTAACCCGGAAACTCATTAGAAAAACAAAGTGCTGCTCTAATCTCATCTAACACCTCTTAAATCTAGCTGGGTAAAAGCTTCTGGAGATGTCTCTGAATATTACTAAGAGTCTTATGAGCAGGAAATGACGAATCTGCTCGTATTCCTCTATCAATGTAATGCGCACATTTGCCAGTAAACAGTGGCGTAAGTATTTTTGAACATTTGCAGCGTTATATATCAATTTTCTCACTAAACGATGGTGTGGTGTGAGTGCCGAGTGTTTTATTAGTATTCACAACCTCACTGAGTGGCTTCATTTTTATGATAATCAGTAACTAAACAACAGATGAGACACATAAGCAAACTCCGAATGCAGTTCTTTAAGCGACGAGTCCTCCGATAATGAACTGCACGCTGCTCATTTTTTTACTCTATATCAATGTAAATACAGTGTGAAGTGGAGTAAAGAGGGTGTGGTTGACTTGACGGTGAAGCTGTTCTTCATTTTGTAGTGTAAGTAGGTCTGGCATTTATGAAACATAAGCCCAAAGTTGTTTTGGACCCTATCAATTACAGTTGTCTTTATATATGTTGCTCTAAGCTGATCATCTTTCAAAATATTGTTGTGCTAACATTATAGTAACATAAACAAACTTTCTACATTGTGTGAAAAACAATCCACAATCTTCATATGAGCAGTTTTGTTCATGAACTAACAGGTTCTGCAGGATGAAGATTTCAACCTAAGGCTCGTTCCCAGATACTGGAGATGTCATGTATCAAATCTTCCCATCAAAATCTGTTTGAAGTTACACAAAGTGTCAAAATGAAACACAGAGAATCTGAGACAAAGATGCCCTGCAGCACGAAAACAACCTGTTAAACCCTGTACCAAACCTTCTGCACCAGAGCGGTTGCATAATAGAAGCTACTTTAATTGTGTGTGTTCAACTGATTAATCTGGCTTAGAGAGCATATTAATGCCCGAGTTCCCAAGCACACATGAACAGAATTATAATGCTCTCGTTATAATCACCGAGCTCTCATTTACATCTGATGCAGAAAGCAGCTGTGCCAAAAGCCAAGCCGACGTGTATTATGTAAGGAGCCCGAGATGCCTTCAAACTTTTTATCACCAGGGGTCGTTGTTTCGTCACAGTGGGTCATTATTCAAAACAATCCTCACCACATGACTCTAATAAACCCAGGGAGGGAAAGGGTCGCGTACATAAACAAAGACAAGACTCTCCCGCTGAGAGAAAAGACTGTTTTACACTGGCCGAAGTAAGCAAACAAAATAATCTAATAATCTACTGCACACTGAGTCTACAGAGACGACATGCTTGCTTTTATCCACAGATGAGACCGAAAAGCGATGAAGCACAGCAGAGATATTGTGGCTGAAACAATATTATTTATTGAATCATATATTTGCATACGCTTTTAGATTATATTATTCTAAAATTTCAACAAAATCTAGACGCACATTACCTCTGAAATGAGAATGTTGGAGGGCAATGCAGGACTTCAAAAGAGGCCACAGTAATAATGAGGAAAATAACGAGTGTGTTTTTGAAAGTTGAAAGAATTTACTGTGGACATAAAGAGAGTGATTTTAAATAAAGAGTGGTTGAAGCCATAAAGATAAGTGGAAGACCATAGTTTAAAAACATGGCCCCAGAGAGCCTTAGGGCTTAAGCAGGAGAACTGAGGCACTGATGGATGGAGAACAGGTTTGAAGAAGTAGGGCAGCAGACCAGGAAAAAGGAAGCAAAACAAGACACAGAAAGAATAGGTGAGATGTAAAAACATGCTCGACAAGATGATATTTGAGTCATTTCAGTTTTTGTTCCTTTTTCTGTAGTGTGTAAACTAAAACATGAGTCAAATGTCAGTGATTTTACATTGTACAATTTCATATTTTTTCTCTAATTCACACTTTTGTCACGTGTATGTGGACTGCTTAAGGCAAAGAGAGAAAAGCTGCAGTAAAAGTGTGTCTTTTTAAGATACCAAATTGCAACGTTTCATCCCTGCATTCATTCGTGAACTCAGTTAAAAAAGTCACCTTCCTTATTTTTTAATTTAGTGCATTCAGAATCTGTAGAGCAGTGAAGTGCTGAAGATAAAATGGCTGCTTCTGGGGCTGTATTTCTCAATCTCTGTACAGAGACAGATAGAGAGAGGAAGACAAATGATGAAAGAGAAAGATGGGGCCCCAGGTTGGTACTGGAGTAATAGATGGTTTTGTCAAACTCTCTGAAACAGGCCAAGAACGCGGAGCAGCCACGGGTATAATTTAAGAGCTTTCAAGCATGTGTGAAATTTGAAACTTTCCTCCTTTTGATAGCTCGGACCAGAACACATGTCAACCACGATAAATTCAAAGGCAGACGTTTCAAAAGGTAACGCAGGCAGAGAATTTGTTGGCACTCTCTGAGCTGCTTCTTGGAAGGTGTGACTGACACAAGCTCAATCTCTGTCTCTATAGAAGTTGTCAGGAGCAAATGGATCACACATTTTTTTTTTCTCAGCACTATATAGCCTCATATATGACACAGCCAGATAATATAAATAAACGCTAACGGTACAAAAGCAAACATAAAACACACATTCTAGTTATGTCTCAGAGCCAGTATTTAGGCCCGGTGTTAGTGGTGTGTAAGCTTCTCCTGTGCTTGAATGTACAGCCAATTTATCTTCAGTCGAAAAAAACAATTCTCTTGATGTAAACAAGTAGGTGCGTGCTCTTTTCCCCCAACTCCATTTCTCTCAGAGGTAAACAGGCAGATCCTGAAACCAATCTGGCGTGAGAAGAAAACACGGCTGTGATAGTGCGAGTGTGTGTCTATGTGTGCGAGTGTGTGTGTTTTGCCACGCGTCTCAGTCTTCGCATGCACATATGTGAGCATTTGTGGGTGTTACCTCACCTTCAGGGCAGATGATTCATTACAGACAAGCCATGGGGTCGGGGGCCCTGCGAGGCAGTTGTCATGGAAGCGAGTATTGGAAACAGCAGATCTCCTTTCAGTATCATCTTCAGATTGTTGGAACACTGACTTGGTTTTCTCTCTCTTGCTCCCGTCTGCGTCGTTTTTCTGTATTCCTGTGGTGCTCCCGTTTGTCTTTAATTGCTTTAACAACATATTGATGTGAAGTTATTAGATTTTTTTTTCTCAATTGCTTTAGTACATTTCACAAACTATCACAAGCCATGTTGTCAATGTACTTTGTTCGGTAACGGTTTGGATGACGATGACTGAAAATGCACTGTTTTCTGTATGATCTATACTATACTGTATAATATACTGTATATATTCTTTAACGATCACTTTTAGATGTGTTAGATCCAGCACCTTCCAGCTTTGTACAGGTCAACTGTGTAAGATTTAGAGAAATTTAAGAGAATCTAATTGCAGAAATGGAATGTAATTTAATAATTTTATAGTGAGAATCTTTCTGTTGTTGTTACGTTAGAATGAGCTACAGAGGGAGTGGGTGGCTTGTCACGGAGTCCGACATGTTGCACCGCCACGTTTCCACAGCAGGTGCAGTGTTGCCAGATGTACAATAATTATTATATTTGTACGATGATGTTGCCCGTATAATGTACGATGAACAATGCCAAATAATTCCACATGTATGATCATTTTTAAATGAATATTATAACAAGTTAAAATCTTTTCTCAACACGATCAGAATTGTCTTCGAATGCATCTCTTCTCGTGTGATATCTTTCCAGCCAATCATGATGTGATGAAGAACGTGTATTACCTCACTCAAACCGAGGGTCTAAGGACAGAGGGTGTTGTACCTTGTACGGACTGTAAAGCCCTTTGAGGCAAATCGTGATTTGGGATATTGGGCTATATAAATAAAATTGAATTGAATTGAATTGAATATTATATTTAATCAGTGCAAACCTCTTGGTTATGTCTTGTATACAATCATTTTTCTCAAAATATGATCATTTTAACTTCTGGTACGGTACTTTAATATTGTCATCTGGCAGCATTGAGCGGGTGGCGGCCTGTGTTAATGTGCATTAGCATCACCTTCTATGTTTGAGTGTGAACCACAGTTAATATCCCCTCAACTAAAAAGCCCACAATGAACAAAACAAACGCTGAACCTAACAAGGGACTTTTTCTGCCCACCGTAGGTGAAGGTGGTGGGTATTCAGTTGGATGCAATCTGCAACCTCACCACTAGATATCACTAAATATCACACATTGAACCTTTAAATCATGTATCAAAAGGCTTGTTTATGGTCTATATTATCTATGTTTATGTCTTTATTGTCTGTCTATATTTTTGTTGTTTGTATAATTTGAATTGGTGGCAAATGAGTTCCCCCACTGCGGATTCATAAAGCTTAACTAATCTACTCTAATATCCATATAAGCAGTACAAAGTTGCACATTACTGTATGTAAGACTAATTGCAAGATACTGAACAGGATTACCATTTAGACCTTTATTGTTTGTGCTGTAATTTGTTGACAGAACATGTCACTGCAATAAAAAAAAAGACAAGACTGTTTAACAGTACTGCATAGCACAAAGAAAAATAAAACACAAAATTAGAAATGTAAACACAGAAAACATTTCTTAGGCAGAGCTGTACATGCAGCACATTGTGGAGAATTACAGTGCAGTTTTTCTACACCTCCTGATGTCTGTCGGGCCACAGATTCTCAACCATATCACGATGGATATCTTCCCTTGCAACAGCAGCTGGGATGAGGAAGAAGAGGAGTAAGGCTGTGAGGTGGAAATGTCAGGAGGTAAAAAAGAAGAAGAGACCAAGGACAAAGGCACGCTCTTATTTCAACAGGAACGGACCATGTCCTCAGTCGCTGATTTAAAGCTTCACACGCTTCCCTTTTATTAATGAAAGTCAAGATGCACCTGAGAGCATTTCTACAAATCGTGAATAGAAATATGCTCAACAGATTATGACAGCTAGTCCAACCATTTTGCATTTACTTATGTAAAACTAATGCCCAGGTATTTTGAGGAGTAAGATTACTCAGCAGAGAATCAGTATAAAACATTTTGATCAACGTGACATAAAGCAATTGATAATGCAGGAAACAGCAGACAATTGTACATAATTATGTGCACGAATGTATCAAAGCATTTGCAATTTGTTCAAAAGAATGAAGGTTGAGAGAAATGACAAATGTACCAAAGCAACAGAAAAAAAACTGCATACACATTTTCATCCCTCACTCAGTGCTTAATGTCCAGACTCCAACTTTTACAAACTTCCTGTACAGGAAATGTGCATTGCATAAAGTTTCAGTTTTCCAGAGGGGGGAGCTGCGTTACAGGGTGGACCCCAGGTCATGCTCATTCTCACATGCACATATATATCTTCATTTTTTCATAGAACTCTCTGCCATGTAGCATGCACACAGACCGTCGCACATTATGTACAGCGAGACCTTGTGACCCACACGTAATGGATGACATATTTTTCTGGATCTTGTCCCTTGATCTTTGTTCAGCTTGGCATGTCTTTTTGCTGATGCTGAAACTGAGATTCCTGGGTTTTTAGAGGAAATCTAGAGGCAAACTGTGTAAAGCAAAAATGACCTCTGTGTGAGTGATTGTGTTTGAAAGCATTTAGCAAACAATGTGGGACCGTTCTGAGGTTTAACAGGTGTCACTGAATAGAATGTGACCAAAAGGCGTGTGCAGACATGTACGTGAACATTACATGATGCTAAGAAAAGCCACGACGTTGACAAAGCCTCGTTTTCCCATTTTAATTCATATATTCCGTCATTAACTGAAATTACTGTTATAACGATGACATTGTTTTAACGACATGTGTTGCAACCAAATGAGGATGAGATTAGCAGCTAATTAGCAAGAAATGTGGGAAAAGACAGATGGAGGAATGAGATATGAGGTAATGAACACTGAGGCCTTAACGGACAGAAGCTGCATAAAGGCCTTTGCTTATTTGTAGCTGATAAAAAGCCTGATTGTTCAAAGATGTCTGATTGATGAAGGAATTTTTTTTATAACTGGGTTTAGAGTCACATTGTGGTTAAAGAACAACTGACTGTTAATGTTAGTAATGATTTGGGCACAATTTTGTCTGTGTATCGCACAGAATACATGATCTCATCTGAGCCTGGATCAGTAATATTATCCTGAGAGGATAAATATCAGACTGTTATCAATGGCTCATACCCATTCTTATTTAATATTCCTCTAAGACTATATATATATGTATATATATATATATATGACAGACATAATCTGTGCCATAATCTAATAAATCTCTTCTGGGTCCCAGTATTATCTTTTAGGCTGTCTAAATTGATGTTTATTCCTCTATCCTTTTATCAAACCATGTCACAACTCTGCAAATGCCTCTGGTCGCTCCTTCCTGTCATCACTGTCAGATGCGATATTATCTAGGCGGAAGCAGAACAATATCGACAGGCAACAGGACAACAGAACACTGTGCGGAAGCAGCACGGACGGATACACCGTGCTAAATGTCAAACTTAATTGGATGCCTATCGTTTAAATATGCCCGTCAAGACCAAATAAACAGCATGACTCCCGATGACAGGATGTGAAGCTAATGCGTACCTGAGGGTAATAAATTTAGCCATCTCTGGTATCAACAGCTGCTGAGGGAGGACAAATACCTACATTAAAAGTGAACTGAAGGGCACTCCATTTTGCTTCTTGTTTGTTTGTTTAGCTCATTAGAGACGGCCCCCCCATGTTACATCTCAAGTTCACCTTGTCGTACGCAACACTGCAAAAAAGGAACTTCAAGAAAGTTTGCAAAAAAGCATGTGTTTGTCATTAGCAAAGTAATCTCATTTTGAGAACATGTATCTAACTTTATCACAATATTGAGCTACAATTAACCAGTAACGAGATAAAAAAAAATGGTTTGCACAATATTCCAGCAGAGGAATAAACACAACATGTTTGAAGGTTCAGTGTGTTGTATTGTGTGACATCTAGTGGTGAAGTTGCAGATTACGACCAACTGATATACCACCTACCCTCAGCTACGGTGGCCGCAAACACTGCTAGAGTGTCACATTCAAATAAATGTTTGCTTGGTTCTTTCTGGGCTCTTTAGTTAATAGGATATGAATTCTACAAACACAGTAGGTGGCCATAGAAACATGGTGGACTCTGTAAAAGGTGACCTCCTCCCTCTGTAGATACAAGTGGCTCATTCCAAGGTAAAGAAAACTCATTTTGGTGTAACTGGCCACTAATTAGCAGGACACGAAAACAATTAGATCTTCCCAAATCTTCCCACAGGACTGTTACATTGTGCCATTTTCTTCAAGTTTTAAGACCAATTATGGTCATTCAGTGGCTAGACCTTTTTCCAGTTTTAAGACATCTAGCTACGCACATTTTTACTCACACCATCTGCAAATTTTTTTCATACATAATACAAAACAATTTGGTTATATTTAAGAATATTTGGCTGTTTTGCAGTGAATGCATTAGAGTTAGTGAGGTTTTAGCTAAACAGGAGAATTACTAAAGAAGCACAATTGCTCAGAATTGCTTTGTGTCCAAAACTCCTTAAGTAGAAGCAGAAGAGCTTCTCTACTCCTGCAGATTTTGCTCCTCTCTCTCTGTTGTAATTAGCTAGCTGAATGAGAGCAGACAAAATCTGATACACCTCTGACCGGTAGTGGTATCAATGAATGGACATGGTCAGATTACGAGTCCTGTAATTGGAGATCTCCCATCTTGATATATTACAACCATTACAAGCACTAACAGAAATGCTCGTGATGGAGTAAGAGAAACTTTTTTTGTGACTTTAGTCGAGAAATCTTGCAGTCTTTAAACATCTCAAAATCACTCCCTCTCCTCTCTACTCACGAAACACTCTTTACTGTACAGAAAAGGGGAGATGTTAGAGCTTATAACGGGAGGAATAAGAAGTACCTCCCTGCTGTTTGGCACACTGACCTGTTGATGTGAACCTATTGCACAGGTGAAAGATAGGTACAAACCAGATTACAGCCACACACAGAGTCAGACTGAGAGATTAGTGGGCATTTGAAAGGGGAGAAGGGAGAGGGTTTAGCAGGATGAGGGAGAGGAGAGGAGAGAGGATTATGGAAGCCAGAGCTGGATCCTAAAATAATCCTCTCAGTATACCGGGCTTTATGCACTGAGGCCGGTTTGGGCTATTAAATTGCCATTGCATTCATGCTCCACACTTTGAACATACAGAAATTACTTCCGATCGTGTGATCGTCATGTCGTCGTGCTTCTGTTTTAGAGATGAATGCGTGCTGTATTTGGTTTCTTGTTAGGTTTTAAAATCAACAAACACAGAGTAGCCCATGCACACAAACACATACACACACATGCACACACGCCCACAGGCGCGATCATTCCATCTGCCTTAATCTGGAAAGCCGGTTGGGAGCTACGTGCTTGTATGTGAAGTAAAGCTCCTCCTTCTTTCCATCCTCCATGGTCTAATTTGGGTATTGCCATGGTTACGTAAGATTGAGGGTCAGGAGGTCAGTGACGTTGTAGGCAAACACCGGATGGATGTGAGGCTGCGGCATGGTGACAGAGGAACATGCTAAGGGAAATAATCTGAGCAGAGAAAGACAGCAGATGAGGATCAGGAAGGAAACCATCACACCGACAAAACCACATAAATGGGAGGAAAAGGAAGTTTACAGCAAGAGAATGTAATAAAACAAACAGTCTACAGTACATTTCCCAGCATTGTATTTTTAAACCATTCATTTAGGAACAAGCATTATTGCTTTGCATTAATGTTACTTCTGTTTTTGTTGTGAGGAGTTACACAAGTGGGAGAGTCAGAGCCTATAGAAAATCTAGATAAAAAAAGACCATGTCCACAAGTATGTAAGCACAGGGAAACAATAGAGAGTCGTACGAACATACATTAAACAAGAAAAGGTGGTGGCGCAAGACTGCATGTAAAAATATGAGCGCTGATTGAGATATGATTTGGGACAAAGGCATATTGACTGAGAAAGAATGACAGCGGGAGACTCACAACGCATGCACAGAAGAAAGACTTGAGAGGGAGGGGTGTGAAAGCTCTGTGTTGCTCCACTAACCTACTTACCATAATCTCTCTCTTCTCCTCATTTCATAACTGCCTACGTTACATGATACACTCGTCATCTTACCCACGCTTGGAAATCAATTATTTGCATCAGGACTGGTATTAATTGTTTTGTTGTTTGTGTCATTCAGAGTGTGCTGTACCCGAGTCTGGGTGTGTCTGTTAATAAACTAAAGATAGATAGATAGATAACAACCTGTGGGCCCCCTTAATTCATCGCTACCAAGATTAGTGTTGGTTAATCCAGTGATATAATACAAAGTACAATGTTGTATCCAACTACAGGAAAAGTAAGTATACAGTAGCTTCTAGATATGACCACTGAATGGTAAATATAAGAAGAACATATTCTAATTTAGTTAAGTCTTTTATTTCTCATCAGCTTGTTTTGCTTATAGTCTAATGCAATCTTCCTATTTTCAGAAACAGGTTGCCACTAATACTATATATTTGTTTGTTTACTGCACTGAGGCAGTATGGGCCTACTCCAACTCAAGGTGTTTATGGCTTTTCATAATCATAGGAAATAATGAAACTGGACGTTTATACAGCAGGACAATCTGGAAATGCACATCCATCATCTTTGGCCCTTAAGGAACAGTAGTGTATCCTACTAACCAAACTTACTATTATATTATAATAGTTTAGTAAACAAACTCACTATTATAATAATAGTTTAGTAAACTGATTGTCGGCTACAATGTTAGAGTATCTAAGTTATTCCTACTTATAGTCTTGGTTAAATGACTCTCACAACAGGCAGAAGAACAGTAGGATTTTGAATTAAAGAAAAATAAATAAAACATTGATAATTTAAGAAAAGGGGTCTCTCTGGAAACGAAACTGTGCGTTTGCGATAAATATTTCCCACGCCGTGTGACCGGCGGTTTGAACTGACACACTGCCACACTTTCCCACGCACGCGAGAGCCTCCTTAAAGCGCGCGGAGGGTGGCGCGCGCGCGCGTCAGCTCACGGGGCACGAGGCGGGCGGACTGCGGGGTGAGGATCATGTGTAGTCCACGCGCCGAAACTAGGTTACAGCGAGCTGCAGAGCAGGGAAGAGCTCGGAGACGCGGAGCCATTGCTGTGCGAATTTACAGGTGTTTTATCACAACAGTGTTTGAGACTGCGCGGAGCTGAGGGAAAGTAAATAACAGAAACACACGACTGCCTTTATCTGCATGTTCAGGTCGGCGTGTAAGAAGAAAAGGTAGAAAATCCATATGAGGATTTGCTGTTGTGACAGTTTTCAGCTGCTCCGGTGTGGAGCAAGTAAGTTCGCGTTGCTTTCAGTGTTTCCTGGCTTTTTTTCCACCTGGAGTTGTATGACTCGAAGAGTTGGCTAGACTTCAACGTCAACATGAGAGGTGAGTTTGAGTTTATTTCATTTGCAACATTTCATTTTTTTTTTTTTTTTTTTTTTTTTTTTTTCTTTACATAACAGTAACTTTTGCGTTTGTGTTGACGGACGGCGCTGCTTTCAAGACAAAGTCCGAAGTGCGTACTGCAGGCGCGCGCTGGGATAAACAATCAGATCGCACACGACGGAGGAAATGTAAAAGAAATGAAATCTAAATCAGCTTCTCCCTTACGTAACATTTGATGTCACCGTACAGATCCTGAAAGTTGTTTACTTTCCATTTCGCTAAGCTGAATACGCTACGCATGTGATATTTCGAAGTGCTTGGTTTGTTTTTTGTTTTTGCTACGAGACGATTTTGTGCACACATCTAAACATTTGTGCGTTTGACTGTTTATATAAGCTGTAAGTGTTTTGTGCGCTTCTTGAGTTGTGCCTGTGACAACAGGAATGCGTTGCAGCTGTGTTACTTTATTCCGCCGGTGAGCGGCTCCAGTTATGTAAGAGAAAGGGAAGGGAGGGAGGGAGCGGATGAATCAGAGGCTGTCAAATCACACGAAAGACTTGGCAGGGACTGTTTACGTTGTATAAGTGAACCCTTCTTATGTTTTCTAACCTCATCCGTTAGCTGTATTTTAGAAGTCTTTACTTTTATATCACTTTGATGGGATGACACCAGTAATTGAACCATATTACTGCAGACTTTTTTAGTTAGTCCCCTACTCTGAAGATGTTTTAATGTATCTGCAGAGCGGTTTGTTCTACTTTGTTTTAATATTACTGTAAGTGGAGTTCATCTGCCAGCATGTGTTTGTTTTTTAGCATCATGGTGGTCAGCGTTGGGGAAGAGGGGGTGGAGGAGAGAGGGAGAGGAGGTGCTCCATTGACCTAGTTCTGTCATTGAGGATTACTGCAAGTTTGTGTGTGTGTGTGTGTGTGTTGACGGGGGTGGGTTGTGTGCATGATGGTTTGTCGTCATTACTGTTGAGACAATGTTGATAATTTGAATCTGTTGTCAGGAGAAAATGCTCCTTTTTAAGATACTGAAGATATGAGCTGCACTAGAAGAGCCAGAGTTCTGTGCAAAGAGCCAGAAGCACACTGCCGCCTTTCTTTTACTACTTTAAATGACAAAAAAAAAAATTATTTTATTTAATTTACCAGAATATTAAAACATAGCTGTAAGTTAAGTAGTTTTAACAGATAATAAGCATTTGTTTGATGCTGTCAGGATGTCAAAGTCATGCACTGCTGAGACAAGCAGGATATGGGCACAGCAAGCGCACATTTAACCATGAGGCACAGCAGGGTTGAGTTAAGCTCAGTTTCCTCTGTCAGCTAAGGTTACTTACATCAACCACAGTGTGCCACTCCAATCAAACTCGGCTTGTCAATCAGATTGTGTAAAAATACTGCATAATTTACAATGTCATTTCCACTCCCTAATGAACTATTTAAATATTAGACTGAAACAGATTTTTCTGTATGAGATAGAAAAAATAAACATAAGCTATTTCATAACCAGCTGTTCAGACTTGTATATCTAACAAGTGTAATAAAATATTATGATAATTATTGTTATATTATCTAATAATTAAACTAATCTTTTAATCACAGATGTAATAGATCGCAATAAACAGTGCTGTTGTACTTGTTAATCCATTATTTATTTTTTCAAGCTACTGCACGAACGGGTTGGAATGACGTGCTGTACCACAATCAAATAAACACAAGTCAATAAAACATGTTCAGTATTATGCCTCATGACATTCAGGGCTTAAGCCATATAATAAGAGCGTGGCAGAGTTAGTCCAGGATCAAAAGTACAGTAGCCGTAAAGAGGAAAGGCGGCTGTCTGCTCTCCAAGGACACAGCTGTGCTGAGCTCAGGCTCAAAGCCACGATCTGTTGAGTGTGCAGCCTTGGGGAAGTTCACAGTGAACTACAGTATGTGTCAAGGTGCCCTTTCCCTCTGACAACTGCACGCTAAGATTCCATTCCACTTATCTAAAGCGTTCACGCTTCACCCAGCCTGCATGTCAAAATGTTACCATAGATCTCTGCTTTCCTGTAAGTGGAGATGATTTGAAATACAGTTTTTAGTGTGCAGAAATATACACATTGACAGTGAATGCGTAACAGTAATACAGTATAGCCCTATAACATTTGTTTTGCTTCAGCCAAAGTCTCCCTGATAGGCCATATCTCTTTTTCCAAGTATGCATAAGGATAAATGACATGTTAACACGTCAAAACAGACGCGAAGGGAGATTTTAACTCAAGGCGACAGTGATTATTGTTGCACAGTCCTAAATATGTTCCTGCGGTTTGAAGCAGCATGCAAAATTACATGCTGTGAACTGAATTCCTCAGTCTGGTTTTGCTTGTGTTGCAGAGGCCCAGATGGGTTTCCACTTGGCGCAGCATTAACAGTACATTCAAGTCAATATACTTTATCTTTGTCTAATCATTAGGGATTACACAGAATGTGAAGCCTGTTGTTCAGTATATCAGTGTTTATCATAGGAAAAGTGAATAAAAGATGAATTGCTTCAATTTTAGATGAGTCTGCTTCACTGAATACACACTTGATATAGTTAGGAGTATATATGATGCTGGCCATGATTGACTACATATTATATTCCACTACTACTCCATCTGCTGAGTAATTATCTAATCCTGCAGTACACATTTAGCAATATTTTGAAGTGAGTGTCAGGTCATACTATACTGCCTATATTAGATCCTATATTAGATCATTCATAGGAGAAGAAGAAAGACACTGTTCAAATACAGTAGCTGTAACTATTTGAGGCTCTGAATGTAGAGACAGACACAGAGAAAGATAAAATAATTGCCAGCTCGATGACCCAAAGCCTTTTTGTTGGTAACCATGTTGCACAGTATACGATATGTCAAATCTCCTATACAGGCCCTGCGAGTCCCTTTCAAAAGTAGGTTAAGTATACAGTATGTCAGGTAAATGTAAAGTGCAAGGTAAATAGGACCTTGGACTGTGTTTGATTAGCTGGGAGGAGAGGGTAAAGTCTCCCCTTGCTGAGGGTCTACAGCATTGAAAAGTGCTGACCAACATATGAACAATCTGACACACTGACTGACTGACACACAGAGGACCTTTAAATCACCACATGTATATGATGTGTTTGAGGCTGAAGACACTAACTGTGGTAGTGATGACATGTTAACATTAAAAAAGTTGTTTTCAACATGAAGAAGACAAAAAACATAATATCAAAGGCAAAAATAAACATTGCGATAGAGTGAGTTTCTCTTCTGTCACACACTAACGTAGGAGCAGCGCAACAGCTAATGAGGAAATATTGAATTGAATTACGAGTATATTTCGGCCTCAGTTGTATAATTTAGATTTTTCAAGCATCATCTGACATTTTAATGAAATGCATTTAACAGATGTCACCAGTATTTATACAAACAGAAGTGCAATTTTCTTCTGTTCTAGAATAAAGTTTCACGGAAATGCTCTAAATGAAATTTAAGGAAAATAATGGAACTGTTGTTCT
>JAPQRN010000019.1:17195277-17214968 GCA_037367275.1 Coranthus polyacanthus | reverse complement strand
AGGTTAAACCAAACAAGACATTTAATGATGTTATTTTGGACTTTGGAAAACACTGATTGACATTCTTTGACATGTTCTGTCATTTTATAGATCAAACAACAATTGGATTCATCGAGAAAATAATTAATAATCAACAATGAAAATAATTAGTTTAATTCTTAAGGTATAGTGTGTAAGCCTAAACATTTTTATTACACATTTCCAACTTGGCTTTTCTCATGGCCCATCAACATCGTGGGCCATGACTTTATGAGAAGAAACACAAACATAACATAGGTCAGCATATCTTTCGTGGGAACAAACAACCAGATGTCTAATAAGTTGTGTGTTATTCTTCTGCAGTGGTTATAAAAGCCTTTCTATCTCTTATTATCTTTTACAGTCAGCTGAGGTGATGTGGCAACAATGTGCTATTCACATCACCAATGCAATCCAGTATGTGGTAGAGTTTGCCAAGCGCATCTCTGGCTTCATGGACCTCTGTCAGAACGACCAGATTATCCTCCTCAAAGCAGGTCAGTGCAAGACACGAACACACACACACACCCTGCAGGCAACAATCAGGTCTAAATATTGTGCTTAGCCAAATCACAGCGAAGAGCTGAATTTACAAGAAATGTGCCTCCAGCAATGCAGCTCCTTTGCAAACCTTCTGCCGTGATAATGAGAACTATTGTTTTAAGAAGGTACATGCAAAGTATATTAGCCGCAAGGGTTAGCTGATCTAACAGAGTTCAAATATCACATGCATTCAGAGTGACTTGAAGATAAGCTTGTTTTAATCATGCAGCTTTTTCAGTGCTGCTTTCTGTGATCATCGTAATGTTAAGTGCCTCTGACTTGCAACATTATGTGATCTGGTTCACCAAGTAATAAATCAAAGCGCGTCAGTGACAGCCAGAACAATAAATCAATCGATACAACAGGCTGATAGTTTGGATCTTCTTTCTTCATAGTTAATGAAAAGGAGGAGTCTTTCATAACAATCTTTAATTAAAATAATTAGACCTTTAGAAAGTAGAGACATTTTCTGTCACGTTGTACATGCACTGCCCCACTGGAAAACGTTTTTGGGTAGCATGATTGCTACCAAAGAAAAACCAATCCCTTAACCAATTCAAAAGGTGTGTAAACAAGAACATCCTGTATGTGCTGTGAACCAGTGACCTAGTGACAGGGCTCATTGTATAACTTCATTACGTCGATCACATCCTTAAGTGTGAAGGGCGATAGTCCTGCTGCATTAGCAACAGATAAAAACTGGCATTGTTCAGCATGGATTTCTTACTGGCACATTTAACTATCATTTGCCAAAAAAGTAATTTCACTTACAATCTGCAGCAATACAAATATGTGGATGTGACTTATTTTTCAAATTGAATGAATATTAAAAGAAACCTTCTGTTGCTGTCGGAGCAAAGTGTTTTCAGTGAGGCATATTTGTCTTTATCTGCATTATCCAGGGACAAAAAATATTTTCACCATATACTATGAATAACATTAAGATAAGATTAAATTTACTGTCGTTCTCTTGCTGTCCCTCTGTTACCCTTTCATACAAAGAGAAGTTTTTTCAAACTTAAATGTCATTTGGTCGTTAATTTTTTTTTTTCTGGATTTCTTTTGTTGTGTGTCATCAGGCTGCATGGATGTTCTTCTGATCCGTATGTGCCGGGCCTATAACCCCATCAATAATACAATGCTCTTTGATGGAAAGTTTGCCAGTCCTCAGCTTTTCAAAGCTCTTGGTGAGTCAACATATCAACTCTATCTCTATGCATCACCTGCTCATGAGAAACATGAACTTAATGAAACTTTCCTTTTGTTTCATCCAAAGTGAATCAGTGTCAAAGTCATTACAGTCAGTAGTTTCTGTTTTCTGATTTTCATCTCCTTCTCATTCCCCGCAGGCTGTGATGACCTTGTGAACGCAGTTTTTGATTTAGCTAAAAGCCTGAGTCGTATACAGATGTCAGAGGAGGAGATGGCTCTCTTCAGTGCTGCTGTGTTGCTTTCACCAGGTAAGATTAGATTTCTCAAAATAAACACATGTATCTTTACCAAACAATCTTCATGTTATGTATCAAATCAGACTTGTAGACTAAGCTACATTCCTATTTGCTGTAGTGTTTACTGTAATATTTACAGTTATAAACTCGTACGGACACATTATGTCTGCGTTGAAGGCGTTGACTTGTAGGCTGAGAACTGTAAGCATAAATGTTTACAAGCTGCGCTAAAGGTCAGTGCACAGCTTTGACGCACAGCGGGTGAATCAGTACATCTGGCGCCAATGGGACTACAAAAGCAAGAATAATTGCAAATAATTAGCTGTTGTGAGTTGTTTAAAGCTAACAGACAGCTAACATTAAACTATCACAGGGGAGATCTCTTAAAATTGACAACACTTTTTGTCTACGCTACACAAATTTAGTCATTTGTTGTGTCAAAATAAAACAAATGATTTTACATGTTGAAAAATAACACGTTTAAGACATACTGTACTTTTTTTGTGCACTTCCATTATAAATGGAATTTAACTCCAACGCGTGGATGTAATTCATACATTGTAAACCTTACTCGACATGTCCCAAATTGGAAACGTGATGATATAATTAACACCAGCCTCTTCCTCAGACCGCCTCTGGCTGACAGACATCCAGAAGATTCAGAAGCTGCAGGAGAAGGTCTACGTGGCTCTACAGCGCTGCTTACAAAAAGATGGAGCCTCAGAGGAAAAACTAGCTAAGGTACGAGCCCACTGCACTACTTTGATGAAAATGTTCAACTTTATTGCTAAGAAGTTAACTGGTGTAACACCTCCTCCTCCTCTGTATTTTCCTTCTAGATGGTGTCTAAACTTCCTATAATGAAGTCCATTTGCAACCTTCACATCGACAAACTGGAGTTTTTCCGCCTGGTTCACCCTGAGACAGCATTTACCTTCCCTCCTCTGTATAGGGAGGTTTTTGGCAGTGAAATCACCTTCCCAGACTCCACAGAGGGTTAGCACCATTTACAGTAGGTAATTAGGGTGATTCAAATAGAGACAATTGAGGTGTAGGGAGATAAAAATGTGGCAACCAGCTGAGGCAAAACCAACCAGCAGCTCAACGACAATCCTGCACGCTACACTTTAGGACACACTTCTCTCACCTCACCTGAACTCCTAACCCTGTGGAGTAGCTTACACTGCCCTGCAAGCCAGTCCTTTCAGCTTCAACGTTAACACTACAGGAACTGCTGCTGGGTACTCAGTGCATGTTACCTCTCTTTTATGGAGCTAGAAGAGTAGCCTACATCATTTGTATTCTCTAAAATATTTTTCTAAACCTCTGAATTCCTTTTTAATATAAATTTGACTTTTATTGTTCTCACAGTTCCTGTAAGCTATTGTTGAATGTACCCCCTTTTCCCCTTCACCGTTCAGCTCAACCCTAAGCTTGATATAGAATGTACATCCTTAAAATCCTCACGTACCTGTTAGAGATTTGCAGTAACGATGCTTGTCTCAGCTGTCAGTCGAGTAACACTACATCGTTTTATTCAATATTTTTTGGTAGCGCCCATATTTTACAGTTTTGTAACGTAAGAACAAACTGTTGAAAGGGACCACGATCAAACTCACAAACAGATAGGGTGTTTAAACTGTGTGATTCATGGGCGAAAATTCAGAGTGTTTACCACCCTGTATCTACAAGCTCTTGCACAAACAGCACAAAACCTAGCACTTACGCTGATCTACATATATATATATATATAAATATATATATATATATATTTTTGCTAGCACACCCTCAGACACTGATATGAGATAGCTCTTAATTTTTTTTTTTATGCAATCAATGACCTCAGTCCTAATTACCCTTTCCCCTTGCAAATGCCACTTAGAGAAGGAGTGATGACTCACAGAGGTACTGTGAAAGTATTTTCAGATGTTCCTTTTTTATATAAATATTAACACCTATATAATCATGTCAGATAAGAGCAGTTGTGAATTCATACAGTGAGTGAGGGGGGAAAGTACATAGTGCCTGTGCTCCCTGCCCATATTTTGGAGTTCTGGGATGGAAAGATAGATGGTGTTGAAAAGAATATCTAGTAGATAATTAGCACTTAAAAGTCCTCATTATAGAATCCAAAATGAACTCTTGGCACAAGATTTTACGGGTTCGCACTCAAACTGCCATCTGTGAAATGCTAGTTACACCCTCCTTGTAGATAAGCTATTTGAACAAGGTGCTGGGAAGCTGACCACAGGGGTTGTGTGTTCTCAAGGAGGAGCTACTGGAACTGTGACACCTCGGCCCCCTCCTCCTCCTCCTCCTCCTCCTCCTCTTTAGACGAAGAAGAAGAAGAACACCATTCCTCAAAAACAACCAGCATGTTCAAAAGACTTTGGGAGTCTGGAAAAAAAACCGAAAACTGTCAAAAAAAAAAAAAGCTGTCAGAACGTGAGATTCAACCACATTTCCGCCTACATGGATGCATGAAAGGCAAAGAACGGAGAATGTGTGGTGGTGTTATTTATGCTCCTTAGGTCTCAGTTAGAGAGGATTTACTGTCTGCGCCAACTCTCACTGCTTCGGGGTCAGCAGACTGTGCTGTTGCAGGCAACCAAGGTGTTCTGATTGGAGAATTAAATCCTCTATTCCTTATTCCCCACTCCCTTACTACCTCACCTTCTTTAACACTACATAGCACAGCAAAGGGTTGACAGAGCCAACAGCTACCCCCCTGAGTTAGTATTTCTGAAAGCTTCTTTAAAATAACATTCAGTAGCAAAAATCTCAAGGCCAGTGAAACTATTCTGAAATTCAGCATATTAATGTGCTTTTAAAACAGCAGACAAACGAAAACTGAAAAGCTTGATCTAGTTACGCTAAAGACATTTTCTCTGACTGCTTTTCTGTCATTTGAGCGCATTTAGATCCAGGAAGCCCTACATAGATACAGATCTTTGTGAAGTACAGTCTCTGAAGTAACATGAGAGTGCATACACAAGATTTTTCTCCGAAGTAGGGAAACATGCTGTAATAGATTTCTTTAAAACCACAAGAAGCTACTAGAGAAATTGCAATTATTTCTATGAGAAGCACAATAAGACAATGACAGTACAGATATGTAGTTCTATGTAATATTTCTACCTGGTTTGCTTTGCACTGCTGGGACAGTGCAGTTCGCCATATACAACGTTTTCTCACATATAGTGTGAAGGGGTATTACCCTCTTCTGGGTACTTAAGACAGTGGCATGGTGGGATTGTGCAATAATGTCTTTCCCATTGTTTTGTTAAGCATTTTTGGCCTTTATTGCCATGTATTACAGTTAATACTTACAGAAGCACTCCAGCATAGACACACAGCTATCCTTGCAACACACGAAGAAAATCTATTTTCATACACACTGTACCAAATATACAGCCAACTTTTACAGATCAACTCCCATTGCCATGTGACTCTGTGTGTGGCACAAGATTGTAACAAAGTGCACTGCTTTGTGTATTGAATCCGAGAATGTTAGACTTGTCAGTTTAAAAGTACTCTTTATAGTTTTGCAGGCCTAAAAGCTGTCCAGGGGACAGCAGTACCTTTGATCTACTCTTACATTTCTGTGTAGAGTTACTCAGGGAGATAGCTGGGCTCTCTGTCCTACAGTGTCTGCAGTTAGTCTAGCTAGCAAGACACCTTGCACCAACATAGAAGACCTTAAACCTTGATCACTGTGTACAGTACATGTTCTTGTGAATGTTTGATTACAGAAGTATCAAAGATTTTACCCCTGTCTATTATCATTATTGCAAGACTTTTGAGTTTGAGTCATAGATGAAATAGGATATAAAAAATAAATGTAGTAAAAAATAAATATAAAAGATGGATTATAATCTCTGAATCTTGTGTTGGTTTTGTTGTGATCTTTTGCTTCTTAATTTTTATCCTTATATGTACTGTTTTTTTTTTTCTCATCAGTTTAGTGTCCTTTTTGTCTTGGAGAGATGTAATTCTATTTTTTTTTAAAGAGCGTTTTTAAAGATGTATCCCTAAAAGTTTCTCTTTTGTCATGATCCTTCTGTTTATGATATTTTCACTCTATTTTAAGATTATTATTATTGAATCGATATAGATTTTAATAAGAAATAATTTATGATATGTCATGGATATAAAGCCCAAGAGGTTTTTAACACAGTCAAGTGTTATTGCACAATGGTGTTAAAATATGTGGATTTAAGAATGTAATAAAAGTCTTTTTACAATTATGTCGTGGTTTGACCTTATGTTCTTTAAAAGAAAAAAAAAAGCCTCTAAAAATTGTTGCTGCGGATTGATCCAGTACTGCTGTTTTTTTAATAAACATATTTTAGCTAAGTAATACATTCATCACAGGTTAAAAAGAGATTTATTTTTTCTATAATTAACCTTCATTTTTTTTATTTAACATGACTTTTACGGCATTCCTTGGCTGCTCTAACACCTTGTATATTTACCATTCCAGTCCATATAAAAGCAGGGTGCATGCAATTATAAACATCACAAGACAAGGAGCGAGTGAAGTTCAGCGACACCACAGGGTCCTTGAGTATGTTTTAGTTCCAAGTAACAAAATAAAACCTTAAAACACTGTAAAACACTGACTAATCAGATCTCACCTCTCTGCAGTCACAGCTAGTCTCCTCCCCTTGCATAATACTGTATATACCCATTACATGTTGGGTTGGTTCTCCAAGTAAAAACAACACAAAATACATTAGGATGGCAGTCCTCTTCTTTTATATCTTGCTTAAATCCCTGCTGCTGGACTATTTCTTCACTAAAAGGAGGCTATAGCCAAATAAATCTGTCCCCCGTTGGGTCTGGGGATAAACTGAGACAATGGTCCCTTCATTAACTATATTATTATATAATTTTTTTTGTATCCAGACATGTCCACTGACGATGACTGAATGGTTGTTTGATTTTAATGCTTATACGCTGGCTTCATTTAAATCTAAAGTTAGAAAAAAAAAAGATCAGGATGGTTTATTTGTTTTGGGGTTTTTTTATATGTTAGTACCCTGGCTCTGGTTTCTTTTACTGGTGTATTGTAAGCCCATTGTGGCCTGGACAGTATGTGTGTGACACAATAATCAAATCAATCAATCAGTTATATTATTGAGGTTGTAGACATAAGTCGCATTTAACTAAAACCTCACCATATGAATACAAAATTGTGCAAGGTTAGTTATTTATGATTTGAGCGATTAAAGCAAGTGGAGCAAGTGGTGCATGTCAGGAAAAACCAATACAGTCATCACAGACATATAACATAGTTGTCTTTTCACTTGTAGAGACCCATATATTATTAGGACAGGAAATGAAACATCTGACCCGCTATGGTTCCCTACAGATCCATACAGATGGTTCTAAAGGCACAAAGGCAAGTAGAACAGCAGCACTAATAACCGAGTTGAATGTTGAGTGTGTTGCATGTGAGATGACGTCCATGGATATTACCTTGCAATTGATAGCGGATGTTAGGTCAGAGAGAGTACGAATAGCGTCTGACTCACAAAAATCTTGGAACTCCAGGAACAGAGAGAATTTATTATGTGAAATATTGCACTTATGATTCAGAATTCATCAAATGTGGATGGGGAGGAAACAGTGGATCGTGGTTTACTCAGAAGCATAATTTAGAAAGCAAGGTGTTAAAGAATGGATTAAGAAAGAGTAGATAACAATATTGGTAATATTTTATGTAAATCTTCAAATGACAAGTGTTCTTCACGATTAATGAATAAAATCAGAGAGTATTGGTTGTGTTTTTTTCCCCTTTTTCGTATTCTTTTTTTTTTTTTTAAGTGCTGGAGAGGTGTTAGATCTTCACACTGCACTCAAAAGAACATCTGGCCCAGGGATCCTACAGGACAGACGGATGTGTACCCACTACACCAGCAGGGGGCAGTGTGCACCAACATAAGAGTCATACAGCGGTGGCGTCTGCTATGTAAACTCGGGAAAGTGATTTCTTTTAGGTGGCCTGTGCAGATTTTGTACTCTGTAGTACGTACACGAGCAAATTGGTCTGGAGAAGATACGTTTTTTGATTGTCTACATTTCTTGAAGTTAGTTGACTGCTGTGACAGTGTGAAGAGTGAGTCTCGACGTGGACGTGGTCAGTTGGCGTGTCCCGACTTGGAGTGACGGCTGTGCAGTCCTATGATTCCTCCTAAACAATTTTGCAGTGGCCCCTTTTCTCACAAACTAAATCGCTAACTTTAGTTATACATCGTAACCTGTTTACTCCGTCGTTGGAGGCTGAAGACGGTCGGGGTTCAAGATGTCTGTGGCGGGCCTGAAGAAACAGTTTTATAAAGCCAGTCAGGTTTGCGAAACTTTTGTTTTTTGCTAGCAACTGTCATGTATCGTCAGTTAGCAGCTAGCCTCATTTAGCACGAAGAGCTAACGGTGTACAGTTAGCTAATGTTAGTCAGGCTGTGTTAATGTATCTGTTACTGTGTGCTGACAGCAGGAAGCTAACCATAGAAACCTTTGTGTCGGTGTTTAAAATGTCAGTGTTATTTTTAGTTAGCACTCTGTGTTCTTTTTCCAGCTGCTAATGTTAAAAGGACCGGGCGTTTTACTTAGTTTAACTGTAGTTTTCTACCTTAATCTTTCGCCATGTAGCGTTTCAACGCAGCAAATGTTGATCATGTTTACAGGCATCGTGATTTGTGTTTCTTTTGAGTTACCATAAACAGCAGTGCAACCCTTCACATTCAATAAGTACACATCCTGTGGTAAACATTCAGCTATGTTTGCCTAAGGTACTCCCGCTGTGCAAGTCTGGTCTCCTAAATTAATAGAAATAGGAAAAAACAAAACCATAAAGTCGTTCAGTCTAAAGTATAACTTATTAGTTTTGGAAATCCGGTGAAAGTACGCATTTTTCCACACATAGACAGTCTAACATGGGCATTAAAGCAACGCAACCTCCTGTGAAGGGAGAAGAACCAGTTACCTATTTTCTGGTTGTGTTGCCTTTAGTTTGCTAATCTTTTGTGTAGTGAAGCAAAACAGTCAATACTTGAGGCAAATGCTTAACTAATATTGCACTGGAAATGTCACCGCTCACCAGTGAAATGTAAAAGTTACACCACACAGCATTGTGTCTTAAGGTAGTGTGCATGTTTTTAATTTCAGCTCTCTCGGTCCTGGGTGGGGATGGGTAAAAAGATTTTTGAGACTTTTTTTTTCTTCCTACCCCTGCTGATCTAAGCAGGAAAGACATTTGGTTTCTGCCCCAGCTTCCTGTCAGGAACAGACTCAGATCCCTGGTTGTGCGAGAGAAAAAAAAAATTTCAAAGCTGTCATGTTCAGGCTGTTGCTGCTGACTGTAATGAAAATGAACAGCAAAGGTGTTTGAGGAAGGTGAAGCGCCTGAGAAAGTGACCTGAGGAATGCTGCAGAGAAGGAGGTGGAAAGTGTGCGCTTTCCCTTGATTCGACTGCATTGCAGTTGCTTTTCTTGCCAAAACTCCATGAGAGTCAATAACACTTGACATAGCTCAGATTTTCTACACTGAAGGCATGCAGGAAGTTGGCTCTGAAATGGATATAGCGCACACGTCCTTGTTTTTTCTCTTGTACTATCTCTCCTTCCCTGTTGTTTGTTTTTCTGGGAATACCTCTTACACTGAATCTCGATGCCTAAAATTTCACTGAACTGGCACGATGACACAAGACTGACTGAATGACATTAGAAAGGGATATTAATGCTAAATGTTCATGAAACATTTTCAACAATATTTAATAAGTTTCACAGTAAGAATAGTTGTGTCCTTCATTACTGCTCAGACATAATAGCAGCTCCTCTGGTTCTCAAGTGTTTCATTTTACACCTTAACACAAGAGACACCATGTTGTTTAACTGTCATACCTCCATTTGTGAGGTGGTTTTTGTTAGCCAGATGCAAATGATAAAAACATCATCTTAGGTTAATTCTCAGTTATAGGAATGAATCTTCATCTAGTAATCACTCAGCAATAGAATTCCCAACCTGGGACATTATTACACCTAATCTGTGTCTTAATAGAGGTACTGGTGAAAGGATGATGGCAACAGACTACAGGTCCAGCTAATTTGGTAAAGGAAGACTGCACTTGCTGGTAATTGGCTGTTGTGTCTATAAAGGAGGATAATAGTTTTAAGGTAGAGCTGTACCTAATGATTATTGCCGTCGTTGATTAATCGGTTGCTTACTTTCCAGACTAATCGATTAGTTGTTTGGTTTATAAAATGTCAGAATACTGTGAAAAATGTCGACTAGTTTTTCCCAAAACTGGTCCAGAACTCAAAGGTATTCAGTTTACTGTCCTAGAGGAAGTGAGAAACCAAAAATATTCACATGCAAGAAGCTGGAATCTGAGAATTTAGACTTTTTGTCTTTGAAAAAAAAAAATTCAGATTAATCATTCATCAAAATAGTTGATGATTTGGTAGTTGACAACTAATGGATTAATTGCTTTTGCTCTGGTTTAAGGTGAATAGTTTACTGAAAATAACCAGGAGAGAAACAAGGCACATCACTTCAGTGAAGTAATGAATTATAGAGGAGATCGTAGTCTGATTAAACCAAGGCTAAGGCTCATTGTCATGTACAGTATGTATGTGTCACCAAAAGGCTGCTGAAATGCACTTTCTCCTTTTTTATCAGATCACATTTTAAAAATGTGGTTCGCTCAGGGACTTTGGTGAAAACTCGCTTTGATCACTTTCACATACAGCTTTGACCCAGTTTTCAAGTCTCAATATTAATTTTGTCCAACTGAATTTTCATGAATGCTGTTTCTGTGAAGCAAGTTTTCTTTCTCCTCTTTTGTCATATATGATGAGTTAAATGAATGCTGTAACTCAGTGACAAGTTAGTTGTGTGAGAAGGGTAGTAGACAGAATATAAAGTTTTTATTCTTGTCTGTTTACCAGCTGATTTTGAAACGGTACATCTACGTTTGATTGCCCTTGTTCTTTTAAGTTCTCGTCTGGTATCAAGGCCTTTGTATTCTTTACAGCCTTTTAGTAATCTAAAGTTAAACAAAAGCTTTAAACTAGGCTCAGTGATTATACACTAGCATTTATCTAATGCCCAGTCATTATGATGAAAGAGACATCTGTTTTAGGCTGATCCCAGTGTGTAGTTGTGTGCCTTGTTTACACCAAAACTTCCCAGTGCTAACTTTATGTGGATGTTTTTGGACTCCACTGCTCTGATCCTTTGAGTACGTAAATAAAATGTTACACTGATGGGAACTTAGTGTTTTAATTAGAAGAAGGAAAACTCACACTTGGTGTTTTGCGGATTGCTCTAGCACATCACTTCTCTACTTCGAAAAAAGACAAAGATGATGTGCCGTGTTTGACTGTAAATTAATGATCTACCTCAAAATCCTTTAAGGCAGGCTAAGGAGTCCAAATAACATGATAACAAAAACTTTCAGAGTTTAGTCTGCACTTCTATCTATCTTCTGAGACGGGGAGTGAAGTCCTGAATAAGCTTAGAATTAAAGCCATGTCTTTACTTGTGACCTGAATCCCCCAAGGCCCCTGTCATGTGTTTTCCACATACACCAAAGATTCAGCAATAGAATGTGAAGACACCAGACAAAACTCCTTCACTATCAGCCTCAGATTGGCAGAATTATACGAGGAAACCTTGTGGAAATAGATAACCAATCTCTTAAATATACAGTATAATCAACATAATCTTTTTGAAGCTCTGATTTGAAAAGTTATGACTGCATATTGAACTTGACTCACACACTGTAACGCTCTGAAACATTAATCAGACTCTGAATGTCTTGTTAATGCTCATTATTGCAAAGAAATCCAACTGCACTTTAAGTCACATAGGAAATGACTCAGATTGCTACTACTTTGTCACAGATACGTGCGTTTAATCAAATAAGGTAAATGGTACCTAATTTGCAAGCATGCATCGGTTCTGTAGTTAAGCAAATTAGTCAAAACTAGATTAAAATTCAAATCTTGCTAATGGACCTCTAAATTCTTTATCACTTCATCACAGCTTTTCGCGCAGTGTTTCATTAATGGGCCAGACACAGCCTTTCACACTTCTTACATAATGGCCTTATCACACTTTCTTCAGCTAGCTGTAATTATTTTGCATAATCTTGATAATTGTTTCCATTGCACCTGTATAAAAACAGCTGGATGTAACTAACAGAAATGCCATTCTTTATTCATTTCATGGCACTAAACATCTGTTATTATTTGTCATTTTTTGTATAGTTAAGCACTGTAGGCTTTGTATATTTAAGTTATTATATACTTCAATTCTGCCCTTTTCAATATTTGTTTACGAAGCCTAAAAGGCAAACAGAAATGCAATTTTTGGCTCTTCTACTTCATTAGGTGTACCATATGTGTAGAAATAAACCAATAACTACTATTAAAATGAACAAAAAAGACATCATTAATCGCAATTATGTCTATGACAATTAATTTTAAACTAAAATGGAATTTTCAGTTCTAGTCCAGACAGTTTGAAGTCTGCTTTGTTAATATGACAGGGAGAAATAATTCAAGATAAACACAGATGTTGTTACAACTACTCTGTTGAAGTGTGAGACATATTTATTACCCTGAAAATGTTTTTAAAACAGTTTGTGTTTAGTAAATCTGGTTCATTAGTGAATATAGGTGGGTGGTATTTTACTGGTGGTGTTGGTTGTTTTCTACCTGTTCCACTTGGACAGACTCAGATGTGGAAGCACATGGCTCACGAACACAGCAGGGAATGGATTTGAATTGGCTGGACATTACAGCTGTACAGACTCATTAAAAAGCCAGAATAAGTTTAATTAAATTCTAGTTTTCTGCAACTAATTGGTTTGTGTAAAAAGCCTGTTGAAATCCTGCTCAGAAACACACAGAAGAAGAAGAGGGACTGTTTTCAATTTCTTAGACATTTATCTGTGGCCTAAAAACACACTGCGACATCTCAAATGGAAATACATGTGCTTTTAATTGACATATTTTAGCCCACTTCGCATTTTGTCTTTATTTACTTAGAAATAATGGTCTAACATTGTTTCATCCTGCCCTGTGCCAACAAAATGGATTGCATAACATCATTCATGTTGTTTTTCTGTGTGTGACGGTGCTCATACTCCAGAAAAATGTAGGTGATCTAACTGATATAAAAGCCTCTTGAGGAGTTGAGGAAAAGGTAGAGTGAGTAACACACATACCATACTGTTATGTACTGCTCTGTAGAGGAAATAGCCAAGTCATCATTGCAGCCTCAGGTCTCAGAGTGTGAATGTGTAAATCACATCTCTATCACTCTTCAGATTTTTTTTCCTGCTCAAATTAAAACCTTATGAGTAGCATGACATTCATTTGCTCTCTGTCTCCTTCTCCCCTCTCTCTTTCTCTCTCTGTCTTTCTCTCTCTCTGCTTGTGTCTAGATGGTAAGTGAGAAAGTCGGTGGTGCAGAAGGAACTAAACTAGATGATGACTTCAGAGACCTGGAACGGGTAAGAGAGGCATCTTTCTGTGGTCGTAAAAGAACAACATGTTTGGCCAAAGCTGTATGCCTGGTTGAAATTACACTCAGTACATAAATATATTGCTGTATATCCATTCTTGATCTTTCCACCTTGTTACATTGTCCTGTATTTGTTGATATTTTTGATATAAGATATTTTTCTGACCTCTAAAAGCTCTGGATGACAAAGACCAGCGTTCAGCTTTCAGACTAAATAAGTCTGTGGCGTTACAACATACAGTACAGCTTGCACTATGAGCCACGCTTGATGGGAATAATGATAGCATTGCCTAAAGGTCCAGAATGTAAGATTTAGGGGTGGCATCCAGCGTTAAAGTGCATCACCGTCACCAACTATGAGTGTGGACCAACGTTAATATCCCCTTAGCTAAAAAGCCCAGAACAGACAAAACAAACATTGGCTCTAATGAGGGAGTTTCGTGGCCACCATAAGAGAGTGAAGGGGATATTTTCACTTTTATTTGAGTATAATAAGTTCATTGAATGCATGTACTTTTGCCATCTCTGACAAAATGTTGTCGTACTGTGCTGTGTAGAAAGTAGATGTGACCAGTAAAGCGGTGGTGGAAGTGATCTCCAAAACATCAGAGTACCTTCAGCCCAACCCAGGTGAGAAGAGCACCTGTTTTTATAAATGTCTGTGAACCTTGTTGTGACCTTTTACATTGACATTTGACCCACTTCCCTTTTTATTCCTCCCCAGCTTCAAGGGCCAAACTGTCCATGTTAAACACTATGTCTAAGATTCGTGGTCAGGTGAAGAACCCGGGCTACCCTCAGGCTGAGGGACTGCTGGGGGAGTGTATGGCCAAGTATGGACGTGAACTCGGAGAAGACACTAACTTTGGTAAGATGTGCCTCTGTGTGTGTTTGTGTGTGCAGGCTCGTGTTGTGGCTTTGAATGTTAAATTCCTGGCAGAGTCATGTTGGTGTTTGTTATTATAGGTTATTGGATGTGCATGGTTACGTATGCGTGTGTGTGTTAAACTTAGAATACTCAAGAATTACACTCCTAGGTTTCACTGAAGCTGCCTGGGAAATAACTCTTTTAAGTATTAGAGTTCAAGTGCTGTGTGTCTGCAAGTGGTTGGTTTTGTTAGTCCCTACCTATTTTGTGTGTGTCTAGTCTGATGGTGATTAAATAGTGTGGCACTATACTATAAATCTTCTAAATGTAATGAGCTGTTTATCTTTTTGTGGTTCAGGCGGAGCACTGGTAGACGTAGGAGAAGCCATGAAGAGACTGGCAGAGGTCAAAGACTCTCTAGACATCGATGTCAAACAGAACTTCATTGATCCATTGCAAGGGCTCTGTGACAAGGACCTCAGAGAGATACAGGTTATCTAACATGCTTCTTTATATCAGGAAAACAATCTGTGGATGTCTGTGGGTTCAGTCTTTCTAGTCTCCCCTACGATGCAGTATCAAAACACACCAGTCACACACATTCTAATCATTTAAAGCTGGGTATACCCTGTGCAATTGTTGAGATATCTTTGGTCATGTCTAAAAATTGGTGGTGCTACACTGTATTATGAGAGAGGTTCAAAGATGGCTGTTGTCCCGAGCCGTTGCGACCAAAGACTGCCTGTGACAAAATTCTGTAAGAAATGAAGGATAACCGTCTCAGTGTGACTCCTGCTATGACACATGTCTACTTAATAACCAATACAAATTCCACATGTAATAACAAACTGATCAATGCAACACACGTTTATGGAGCTACAAATACTAACCTCAAGCTTTCTATGCTAAATTGGTATCCCAAGTTGGCCTTTCTTCCTTGGTCACAATCGGGTTCATATTCTCTTCCTTGACTTTTGATTTTGTTTTTTACGTACACATTAATAGCACTTTTGTAACAGTGTAATCATTAGTTTAGCTTCATTGTTTACAACTGTAGTCCAGTTCTATGCATGCCATTCTGATGCATGACAAACAAGTGAAATTAAGTATGGCTCTTTCAACTTTAGCACCACCTAAAGAAGCTGGAAGGCCGTCGCCTGGACTATGATTACAAAAAGAAGCGTCAGGGCAAGATACCGGACGAGGAGGTTCGACAGGCTTTGGAGAAGTTTCACGAATCAAAGGAAGTAGCTGAGACCAGCATGTACAACCTTCTGGAGACTGATGTAAGACATGAATTAATACGTCTGTTGTCTGTCCTCTTAAAAATGTAAAAGTGATTGCCTTTAACTGCTGTTAAAAGTCAGGGACTTTCCTTTGCTGAAAAACTGGAACATTGTGATCGCTTAAAGCTACTCAAGCTGAATATAGTGTTCCAAAATTAAACCTTTTGAGATTCAGTGGAAAAGGAGAACTTGCATAGCTTAAATATGCATGAAACTCATAATTTGGTACCACTTTACAATAAGGGTACATTTATAACGGATTTACAAATGGTTGATAATTATGTTACTAGTTTTAGTTTTCATACATCAATTCAGGCTCACTATTTTTGAAAAGTTGATACTGTTAAATCTCAGGTGCTAGTTACTTAGCTTACCTTACCTTGTTAGAAAATGAAATAAAGTACATCACCATTTAGTAATGACTTACTAACATTTAAGATACCAACCAAGTTCAGGTGGCATCAGTAAAAACACACGCCAGTCAGTCTTCCTTTTAAGCTTTCTTTATTAATCCAGTGTGTATGTCAATATACAGCATACAGAAATAACCATGAACCTCCGTACTGCTTTCAGAGCCACTGCTATCATGATATTTAGTACATAAGTGTAGCTAAGCCATGTTTAGCTTAGAGCTACAAAGCACTGCCAGCACAAGTTGGCAGAATACAACAATGTTACCAAACTGGTCATGTAACTCCAATGACACCCATATTACACAAAACACTGTCTTAATCTAATATAAGATACATTTGTATAATAGCAATTTAACAGTTTACACATGAGTAGAAAATGTCCATTTAGTTAGCGTGCTCACCGCTAGCACTTACTTAACTCAGAGATTCAGGCTGGAAACCTAACCTACTACTTGCTAATTGAACTCACATAGAACTACAGAGCTGGCATGCAGTGGCTGCACTTTGATGCCGTGAGCTGTTGCATGATCAGAGAGGACACCTTTTGTACACTGGTATGAATCAGTTAATTTGCTATGCCAAATGACACCTTTTGAATATTAAGATATGCTGTTGGTGGTTAAATGGTAGCAACTTATTAGTAAATCTCAAACACGACAGGTATAAATGCTGCTGCTGGAGACAAAGGAAGCTCAGTAACCATGAGATCTGAGGCTGAACAGTAAATGTTATGTGGCAACAGGTCACTGTTGTCCTTGTTTTCTAATATGTTGTAACAGTTTATTAATAATGTAATGATTAAAACCTAATTATAAACTCTTTATAAATCTGTTTATAAGGGTAATCTTATTGTAAAGTGGTGCCCATAATTCAGACATAGAGCAATATTAAGACCATCAAAAAGATGTCACCATCACTAATTTGTATAAATAGTACTTGGACGACTGTATTTGTTTTCAGCCTGGACCTTCTTCTCTTAGATGTCATTGTTACAGCATGAAAACACTCAACACTTGCTTCACCATATAGCATAGATGACTCAGTATCACTCTACCGGGCTCCAGAGTGTGACTGTTTTAGTCGCACGCACATGTCACAGCATCAAAGTTCCAAAGTGAAATATTAAAAAAGCATGTCTAAGAAGCACATCCTGTCCTGTGAGAATTGCGTGGTCAGCAGAGCAGCCCCGGTCCCTCCAGCAACACATTAGAATGGACATGTAGTGTTTGTTTATAATGTTCACTAAAGTCTGTTGTTTCTAACGGGAGTTTTGAATAGACAGCAGTCAGTTAATCATGTCAGCTTGTGTTAACATGACTTAACATGACATGTTATTTACTTGCTAATCTTGGGTGCACCTAAATGAAAAACATTATATGCACCAGTGCAAGCTATTCTGGAGCCTGCTTTAGCTGTGGATGGCTGCTGCCCAACGCACACCCACAAAGCAAACACACACTCCATTAGTTACAGCTGTGAAGAGTGAAGAAACACGCCTGTTTAGCACAATATCAGCTGAAAGGTAACATGTCTTTAAGTAGCTGTAGTTTTAACATATAACCACTATTTTGGTTCGGGCTTACAGCATGTTTTCTTTGTACGTAAGTGTAGGTGTACACACCTGTAAATATGTGTTACAATGATATTAAGCTCTGCGGTGGTGTAAAAAACTGCAGAATTGTTTGTCAAATTTAGGAAAATAAGTCTGTAGCTTAAAGTATATCTCTCATCTCACATCTACCATTGAACTGATTTGTGTTAAATTAAACCACACACATGGAAGCTAAGTTATCGATTTTTCATTTTGAGGACTATCTGACAGTGTAGGTACAGTTAGTGTTAACTGGAATAAACATGTCACAAAAGTTCCTGAAACCAGTTTGAGTCTTTTATGATGTTTTTGTATTTAACATAATAAAAGTTGATGGCATACATTCATATGCCTTCAGTACAGGTGATATAAGGAACTACCTGTTGAATCACTGGAATGACTCATGAAGTAATGTTTAGCAAGGTGACACAGGTTAAACTGTAATGTGTGTGTGTGTGTGTAGATCGAGCAGGTGAGCCAGCTCTCGTCTCTGGTGGAATCCCAGCTGCAGTACCACCGACAGGCCGTTCAAGTGCTGGAGGAGCTTTCTGACAAACTCAGAGACAGGTGCAGCAGTGAAAACAAACGCACACATACCAACACAATGCACCTTATTGTGCAGCAGTTTGTCTGGCCTCATTCATGTGAAACTTTGTAACATAAAACCTCATTTGGTGTACAATAAGAGGGTTTTGAGATGTAAGGCTCAAACTGAAGGTGTCTTTCTGAATAGGATGAACGAGGCTCAGTCTCGACCAAGACGTGAATACACACCCAAACCCAAACCTATCTTTGACTTTGGAGACAACAACCATTCAAATGGTGGATACTCGTCTTCAATTGCCCCTCCACCATCACGCAACTCAGGTAAGAAACAGCTGATGTTTCATATGCAAATAAACACTTTTTCTGATTTTCATCCATCACTTTGGAGCTTTACTTTTACCATTTACCGATATGTCAGAATGGCTAGAGGGTAGCTGTACTCTTATGGTATGCTGACAAAAGAACAAAAGAAAGAGTTATTCCATTTTTCATCCTGCGCTGGGCGATCAGACAGTCTTACTGTATATCGTGGACAATCTTAATTTGTCATCTGATCTGTTTCACGGGAATCGTACAGATCACAACATTAAAGGCAAAGTATGTAACATTTCTGGCATGTTTGTAAACAGAGCTGTTCAAACTGGACCCCTCCTCTCCACTCAGTGAACGAGGAAGAGAGAGCGGTGGTCGAGTGAGCAATAGACTGAATGAAGAGCAAAACAAAAAACTGTGAAATAGAAAAATAAAACGTTATTTCCTGGTTCTGTCACAGTGGCTGTAGTCTAAAACCACAAACACACCCACACTTTCGCAAAACTCTACAGGAATCTTCTAGAGGCAATATACGGTCGAAGCACACACTTCCTCGTTTCTACTGTGTGTGTTTTCGAAAGGTCTGTTAGAGGCTGAAAGGTCTGTATGTGTGTGTGCTTTGCCCAAAGATTTGTCTCTCAGACGGTACTGTGCAGAAAGTGAAAAGAGCACAAAGAGGAGACTGGAGTTGCTTCGTTTTTACAAACATGCTGCCAAAGGTCCACACCCCCCTGTGGTGAGGTCCTGAAGTCTGTTTATAGTGATTCTTTAGAGTCAGCACTAAAAGTGTTGTTTTGCTGCCACCATGGAAATAATGTCTGACAAAATGACAACTTTAGACAGCCAAGTATTATAGCAACTCTGTAGCTGTCTTTCCATAAAATCTCAAGCGAATTTGGAGCGAACTTTTGAAAAGTTGCAAAAAAGAAAAACAGAAAATGCAAATTACGTGCTTTTCCCATAAACAGTTTGGAGCAAATTAACTAGTCTGCGTAATGTCTTCAGTCGGTGGCGATTTATAGTCCATATTACACATGGAGTAAAAGAAGTAAAGCCGCTAGAAACCAGAGAAGGAATGTTTTAGTTTTGTTGTAAGTAACCTACATTTTACAAAAGTAGGTAAACTAAAA
>JAPQRN010000019.1:17173952-17189539 GCA_037367275.1 Coranthus polyacanthus | reverse complement strand
CTCCTCCTCTCCATCTCCTCTCCTCTCCTCTCCTCTCCTCTCCTCTCCTCTCCTCTCCTCTCCTCCTCTCCTCTCCTTGTTACGCTGTAATTGGAGCTGGAAACTCCAAGACAAGCGGCTCAGTGTGCGTCAGGCTGACAGGCAGACCCCGTTGGCTTCTATTAAGCTTTAATAAGTGAGCAGGATTGGAAGAAGAGGAGAAGGAGTTGAAGGGAGGAGGAAGAAATGTGCAAGCTATGGCTTCTACTGTCACCCCTCAGCGGGATGCAGAGAAACCTGTCTGCTGTCACACAAAAAACACTAAAAATTTACCCAAATCTCCATCCACCCTTTCATTTTCATCAGCTTATTGCCACTGTAAGATGGGGGGAAAAAAGAAATAATTGCTATTTCTAAGTGTCCATGTTAAAATAAGTCAAGATACGCTTCATTCGTTATTCTGAAAAGGACAGACTGGCTCAGTTTCACAGTTACAACCTCTATTCACACATGTATAGACACACACATAGCCGTACTAGCACATACACACACTTGTCAGGACTCCTTTTCCTGCATGAAGATGACAGGAGTATTATTGCACCATGCAGAATTTAATCTAATGTGCCACACAGCAACCCTGGACCACAGTTGAGGTAAATGTTAGAGGAATATCTACAACCTCTGCAGCACAGTACGGCAAGAACAATTCCAGATGTGATGTGTGATTCATGTCGCTGCATTGTTTTAGGTTTTCTGCAGTTCCAGCACGTCATTTTTACTCACAAAGTCATCAAGGACTGTTTATTGAAAGAAATATTCAGGCATGACTCAGTTTATTACCTGACTTCTCAAACTCTTCCTCGCATGTGTGGAGACTGTAAATGAAAAAGGCACCGCCTTCCTCTGTGTGTGTCGCATCTGCTGCCCCGTAGACCACCTAATTCACCCGAGAGAGGAGGTAATGTAATTGAAACTGGCAGGCTTTCTAAACTGAATACTGGGCTGGAACATAAAAAAAAATAAATACTGCAACAATCAGGGCTGCCTTAACAAAAACGCCAAAAATGTGTTCAGATCAGTCCAAGGAGAAAAGAGCTGCTAGTGAACAAATGCCAAATTCAATATAAACACTTGAACGTGGGTGCTTAAATGAATACACAAAGACTAAAGGGTCTTAGCCTGTGTAACTATCAGCTGCATATGTGGCAGCAGCAAAGAAGGAATGAAGTGAAGAAAGATTTGTTGCAAGGTCCAAATTATGAGCTTCCCATCTGTGTTAGGAGCAATGTTAAGATGTTGAGTAAGTAACTAACCTCTGAAATAAACCTTAACACTCTTTGCATAAACACTACAAACGGAATAAATCAAGCCAAGTGTGAGAATCAACTTTAGCAGAGTGTTAAATTACAAATATTTACAGTTTTTCACAATTGTTAAAACACATTTTCTGAACCCTCCTGCCCATTTCTCAGAATTGTAAACACAAAACTCTTTTCTCAAACTACATTCACAAAACGAAACTATCGCTTCAAAATAGTTTTACCTGCGCTCAAAACCGAACTTTGCTGTCATAACTTGCACTAGGTGGTCAAAGTAGAGCGAAAGAAATGCAGAAAAAAAGAAAACGCAGTGTTCAGAGCATGTGGCTCATGGAGAACACTGTATTGATCGCATTGGAGTATGTCACATACATTCTCCACATGTAAAGAAAAAAAAAGATTTCACAACTGAGTGACTTGAGCATTTACTCTGCATTCAAACATAAACTGTAGTAAAGAAAACAAATCCATTCTGACACACAAATGAAAGTCTACAGCCTACTGTGAATTGTAAAGGGTAGAAAAACCAGAAGACACACAGCGGATCGCACAGTCATGTCAGTCATCTCTTCTTTGGGCTGGGTCAGGACACAACACTTCATCAACATCGCAGGCTATATTTGCCTGTGTCTCAGATCGTGTCTCTCCACTGTTGACCAACCTGCAGGGCCGACCTGCTTGCACTCTGAACTGGCTTATACAGGTTGTCACATCACGAGAAACAAGTGTCAGCAATTTTGAGTCGTTGTGTTCAATAGATGGCGCGTGTTTTATTTGTGTTCACATTTTGCCACTTGTTGTTACCATTATGCATCACAAGTGCATCGCGCTGACAGCTGTGTTTTATTGCATAAGAGTGTGTTTGGAGTTCTGCAAATAGTGTTTTACTAGGTGAAGATGGTTTAAGTTATTGTCCAAAGGATGCTCATTTCAGAGTTTAGACAACTGAGCAATTGATTCACACAACAGGAATCAGTGTTTTAGCGATTCAGAAAAACAGTAATAACATTTTTGATGGAAAATATTGGCTGGAAATTAATTATTCCAAGATGAATATCCAACGGTGATGATTATTGGAAGAGAATCGAATGAGGGAAATTGGGGCCATGACATCAAGCAAATGAAGAAATGAAAAACAAATATGAATTATATTGAACAATAAGATCAAATTCAATCCCACTGATAAAGTGTGAACTCTGGTTCTTTAGGAGGTTTTACCAGATGTTGAACTGAACTGGACTGGACCGTGCTGAGCATGTCACATAATTAGCAGGCTGTAGGAAAGGCCTTCAGCCACGTGTATCACTGAGCATATTGGATTAGTGATAAAGGACTAATTAGTGCTGAAAAGGACATTGACTGACCAACAAGGCAAATTGATTAACGCCAGGTTTCAGTCAATGGAGACTACGCACTTGTTGAGAATGCGGACTCGCACTGATAGTGTCAAGAAACCACCGTCCACCCTACGAGATGAGCTCAAGTGTGACGAGAGATAATTTAAAGCTTTAATCAAACTTTTGGCCTGTTGTTACCTGAACTCCTTAGACTGCACTTATGTTGATGGACCACTGCGCTGAATCTCCTTTATTAAACCTGAGCCGTCTGAAGGCTGAAAAACCACACACAAGAATTCACTCCCTTTTATATTCCACATTATTATTTGACTGCAAGTTACCTCTAAACCAGGAAAAAAAGTGCCTCAAAAGGGGAAAACATTTTTCAGCACAGTAATGATTGTTTTCTTTCTTTCTTTCTTTCTTTCTTTCTTTCTTTCTTTCTTTCTTTCTTTCTTTCTTTCTTTTTTTAAGATAAGAGATAAGATAATCTTTTATTAGTTCAGCACCAGGGAAATGTACCGTATTACAGCAGCAAAGAGCAAAAATAATATTAACAGTAAAACATATTTTTAAATGGTAAGAAACAGAATGTAAGAACAGCAAAATAGTACAAAATAGAAAATAAGAGCAATAAGGGAATTGGACTGTAAACCTTGGAGGAAAAAAAGCTCATTCACCCAAAATAGTATAAAATAGCATTTATTGAACTGGGAACAGCTACTGAACAGCTACTGAACTGCCTTTTATAAATCGATGAATACATCGGGTAAAGATGTGTTCATGAAACATGAAACAAACAGGATTGGATCATTTCAAATGTTTATACTGGCTCTTCTTCTCATCTTTACAGTTTAATTTAATGAATCTTGGCATGAATCATTAATGAATCTGGGCAAACGCTGATACCGATGCACAAATGTGGTCTCAACCCCCAGGCGTTCATGGTGTTGCATCTGTTGTAAACTGTAAAAATTGACGGCTGCGGTTGTGTGAAGAACAGAAAAAAAAGCTTGAGTTTAAACTTCAAATCCAGCCTCAAAGGTGGCCGGTCGCTTTCTGAAGTGAGTGCTGGTATCAGATTGTCTGTTCCATCCTCATTTCCACACGCCAAAAACTGGGCTTCATATACTGTTACATAATTCATAATGAGGCCTGAAGAGTAGAAATAGTTTTAATTGTTTTTATGGCTGAACTTACACTGTCATATCTAGACAAAAGCCTCAGTTCAGTCGTGTCTCACGGGGTTTTTTCGATGCCGTTGCCAGGCTTAATGTCAGTTTTGCAGGCTCACACTTTATCATATCACACCACAGGCCACATTAATTTACCGCCAGGATATCTCAGACTGGGGTATTTGCACAACAACCAGCTCCATTTGTTCCCATTAAAAATGAATTTGTCAGAAAATAAAAGTACGTTTGTTTAAAAAGAAAGGGAAAAAAGCGAGCTTTTCACTGTATGTTGATTCTTTCTCCCATTCTTTGTCGCGCTCCTCTTTTGTGCTGTGGGTAAGTGAGTAAGTGACTCCCAATGTCTATTAATGACATCCATTTATTTTCTCTGAGAAAGGATTTATTTCGCTGTCCTTGTGGAGACAATCCTCCCTCTGCCGCTGTTGGTGCTGTAATTTAACAACTATTACTATGTTTGTCTAAGGTCCCAAATGTTTGAGTTTGCTTTAGGCAATTTCTTTCTCGCTTTTTAGTTGTTTATTCTTTCTCTCTGTAATACCCCCCTCTTTCCTTCATCTGCTTTTCTTCCAATCTGCTTCCCTTGGCAAAATTTCATTGTATTTGTTGGTGTTAGTCCCAGGAGCTCACACAGCAAAGATAAACTTCTGGCATTTTCCTAATTGATCCGTGGCAGCCCTGGCCGTGGACTTACTGTTTTCAGATATTAAATAATTCATAAACACTTATCTCAGAGGGAGTTCATCTTATGTTCATGCACAAAAAAAATAAAATCATGGTCTTATCTCCTGATATGTTCTCCTTATCTATAAGCACACTGCCTTATGTTCACCCTTGTAAATAATTTGGCATACAGATTCAACAAGGAAAAATATCACCATATTTATTTGTGTAAAATCTGTTTTTCTTTGTTATAAATTCATTTCCAAATTCGAGGTCAGGTGCGGAGGCTCATGAAACAAAAAGCTGATCCAAGAAATAGTCTGTTTCTTCAGTTTTGCTTTGAATTAGGGAATCAGTGTGTGGTACATACATGGTGTTACATTTCAACTGAAACCTATAGCTCACAAGTAATGTATATAGGTTAGCACAAAAATGTAGGTCACAAGTAATATATAGAACCTATTGGACAAAAATATAGATGAGATGTCCCGTATAATGCATTTCATGGTATGAAAACTAAACTAAATTATTACTCACTATTAATGCCAGACTTGGCATCTTTTCCCATAAAGCTAATGTTGTGAAACATGTTAGGGTTGAGAGCTATTCTCAATCAGGAAGACAGTTATTACAGCTATTAAAATCACCATCCACTTTACGTAATGAAGGCAATTAACCAGAGCTACCTTGGCTGGAGAGCATACAACCATTCCCACCCACAGAGCGGAGACAGAAAAATAGGCCATTTTGTCTTGCCATTTGTTAACTCCCACGTGTTTCATACATGAAACACTGATGCTATTTAGATGACTTATCACGTTGATTGATGTCTTTCTTTGTGTGTATGATTGTATCTTTTTTTTCTCTCTGCTTCTCCACAGGACTGCTGCTACAGGAGAGTTTCATGGAGGAGCCTGATGGACTGGTGTCTGTAAACCTCCTGGTGGTGTCTGCTGTTTCAGCCTTTGCAACAGGATCCATCCTCTCTGGCCTCACGGTGTGCTGGATTATGAGTCACCGCCACCGCCATTCTCGCGGCACAGGAGGCAGTGGCGCTCGCCGGAAAAGTGACAAAGAGCAGAGCATGCTGGCGCAGGGCCGCAGCGGTTCGGTAATGAGCGTAACAAGAACCAGTGGTGGCGAGAGGCGTCGTTCACAAGCAGACAACCCCTTTGTGACCCCCAACGGCTGGCCTAAAGGAGAGATGGATCCAGGCTTGCTGCCTACACCAGAACAAACCCCACTGCAGCAGAAAAGGGCCATGCGTCTCCCAGACACTGACTGGGACCAGAGCCAGACGTTCCTCACCGCTGTGGGGACTCCGTGCCCCAACAACTCTGTCATCTACCTGAGTTCCAAGTTCCTGCACGGAGGTGGAGGGGGTGGAGGGATGGTCCGGATAGAGGACCCAGGGGAGGTCGTGCTTCCCCCTCACACAGAGCGCCAACGCTACCTGATCTTAGCCACCCAGAGAGGGGAGCATGGTGGCAGTCGTCCCACTGGCACCCTGAGGAACTCAGCGGGCGAATACATCTACCCCGCCACGCCGCAGGACTCCCCTGACCGACGGAGGGTGGTTTCCGCTCCCACTCCCCACATGGACTATGGGGAGCCTCGCTGGAGTCACGAGGCGCTCAACTACAACAGCAACAATGGAGCACCCTATCACTCCCAGCGCCAGGGACTCATCAGGCCAGACATGCATGGGCCTCGAGGGCTGGGAGAACTGGCTGACTTCAGCCATCTTCTGGGGAAGAACATGGGAGAGCGCACCCCCAGTGGCCAGTGAGGTGAAGTGCGTGAGCTCCAATACCAAGCTCTCTCTAAAAGCCCATTTTCTCCAACAGTAAACTGGAATAAATCAACCCCTCAGACTCACTGTCCCGGTCCAACCTTTACCCTGTCTGTCCTCTCTCACTGTCATTCAATGTCCTGGCGTCATTCAGCTGACTGAAGAGAGAGACAGAGAGAAAAGAATCAAAGAGAGAGTTAAAGAGGAGAAAACTCCTCACATCTCCATCTGAGCTGCACCCCTCTGCTCTGTTAGGGGTACGACCCGCAGAGCTTGAGACCACAGGACAAACCGTAAAGGAAAGAGAGGGGTGCAGAGAATGGAATGGGAATCTCCTCAAAGGATAGTGTGGAGAAAAAAATGTTGACAATTTCGCTTTCAGAGCCAAATGTGAAAGGTCTCCCTCCACCATTTTCTCCACCGTTTTGACACCACGGATCTTCTTTGAGTGTGACTTTTTTTTTTTCAGCTTTTGTTTTTTTTTTTTTGTGCCAGTGGCATCCAACAGACAATAATGTGCTTTATTTGGGTTTCACATGAGAAAAAAAAATGCCTGAAACTGTGCCAGAGGGCAGTGACTCTCACTGAATCATGCAGTGTGTATGTGTGTGAGCATTTGTGGGAGTGTTTGTGCATATGTGCGAGTGTGAGTGGCCACAACAACCCCAAGTCCTGTCTTAACTGTGAATTAGAACAATATAATGAAGTTTCTGTGAGGAGGAAGCTGATGTTAACGTTATTTTCCCTTTTTTATAAACAATCGCCTGAGACAGATGGATTTTATTACGTGTATCTTTTGAAACTTTACGTGTTGACCAATCAGAGGTTTCGGTGAATGACCAATGGCTAGTGAAAGATTAAAACTCCCAGTGTAATTTTTGTAATCACTAGTACTTTTGAAGCAGCAGTGAACAGAGCCATCATAAAGTGACAGAGAGCAATAACAAGCGCCAAATAAATAGGGAGGAAGATTAATTTGATATTTTATTATATGTCAGTTTTCTGCTCAAACCAAGCTGCGGTTTAGACAAAGAGCAGCGTGCTGGGAAAACGAACAATATCTCCCTCCATTCTTCCCTCCCTCACTCTGTCAGGACTCCCGGGTCTGCCTGACCTGACCCGAGGCCCTCCCTGGGCTCCGCAGCCCATTTGAAGCAGGGAATGTGAGCTGAGGCCGTCTGGCTGTCTGACTGGACTGTGAGGCCCAGGCCGCTTGGGAGCTCCATTCAGTCTCTTCTGCCCGACACTGAGCCTCTTTGTGCCCCAGAAGCAGGAGGAGACTGCGGCAACAAATAGCCGTTAAGAGTCAGGGGCCGAACCCGGCACCGCAGCTTCGCGGAATATCAATGAGGAGGACAGCAACTCCATCCATCATGTGAGATACACCAACCAGGGCCCGGGCATCTCTTGTGGTTCACCCACTCTGGTGGTGATTCACTGGTTTTGTGGAGGTAGAGAGGAGCCGAGTGCTGAGGCCAGGGTTGGGGCACTGCTAACTGTCACAATGGTCATCCCTTGTGGCTTTGTCCCTTTCTATCTATCAGTGTGTCTCACAACAAAAGCGGGATAAAGAAAACAGATGGGCATGGGCATACTTGGGTGTGGAATTACTCTTTCACTCCCTGTGTGATCTTTTGATGTTTTTTTTTTTGTTGTTTTTGTCTGTTCTCATCCGTTCCTAATTCAAATGTAGATCCAGAGATAGCTTTTAGTTCATCTGGGTCACGTTGGTGGGTTTTTGTTGTGTGTGTGTGTGGGTTTGTCTGTCTCTTAGGGTTTGTCTCGATGAATGTGTTACTTTTATTGAGAGCAAAAAACATCTTTGATCAATTGTACCCCCATTCTAGCCTTTCTTCTTTTGTTCAGCCCCATTCCTTTCTCTTTTGAGCCATTAATGTTGTTGAGCAAACCCCTCTATAATGCAGTTACATCTTTATACAACGCGCAAAGGTGTGCAGTGAATTTGGAGGAGCTGGGCTCTGCTGAGCTGAAGTGAATTCTGGGTCAGATGGTAGAGACTGTCAGGAAATGAGAATATATCTCATTATATACTACATACAAATACTAAGGCTCAGTGTGGGGATGGATTGTATGGTGGTGCAAACTCCCGTTCCACAACCAGAAAAAACAAATGTAAAAGTATGCAGATCTTAGATGTTTACTAAGATCCTTCTGTTATCTATTGAAACCCAAAATAATGTTGAGAACGCAGTAAGATAAACAAATAAAACCATCATTTGTCACTACCTATATACTATTTTTTATTATAGCCTTTATTTAAGCAGGTGAAAATCTAGACCTGACCAGGAGAGTAGCATCGACATTAGATACAAACAACTTTCATACACTCCAAATGAGTGAATTCAGTATCTAGGTATATACAGTAACGATCAAAGACTTATTAGGTCCAGGTTCAAAAATAATTCCAGTGCATACGTTTTTTTTTTAATCGATAATAGAAGCATTTTAGTAAATATGTACATTTTTTTATGTTTAAATGCTTTGGAAGTGTGTTTTTTTGGCTTGCGGAACAGCAGTTTTTTTGCACCAATTCAGTAGAATAGTCCATATAAGTTATTAGTACACAAATGCAAGCGTATTTTTCTACATCATGTAACAGAAGAAGACCAAATGCTGATGTTGTCTAAACATATACACAAGACTTTAGCCTAAATTGCATATTTTTAAAAAATGGCTAAAACGAAATGAAAATAATGAATGTGCGTTCAAAGAATCAGTAAACGTGGTTGTGAATCTGACAGAATAATCTTATTAATTCAGCCGGTACTAAAAGAGAACAGAGAGATTCATGAAAGCGAGAACAGAGGAGGAGGTCAGGCGGGTGAACCTGATGTTACTGCATTACCGACTCACCACATTAGTACAGTGTATTCTTTACACATTCCACCCTGAAACAGGTCATTAGTATTGAGGATACGGAGCCATCCACCAGCCAGCCCCCTCATCTCTGCATCTCTTTATCTCTGCCTGTCTCCATCTCTGCTGCGGCCTGAGTGTTGCGTGTCTGCGTTTGTCTGTGTGTGTGTGTCTGTGTGTGTGTGTGAATGAGACCTCTCTGTCTCGGTCGGCGTGCGCAGCGAGCCGTGTCCTCGCCCTGCATCTCCTCCGGTGTTTCACTAAACATGCTTGATTAGGCAAAGTACATTCCCGGCCCTCTAATGGCCTGATGAGCCCCTGAGAAGATTACTACAGACACATCAGCCCTGAGAGGGTGGTACACATTGAACAGGCTCTTTACCCCTCCGCTAAACACCAGTCACACACACACACATGCATACACACAAATAAGCCCTTTAACCAAATCAAAGGCTGTATTCATGAAGTTTACCAGAACGAAGAGATGCTCCTTGTGATGAAATGTAAGAATTATGATGCTTCCTAGGAATGTCACCTGCAAGAGGGGAGAAGATAACATTAAGACTAAAAAGAAGTTATTCATAAAGCATCTTAACCCTTAAATGAGCTACTCACGTGAAATACTGTTACAGGTATTGAGGAGGACTATCTATACTATACTTTCTTAAGCAGAAGCGAAAATAAGAGGTAGAAGAAATATTCTCTAAAATCTGAATGACAGTGAGTTAATGGAATACTATAGATTATATCGTGCAGGGATAATGTTTGCGGTCGACTACCAGCAATCACAGAAATTGATGAACGCTGAGCCATTTTTCTCCCGTTAATATCAAATACTATAGATGAAGTACTGAAGTTGCCAGCATGGTAAATAAATGTAATCAAAAAAATATAACAATTATCAGCGGGGGGCTGACTCACAAGTGGGCCTGTCTTTTCAAACATTTTGCAGGCTACCTTTATTCATAATAATACTGTGTGTTAACAGAGATTAAATTGTTTTTTCATAAACCAATCACACCTTTTAAAAAATGCCTCATACTTAGCAAAGAGGTTAGCCTCGCCTCTTCACTGAGGAAGTTTTTGCCCTTCCTTGCTCAGAGTAGATTTTAAATCACTCCTGAGCTCCTCACTAGAAACTTTTAGGCGCTCTCTGACAGTATAGACCTTTTTCACAGCAGACATTTCGGCTTATAACAGAGACCGTATATAATAAGTAGGGCAACCTATGCAACTTATTAACCGCAACTAAAGTCAAGCTGTCTGTCAGGAAAAAAATATATTTTATTCAAGAAACAGAAGCTCCAAAAGTCTGATTCGGCAGGTGTGCGTGCTGTCAATCACACCTGTCAATCAAAGCCCGACAATAAAGCCTTCTATTGGCCCTAAAATCGTATTAACGGAGGAACAATTTAAAGATGGACCACCAGAACACTAGAAGATTCAAATAAAACAAATGAGACCACAATGACCAAAATTCAAAGTTCAATGTAAGTCTATGGGAGCCAGGCCTTTTTGGAGCCAGGGTCGAGTGACCATCAGTGGAGCTCTGGTTCTTACCCCATGGTTTGTAAAAACAGGCAAAGTGGTACTTATAACATTAACTATGGCTCTGGTCCATTTAATCGACCCACAAGGCCATTCCAGTGCCATTCAGTCCAAGGCCTGAAACTGATACACCTAAATGTGATGCAGCCATTTTTAATGATGCCAATTACACCTGTGAGTTTTCTGCCTTAATAAGTCAAAATGTCGACTGTGGAAAAAAGCTCTATTCTCAGAACATTTGTGAATACATACAGTTCAGGTTTGAAATAGGCCAACACTGAAAGGTACTGAACATGATGCTATCTTACTAACTTCATAACTTCATTACCTTAGTTCACCATTACAAGGCGCCTGAGGAATTCAGGTGTGACCTCTCTGTTTATTCAAACCATCATACTCCCACTTTTTTTCCACATACTTTCTGTCCGTTCCCAGTCCTCCTCTGTCGGCAGCTGCACTTTGTCTTCTTCTTTCAAACCCCTTTTATTGTCCCACACTGTCTCTCTACACACACACACTCACGTACCATATCTCTACTCAGTGTAAACACTGCTTTTGCTGTGTTTATTTGTTACTGTTAAACTTCAGCTGGTTATTTTTAATGAGTCTGTGACTCATGGTAATTCACAGACGCAATCGAAATCCCCTTTTTTATTTCACATCACATCCTTAATGTGTTGCAGTTTTTTTTTTCATACATTTTCAAAGTCTCTCATGCAGTAAATTGCTTTCCTTGGCATGCATTGCATTGTGCTGAGAAATGATTTTCTTCTTTGAGTTTTTTTTAGCGTACACTATTTTGCCTCTAGTCCCACACACTCAGTCATTCTCCTTCTTTATCTCTATCCTGCACATATCAACACACACACACACACACACACACACACACACAAGAGAAATCCCCACCCGGCCCTTGTGACCCTGTCTGTCTGTGCTCTTATTTATCAGGTTGTGTCTGTTTGCTAGCTAAAGAGACCATGCCTTTGTGTGTGTTGGGGTTGTTTGTGCCGTGTGGCCTGTGCAGTGGCGCGATGCCCCCCCCCCCAGCCAATAACTGCCATCTTGCCTACAGTGCTCCACTGTATGTGCTCTATATATGCCCTAAAAAAAAAAAAGAGCGGAGAATAGGAGGCTCTCTTGGCCCCTCCAAGCCAACATGTGAAAGAAAAAGCACAAAACAAGGCAAAAACAAAATCAGCATTTGCATTTTTGTAAAGTTGTAGATGTATTTAGTCAGCACTGATCATTTTGTCATGTTTGTTTTTTCTATTGTTTGTTTCTGTGGTAGATATTTGGTTTGAAATTATATGGAAAATTATTGTATATGATTTCAATTTCAATTCTCTGGTGTGCCGGATTTGAAGACGACAATGAAGACTGATGACTATCATGATTAATATTATATTGACAGTGACAATGAAGCGGTACTGTGAGCAGCACTGAAGTGTTGTGTCTTATTCGGAGCCCGAATCTGAGAGATAATGGAAAGGACGTTAAGAGGCAGAGTGAATGAACTCATACAGACTGAGATTAAAAACAGAGATTCTACTTTTCTCCCGCTGAGTGGAGTCTCCTGCTACTGTGAAGGATTCTGCCATCCAATGGCTTTCACCAGAGGCTGACCCCCGTACTCCGGGGGCAAGCTGTCGTCCACATGACAACACAATGTCCCTACTACGTGTACTGTACATAACCTTGATGCTTACATGTAATTTAAGTGCAGTAGCTGCATGACGACACAGCCTCTGTGTGTGTGTACAGAAGTAGCGACGTGTGAATTTGTACAGTACATGCAAGTGTGTGCTTGTGTCCGCAAAGAAATCTGTCTGTCGTCATGCAAAAGCAACACATGCATGCACCCTCTGACAACTGCACAATACACACTTAACACGACCCTCCACAACACACACACGCACACAAACACACCTCAGCAGTTGTTCATCATTCTCCACATTGTCCTGAGCTCTGCCTGTCACTCCGCATGGAGACTTTGCTCTATGTCAACTTTCTTATTCTAATAAACCACTCAGACATTGACCTCAAAGTTGTCATCATTGACCACTGCGTGTTTCAGTTTTTATTGGTTAAATATTCCCCATGTGACGTGTTGATTAAAGGGTCAGAGTGTGATATTTAGGGCGCTTTAACACCTATTTTGTTGGGTCTGGACTTTGTTGCGGTGTGAAGACACTGGACCTTCAATGCAAGGTCAAATGAGTTCTTTTCATAAAACATTTTAGTCATTTAGACATTGAATATGTCACATTTTGTATTATATTATCATCTTTTACTAGAAACTAATGTATTCCATGTACAGAGTTAATTCAATATGCAGTATTTTGGTGACAAACACTACATCATATAGCTAATAAAGTCAGTGGTGTGTGGCTGTTAGGCTTTGTCTTTTTGATTAGTTTATTTTCTTATCTAACTGCATCCAGATATCTTGCTTATCTGGTTGGATTAAATACCATTTTGTTAGTTAAAATGTTAGAAACACTTTTTAAGTCGTGAATAAACAATTATAAAAAAAAAGTTAAACAGTTTTCTTCCATCGAGTTTGGTTACTGCTGCACTTTTTTCCTCGTTATTCTGTTACATTTCATATATTGTTACTTCGCTTATTTTATCTTGTCCCTTTATGAGGCAGCATGTTAAACCATTTACTAATGTGTCACTATCATTTACAATAATGTGTCAAAGTCTTAGGCCACCGTGGTTTGTTGTTTTTGCAAGGTTAGAATGACCATAGATATGTGTTTTGCATTCTCTGTTCAGCCAGAATATACATGAAATATGTAAACACCATTAAAATCAAACATTTCAGAAAAAAACAGACCAAAGTGACATGTATTTAGTGTGACATCCCTTTGCACTAAACATGTCTTGAACTGCTTTCGGGGAAAAAATATAATAATAATATAATATAATACTTTTTGCCACAGAAACAGAGGTCACGCTAATTACTGACTAAATCTATAGAAGCCATTTAGTTCTGATTTTGTTTGTGTTTTTAATACTGTGCACATATTTCCTGTGTGTTCTTGCTGAATCTTAATGAAGAGGACTGAGGAATAAATATGTATGCTCATTATAACCCTGCAAAAACAACAAAGCTAAAGGTGGCGTCAGACTTTTGCACAGTGGCAGAAAAAGTGTAAAACACAATATTATAGTTTTGGAGTATGAATCTGTTGATTTGATGCCAAATGAAACTGAGTATTAGGATATGCTGATGGTAAATTCTAGTAACTTACTGATAAATATCAGATGAAGCAGACAGATATAAATGCTGCTGATGAAGACAAAAGGAAGCTCAATAACCAATGACATCTGAGGCTTAACAGTAAATGTAACCGTTCACTGTTACCCTTTTTTCAAATGTGTTAAAATAGATTTATAAGGTGTTGTGTTTACAATCTAATTAATGACGTAATTATAAAACATTTATAAGAGCTTCAAAAGGGTAGTTGTACTGTAAAGTGGAAAGGGTACCAATAAATGAAGCACAAAGTACGGCCGTTACCTCAGTCGAATCCTAACCTAAGCACATTTTATCCCTTCATCCCTACGTCCCCTCTCAACCATTTGAAGGAACAAAGAGTCAGCTACTAGAAAACCAGTGAGCACAAACCTCCACCAAGACAGCTAAATTCCCAACAACATCACACCCACAGCAATCACATTATCCTTTCATGCATTTTATTACTATTAACACCTTTTATTCACCAGGTTTTATTTTTCATTCTGGAAGACAATGGTCCAGAATATACCTCAGTTCGAATGTGAAAGAAATCTGTGTTGAGATTTTGTGATTTTAAAAAAATCATCTGACCGTTGACTTTTCACAGTCAAACGTTAGCACTAGATCTTGACTAGATCTTGATACTATTCATACATACATAGAATCAAATCAGTTTTGACTGAGATATAATTTTCTGAAAATTTCACGCCATGTTAACAAATGGGAATTTTTCCTGAATTTGACCTTTGACCAAGAAGTGCTGCAATTAGATCATCTGTAGTCACTGCCATCAGGAAATCACAACAACAACAAAAAAATCAATCAGCACAAATGCAATACTGCAAACAAACAGACTAATGCCAATTAAATACACGACAGTGCACTGTATGAAAACTACATCTATGTATTTGGTGTTGTTTGACTTTTTTCTGCTGCGTCTCAGGTTAAGTAATATCACCTGCCTTCATTAGAGGGTGCTATTGCTACACAAAACTTACTGTCATTGTTAAATTAAATATAAAAGCCTAGAGTGAGACTTTTTTTATCCTCCATAAAACAACACGATCTTTGATAATCACACATTGTAAATCACCCTTGACCATCCCTCCTCTCCTCCCTGTACACCTCACACTGCAACACTCCTCTTCTTCCTCTCCTCTTCCTCCCCCTTCCAGCTCTTCATCTCTCTGGGGATCCTATCAGGCCATTTCACATCTGTTGAGTGGTGGAGGACCGTGAGCACCTGTCACAGGGGCTCTCATTCACTGATGTTTTATGGGACTGAAGCCCTCCAGTGCTGCAATACTCAAGCGATAGGAATGGAGGAGGATGAGGAGAAGGAGGAGGAGGAGGAGGAGGAAGAGGAGGAGGAGGAGGAGGGTGGACGGTGGACGGTGGCCGTGTCCCTTACGGTGCAATATTCCACAGGAGCATATACTCGTTTACTCTTCTCTGCAGATTTAGGGTGACTGCATGTGCCAGCTTTGGGATAATTTACAGCTTGTTTACACCCAGCCTATGTGTTATCAGGTCGGTGAGAAAATGTGAGGGAGTGTAGGTGACATCTATCTATCTATCTATCTATCTATCTATCTATCTATCTATCTATCTATCTATCTATCTATCTATCTATCT
>JAPQRN010000019.1:17149139-17173852 GCA_037367275.1 Coranthus polyacanthus | reverse complement strand
GTTTCTAAAGGGCTTACACTGTGTTCAGACCAAATCTAACAGTGCATTAAAACACACTGCCCTCCCATTCGATTGAATGGAGACTTGTGTGCTGTGTAGGAGGCAGTGCAGGGTACTGCTAGGCCTTACACAGTTTTTACATAATCGCCTCGTTGCGATTGTTAGAGCTGATCTGATCATTTTTGCATAATCGACAGAACTGTTTCCATTCACCTGTATAAAAACAGCTGCATGAAACTAACAAATGTGTAATTACCATCACTATCTTTTTCCACCTTTTGAGGCTTGACCGATGCTCTTTTAATGGTATCATATCATTGCATCCCCTTCTCCTGCTGTGGTACTGTCACGTGAGTGAAGAATTAATGTAATAATATTGTGTTTATGTCAAGGCACTTAATTTCCACTATTCGACTAACTGCATTTTGATGAGTATCTAGTGACATAAGAATCATGGATTTAGATGCAAAGCCAAGGATATGGCCTGTTTTGGCCATTCTACATTGTTTATTTTATTTGTACCCAGTAATGCTGGGTACCCAGCAATGCCAGTAATGCTGAGAGATCTGACAATCTGTTATCGTAGATGATCTTATGTATGATCTTATCATCTGATCTGCTTGTCAGAGGGATTGTACAAATTGTGTCATTAAATGAAAATAATCACTAGTTGTTGCCCCATCTTTGTATACTTCAGTAATATGATTTGTATATTTAATTTTTTGTTGCATTTTCCCTATTTAATTTCTCTTTACAAAGCCTAAAAGGCAAACAGAAATGTCATTTTTATTTTTTCTTCCAATTTTCTGTGCCAATAAATGACTTTTCATCGTAAGGTGTATGCATATATAACTATAATTAGACTAACACTATAATAATGGAATAAAGTGAACACAGTCGGCATTCTCCTCCCTTCTTTTGTGTGTGTAACCATTGCAGAAAGGGGCAGGTTTTGACTTTGACATGCAGGTTTTTTTTTCTTTCCCATGTACCAATGTTCCACTAAATCAAGTTCTCCCCCAACACAATTTTGCTAAGGCACTGTCGCTGCATCCTGCACTTAGTGCCGACTAAGATGAGTGTGATCTTGAGGGTTGGCACAGTGTTAACAAAGTGGGGAGATAGGTCTGGCTATGCAAGACTTCCATCCAGACAAACTTAGTGTAGAGATTTTCATACCTGTTAGGAAGCTCAGTTACGTTTTTTTTGTTTGTTTTTTTTTTACATTCTCCAGATTCCATTTCCTTCAAAATTGATTTTCTGCTGATCACATCTAATTCAGTGTTTGTTGAAGAACAGTAAGTTTGTTAAAATAAAAGCATATCATTAATTAAAGCTACTAGCTGACTTGGCTCTGCAGTTTAATTTGCTTCCGATGTTTAGCAATGCTCAGTTGGTCTCTTCACGTGAAGCAAATAAACCTTGGGTTAGCTCTAATTCATTCCCTTAAAGGCAACATGGTGGACTTTGCATTAGTCCTGCATTTTACTTGCATCAGTTGTGTTCAGTTTTTTCCAGTCTTGTTCACTGACCTAAATAAATGTTGCTTTGTGGAATGGTATTAGGCTCAAGGATGCTTAAAATTAAAATTGTAGTATGTAAGCATCAAAAGTTGATCCAATTATGAGTTATAGTCAATAACCCGTTTCTTCCTGTTTCCTAAAGGAGGCTGGTTCTGGGGGCGAGGCCAAAGGACCAGACTCAATGAGTTTCCAGCGAAATGTCCGAGAAGTCAGGGCAGAGCACCAAGGCAAAGGATGGCAAAACAAAGTATGCAACCCTTAGCCTCTTCAACACCTATAAGGGCAAATCTCTGGAAACCCAGAAAACTGCAGGTAAGTTCTAACCACTCTGGCCAATCTTGAACAGCCCACCCAATATACAGTAACTGATGAGTAGACTGCAAAGTTAACTGCAGTAAGAAGGTATATGTGTTTGTTTTTGCGTCATTAACTTCAACTGATCCAGGCAATTAATCAAATTGTTTTGTTCTTAATTCATAATCAACTCATACTATGGCCTAAATATTCTCCATGTGTGGGTCAGAATACTATATTATTTGATAAAATAATTGATGTGTAAAGAACATGAAAAACAAAAGCTTTAGGGTCGCTCCAGTTTTTGCACAAACCTAGCAGTTGTCTAAATGAAATGTTTTTGTTCATTTCAGTGGCTGCCAGACATGGGCTCCAGAGTTTGGGCAAAGTTGCTGCCAGCCGGCGCATGCCTCCTCCGGCCAACCTGCCCAGCCTGAAGGCAGAGAATAAGGGAAACGACCCTAACGTCAACATTGTCCCCAAGGACGGTAGTGGCTGGGCATCACGAACTGAGGCAGGGGACGAGAGGTAAATTTAATAACACACATGCACAATAATGCCTTCATATACTGAAAGTAAGTACCACTGTTTTGGTCACAGCTTTTCTCTTAATGAAGATGTATGTTAAGAACTATAAGATACTTGAAAATCTTCACTCCAACAGGCATCAAGATCTGTTGATTTTTTTATTTATTTTTTTTACTAATGAGCAGTGGAAATGCTGTCCTATTTTATGTGCTACAGGCAACAGGAGACTCCCCCACCCCAGAACAAACCACCAGTGCTCCAGTCACAAGAGCTTTCTATTGGTGGCAGCCGCTCCTGGGCCAACAGCAAGCAGACACAGCTAGACGGTAAATAAGCTTTCCATGTCCCCATAACTTGTGCAGTAGACCCAAAGTCCTTCTTGAAATTGATCTCAGATTCTGAACACTTTTGACTACATCTCTCACTCAGGTCCAAACAAAGATGCAATCTTATGTTGTGTTAAGGGATCCAGCCATTAGAATCTAAATGGAATGCATACTATTAAATCGACTAAATATGATGTTTGGGCCGGAAGGGGTGCTGCACACCAACTGAGGATTAGACCTTTAAATTCTTTTCTGCAGGCCACAGTTGCATTATTTCAATCTTGTGATTTCTGTGTGTTCATAATATTGTGTTGTGCAGGAGCTCCTCGTGTAAGCAGCCATTTTCACCAGGAGTTTCCCAGCTTGCAGGCAGCTGGTGAGGTAGAGAAAGGAGACAGTCCAGAGGAAGAGCCTTATGGACCGGGCCCCAGCCTCAGACCTCAAAGTATGGCCATACTATGCACTTAAACATCATTTACTTTCTGTCTGTAAGCCTGGTGATCAGGAACTACAGACTGCCTGACAGTAAGTCAAGGCATACACTGACAACCTGCTTTCTTCACTTTGTTTTTAGATGTTGGCAGTTGGCGTGAGGGTGGTGGCAGGAATTTGAACACTGCACCCAGCCCCCCAGAGATGGACAACAGGGCTGTGGAGGAGGGTACTGCAGGCCTTGGTTCCTCTTCACCGCCTGGGGAAGCTGAGGAACCTGGCCGAAATGTAACCACAGAGAGTCAAAAGGAGAAAAGGGACAGCAGAGAAAGGTTGCCCCCCTCTGGTCCTCCTCAGCCTAAACTAAATGGGGGGCAGCAACCTCCTGCTGGGGTGCCAACTCACTTTGACCCTGCTTTTAGGAGCATGATGCCACCCTATGTAAGTTAGCAAGGTTGTGAGCATTTAGCACAGGATATCACAGTTATATTATCTAGTTCCTCCTCTTTATCCTCGGGTTATGATTGGTGTCTTTGTGTTTTTAGATGTTCCACGCCTATCCTCAAATGACTTTTGGCCCTGGGCAAGGAAACTTCAGATACCCTGTACCACAAGATGGAGCAAAGTGAGTTCCTATCCTAATGGCTGAACCTGAGAAAATCTAGCATGAAGGAAAAACATTTTTACATTTATATTTAATTTTACCACTGTAAAAACACATTACACTGTGGTTTCTTCATTTGTAATGTTAGACAAATTATCCCACATTTCTCAAACAGCAAGCCTATGAAAGATCATAAAGAACCTCATTATTATATGCCAGTGTATAAAGAATCTTTTGTATTTTTGGCTGCACGTGCAAATTTTAAATGGTCATATCCGTTTTACTATCCTCAGTTGTCTTGCATAGAGTTTAATAGTAATAATCATTACGTTTTTGACCAGACCACATACTGAACTTTTCTTTCTTCATGTTTAGGGGCCCTCGTCCAGTACGATCCCAGCAGCCACCCCCTCAGTCCTGGCTCCAGGACCCAGACAGACCTTCTATCATCAGTGCCACAGAACTAAAGGAGCTGGACAACTTAGATACTGATGCTGATGAGGGGTGGGCAGGTCAGTAGTTAAAAATAAACTGAAAAATAGTGTTTAACTTACATAATAACGTGGAGGAAAGCCACTTTATAGTAGTCCAAGCTTCACCAGCCTTTTCCCTCCTGCATTCCAGGAGCTCAGATGGAGGTGGATTACACTGAGAAACTAAACTTCAGCGATGATGAAGAGAACCAAGCTGCTAAAGAGAAAGGAGAAAACTGGTGAGTATTTCATGGTAAAATACCTTTTGACATTAAAAATGAAATTATGTTGAAGCATATTTAGGTCTTTGCAAGTTGATTTTCATAGCAAAACATGAAATTCACAATGAACACTATGGTATTTGAGTGTAGTGATTGAAAAGTGAGTGATTGTAGTAAAAACACTGGTAATGGGAACTGCAGTTAGGGCTGTCACAATGAGGAGACTTTAGTTGACAAGTAATTCAGACAAATAATTGCAATTAACGATTTATCTTTTTTCTTCATTGTATGCCACTAGTATAGATATACAGTATACCTAATGAATAGCTATTTATTGGCATTGAAATAGATTAATTAAAACGCAAATGGTCATTCAGCTCCAAAGAGCTAATGCAAAGTGAAAAGCTTCAGAAAGCATGAATGTGCCATTCGGGAATTGGTCAGAATAGTAGCAATCCCAAGAATGAGTTACTGAAGTGATTTGTGTGTGTCCAGTGGAAGCATGTGAAAGTTCATTTGATAAGCTTAGTGAAGCTTGCTGACTTGATAGCTGAACAAAAGTTGTGATTTTTATTTTTTTTTTCTTGTATTCTTTTGATGTAACTATGTTGGTATTGTTTTCAGGGAGTGGATGGGTAAAGTGGAGCGTATAAGATCTCGGCCACCAGACAGTCAAGAGGGCTGGAAGGAGGGATCTGATGGTCGTGGCGGCAGTAAAAGCTCATGCGCTGACAATGTCGATCCCAGAGCACCATCACCTGGCAGCATGGGGCAGTACAATAAATCAGCTGCTCCACAGGACTACCAGGTAAAACTGAAGGGCATTACAAAAAAATCCTGTTATTCTGCACTGATCAGTAAAGTAATCAGGTTGCTTCTTTTTTATTTCCCCAGGGCGGTGGGCGTTCAGTAGGTGGAGCTACACGTGCCAGCAAACCACTGGCTACAGCAGCACCAGGTGCTGATGAGGACTCTGAGGCATGGCGTCAGAAGCGCAAGAAGCCTTCTGAAGTTTCTGAAGCTGTAGAACGAGCACGAAGGAGGAGAGAGGAAGAGGAACGGCGGATGGAAGAACAGCGGCTTGCTGCTTGTGCTGAAAAACTTAAACGTCTCAATGAAAAACACCGCCAGGCAGCTGAAGGAAAACCAACCTCTGCTCAGACTGCCAATGATGAAGCTGGAGCTTCCTGTGAGGAAAATTCTTCATCAGCTCCTGTGTCCAGTCCTGCATCTTCAATCCCAGCTTCACAATCACAAGCCCCAGTCATGCAACCTGCCCTATCTGAGAGAGTGGATCGAGACAGGGATAGGATTGAGATAGAACGAGAGAGGGTCGAACCAAATATAGAGGAGGTTCACTTGGTTCGTCCACCCAGCTCCCCAGTCCAAAGACCTGCGGCCTTAGAGCCTCAGAATGAGGGAGAGAGCATTTTGACTGAGGTGGGCCCAATAGTGGAAGACAAGCAAGCTGACAGGACAGCAGCGCCTATACGAGACTATTTTAACATGGAGGACAGCAGAGGTGAACCAGCTTAGATCATTTTTTAAAAGTTACATTTAAATCAATGTTAATTGTTTTGTGTAACTGCAACTGACTGCTATTTCATCTGTCATACATCAATACCCTTGTTTTTGTCCCGCAGTGGATGAGCCCCACCTGTCTTTGCCTCACATGGACACACCCAGTGGTGACGACGTTCCTGTGACACCCCCACAGCTGGAGGGAGAAGCGGCAGCTGCTATGCGTCCCTCTTTAACCTCAGGCTATTCCAAGCAGTTCCAGAAGTCTTTGCCACCTCGTTTCCTCAGACAGCAGGTAAGGCTATTACCTGCTCATGCATCAAGGATCATGGAGTTGCTGGTCTAATCAGTATTTGAATTTGTTGAGCTAGTTTCCACATTGGGAACCTAATGGGGGATGTTATTTTAGGTTTCTTAGTGATGGCAAATTAATATAATCGTAATCTTATAGCAAGGTGACTTGCCATCACAGTAAAACCACAAGTCTAGCATGGCCCCATTTTATTTAGATGTGCCAGTAAGCCATGCAGTATTAGAACTGGTATTCCAAATACATTCAGGTCAGTCACATCAATACAAAAAGGGGAGCCAGTTATCATATACAGTTGATAAACAAATGAACTGTAACTGTATCTTAAATGTCTATGTTCTCTTATTCTTGTTGGTTTTGTAGGAGCAGATGAAGCAGCAGCAATGGCAACAACAGCAACAGCAGAGTGGGGGCTCAGTGTCCCCATCGGGTGGTGGTGGAGTTCCAGCTACCCAGCAGCAGCAACAGCAACACCGCTCCATGTATCAGCCAATGGGCCCTCACCACCAGCACCTGGCCTCTATGGGGTTTGACCCCCGGTGGCTGATGATGCAGTCCTACATGGACCCGCGCATGATGTCAGGACGTCCTCCCATGGATATGCCAACTAACATTCACCCTGGTAGGGAGATGCATATGATTAAAAATTAAAAAAGGTTTTGAGAAAGTCATCTAGTGATTTGTGATGCCGATGTGCAGAACAATCTGTTTAAAGTTGCTCTGTTTGACCTCTTTAGGGAGGATGCCTCCTAAGCAGATTGTACGCAGAGAGCCTGGTGACAACTCCAGCTCTAGCTCCGACTCCTTTGACCACTTGACCCGACCAATTCGTGACCACGGCTTGCCTTCAGACTCACGGTTGGTTTGGGGTTCTGACCCTTACCCACAATCAGAGCCCTTGCCATCAGTAACTCCTCCAAAAGGACGGGATGAGAACAAGGAGCCACGGTAAGAAATTAATAAAATAATAATATGTCCTAGAATTAATTATTATAAAATTATTAAATATTCAACACATTTATAAATACATTGATTAAATATAACAAGAATATAGTAATAATCTCGCTTTTATTTTCACATTGGACATTATACTATGGCACTTACTTCTCAACAGGATGGACACAGGTTTGGATCTGGACAGGGGTCTGCAGGCTATGTACCCCCAAGACCATGGTGCATTAGACTCTCGCAAAAGTAATTTCTTCCGGGACCCCACAGAGTCCCTGGCTGCATTTACCCCGGGTCCAGAGGATGCACCAGGGCCTTTAGACAGGGTGCCTGTAGGCTCTGGCTTTGATCACGAGGAGCCAGGTCTACCAAGTGGGGAAGAAGTAGAAGCTTTAGGTCAAGCCATGCTCCAAAGGAGCGTTTCCCAGGGCTCCAGTCATTCTCTTAAGATGGATGAGCCTAGGTTTGATGGGCTTCCCCTTGGAACAAAATCACTAGAGCTTCAAGACTCAGGGGAAAGGGCTGATGAGAAGCCCCAGAATGATCTCTACTCCCAAGCTGCAGTGACAAGCAACAGGGCTACACCTCCTGCTGATGGACTCCACAAACAAGAGAAGCTGCCTCTGCCAGCCCCTAGCAAGCAGAAGGCTGAGCTACGCTGGGGTGGAAGATCAGGGCCTGGGCGCAGAGAAGGACCAGGGGGCGAGAGGCCTGTCCGCAGGTCTGGGCCAATAAAGAAGCCAGTGCTTAGGGATATGAAAGAAGAGAGGGAGCAAAGAGAAGAGAGAGAGAAGCGCCATGAGAGAGGGGAGAGAGGAGACAGGTCCAAAAAAGATCAGTCATCCAAAGCTCCTTCAGTAGCTGCTGCAGTGTCTGAGGGGTCCAGACCTCAGGGGGAAGGGAAGAGAGAAGCTGCAGATGTGGAGGAAATTACCACTGGCCTTCAGAGGAGCAGAGACTCTCAGCCTTCATCAGGGGCTCCAACCTCTTCTTCTCAGGAGGAGAAAGCAGATAAACCGCCCAGCCACGACAAACATCCAGAACCAAAACTACCCTCCAGGAAAGAGTCCAATCTTCCTCCGCGTGCCTACAGACGAGAGGAGAGAGAGAGGGAAAGAGAGAGGGAGAAAGAAATGGACAAAGATAGAGAGAGAGAATGGCCTACTGACTCAAGCTTTAAAGGACGTGGTCGAGGCGAATATTACTCTAGAGGACGGAGCTACAGAGGGACTTACAGTGGCCGAGGCAGAGGGAGTCGTGGTCGAAGCCGGGCAGAGTATCCCTACCGAGAGCCCCGGTCACGCTCTGATCTACCTTCTGCTGGAGGTGCTGCTGCCTTCCGAAACCGGGAGGAAAGCGAGACACGCAGTGAAAGCTCAGACTTTGAGGTCATACCAAAACGCAGACGCCGCCGTGGTTCAGACACTGATTCTGAAAGTGAAGGTGGGCGGGAGTCTGCCAGTGACACTGGACCATCTGACCGTGAACCTAGCACCAAACCTAGCCGTCCACTGAGGCGAGAGCTGCCTGGGGATGCCCGGTCTGGCTCACATAAGCCAGGCTTTGGACCTCCTCACATGGGAGACAAGGCTGGTTCCAGAGGGGATGACGAAAGCAGGCCCAAGCCAGGATTCCTCCCTAAAGGAGAGCCTTCTCGAAGAGGCAGAGGAGGATTATATAGTAGAAGAGGTGGGACAAGAGAACGTGGAGGCCCTCGCTCAGCCCCGCTTCGACGACCAGCCGCCAGAGAGTCATCCTCTCAGTGGCCCTCTAAACCCATGGAGACATTCAGGCCTGAAGACACAGAGTCCACACCAAGATATGACAATCCTGCAGCTGACCGACGACCCCCGAAGTCTGACATCAAGAAATTTGGTGATGGAGTTCCTCAGAGTAGCAGAGAAAGACCTCGTCGATCCAGGCCAGCACGACCCCCTAGGCAAGATAAGCCACCACGCTTCCGGCGGCTGAAGGAGCGGGAGGCTGCTGTTTTGGCTAGTGGAGAAACAGCTCCCAGTCCCCCAGTACCTTTACTCCCAGTGCCTGCTGCTGCTGTCCCAAGCAATGCCCCTGCCTCCACCTCCCTGTCCCCAACGCTTTCAAGAGCTCCAGGAACTCCTGTAACTGTGCCTGCAGAAGTAGCTGCCACAATGCCTGCACCTGACCTACCCTCTCCTGTAGATGCAGCCTTGCCTGACACTAGCAGCCCAACCATCACTGCAGTTGGCACCAAGTCCCCCGACTTGTCCAACCAGAATTCTTCAGATCAAGCCAATGAGGAATGGGAAACTGCTTCTGAGAGTAGTGACTTCAATGAAAGGAGGGAGCGAGAAGAGAGGAAAGGAGCATTGGAGGCTGCTAATGAAGCAGCCACTACTTCTGCCCCTGCACCCCCACCCCCACAGGGGTCTTTGACCCCGAATAAAAGTCCTCCTGATGGTGGTGTGACCTCAAAACGTGAAGGAGCTCCTCCAGCCAAAAGGAGCTTCTCAAGTCAAAGGCCTACAGAAAGACCAAATCGTAGAGGTAACAGCGGAGCCAAACCAGGTCGCAGCTACACAGGGGGCAAGGGGGACAGGAGGGGAGGGGCCAAAGCAGGCCGCAAAGGGTGAGTTTAAAACAAGCAGGCTTTTGTCTGTTTTTGAAGCATGTAGTTTGTCTGTTTAAATTAACACTTGCACAATGAAGTCTACTCAATGAACGACAGCTCCTAGAATAACACCACACATTTATTCTCACTAAATAAGCCCTTTGTTTGATTCTGCACTGTTGTTGTTCAATGCAGTTGCACATTTGGCAAAATTCTAACCAATTTTTCTGTACACTGTTTTGTGTAGGCCAAAATTCCATAGGATTCTCTCCTAAATGTGCTGTTCTTTGCCATCAAAGGGTTTTGGCTTAAAAATAGCTATATTATCGTATCATTACGGTGGTATTTTATAAAGTAGAACTGGCTCTTCTTTGGAGAACAGAGAAGAAGCTTTTTCTCTTGATCTAATGCATCAAGACTCTTTTGTTTAAAAAATATATCATTTTATTGTGAACAATATTTAGTAGTGTAAGATATAAATTTGGCTTACACTGATATGTCCCAATTTATGTTACAATATTATTTGCTGGTTACATGTTTACTAGGTCTGACTTTTTCTTCTTTTTTTTGTGTGTGTGTGTCCAACAAATGCCACTGAATTGCAGCCCTGCCGCGCAGCAAAACTCTGAGTCGTCAGCACCAGCAGCTGGAGGATCAGCCCAGAGGCCCACAAAAGAACAGACTACTCGTCGTAAAGATGAGGCCAAACAGGCTGCTAAGAAACCTAAGGAGAACGCTCTTTCTCAGTTTGATCTAAACAATTACGCCAGTAAGTGGACACATTTACAATCAGGCACTTGGATGTTACTGATACACCAGGAAGCGACACTTAGCTCCAGCTGCTTTTTGACTAAACTGAATGTAAATGTTTGAAATCCTTTTTGTTCTTTTACTGTAGGTGTTGTGATTATTGATGACCACCCAGAGGTCACCACCACAGATGACCCTCAGTCTAGCACCAATGATGACGGCTTTACAGAGGTTGTCTCTCGCAAGCAGCAAAAACGCCTACAGGATGAAGAAAAACGAAAAAAGGAAGAGCTGACCACTCAGGTAGGAACAGAGATCAGCTTGTACAATGTCAAACTTTGTTTAATAAAATGTGCTATACCTCATTGATGCAGTACTAATATCGATGATCCTGCAGAACTGGGGTAAAAAAGGCTCTGGTGAAAAGAACAGAGGAGGTGGAGGAAAACTGCCACCAAGATTTGCTAAAAAGCAGTCATCGCAGCAGCAACAGCAACAACAACAACAACAACAACAGCAGCAGCAGCAGCAGCAGCAGCAGCAGCAGCAACAACAACAACAACAACAGCAGCAGCAGCAACAACAACAACAACAACAACAACAGCAGGCATCACAGCCTCCTGTAGCCTCTACCACCCAATCCCAAACACAGCCTCCAATTTCAACCCCTCAGCATCCTCACCTTGCCCCGTCCCAACCTGCTGCCTCCCCTCAGACTCTAGAAGGAACAGTGGCCCCTCTGCCCCCGATACCCCCTGCCACTGTGGACTTTACCTCAAAGAGCCTACCCCCCGCACCTGCACAGACACACAGCACTCTGGGTACAGAACTGTGGGAGAACAAGGTAGCAGGCGCCACTGTCCTTCCTGACGTCAAGAAGCGTGAGTGGATCCATTTAATCTATTCAACAATAAGCAAAAATATTTGTAAATGTTCTTTTAAGTCTTGCATGTCCTACCATTTCAGTGTGCTATTGACCTAAAAGTGTAATATCTGTGTTTCAGTTGGTCCAATCAGCCCTCCCCAGCCACCGTCTGTGAGTGCCTGGAACAAACCTCTTACCTCTTTCACTGGCACAGTCTCCTCTGAGGTATATTAAATAGGCCTGCTTCATCTTTCGTATCACTCAGTTGACATGTGATGAACCACTGCAAATGTAGGTTTCTTTTGCTTTGTTTTTTTTTTAGGGTGTGAAGCCCGGTACAGAGGGTAGTGTAGAATTGGCAATAGACAGTATTCAGTTTGGAGCGCCATCATCTGCAGGCAGCACCGACAGTGATGGAGTCCCACCATTGTTAGAAACTGGCTCTGACAACAAACTACCTGCTCCCAAAGAACAGAGACAGAAACAACCTCGCGCTGGCCCAATCAAAACACAGAAGGTAAATCTACAGCGAACAAAATATTTATATTTCATGTTGAACAATACTGCGTTTGATTCTCATCCGTCCATTATGTAAAATCCTTAATCTGTCCTCTTCTCTAGCTTCCTGAAATGGAACCTGTGGAAACCAAGGAGTACAAGCCAGGTCCTATTGGTAAAGAGCGCTCTCTAAAGAATCGCAAGGCCAAAGACGCACGTGGAGGAGAAGGTGAGGGGATGGAGGGAGGAGTCCCAGGAGGAGGTGTGAACAGAGCCACAGACTCCAGTCCTCCCACCAGTGACGCCACGGTACCAGAGCTGGGAGGAGACATTGAGGGCATGATCACAGTCCCCTCAGCAGAGTACACCAGTAACTCCAAGGTATGTACTTTCTCATGACATCACAGCCATGATTATTTTAACCATACTTTGATATACTTTGGTGATACTTGAGCTAAGCAGTCATTTTACCTTTTTAGATTGCATGTATGGATAATTCAGTTATAATGATACCAGAAAATGATGGATGATTTAAGTTATATAAGGAAATAAATGGTTTAATTAACCTATTTCATTAATCACTGCAGTGCAGTGCAGATGCCATGTATAGTGACAGCCTTTCTTTTTACACCATTGCTTGCTCATGTTAACATGCTGGCTAATCATTCGGTTTCAAGAGAGACAGAACTGTGAGACAGTTGAGGTAACGTTTGCTATTTCAGAAAGAGAGTGGTTGAGATTGAAATTTAACACTTAACACTTCACTGCTCATACTTACTGAAGGGTACACAAGTGGGAAGAAAATAGTAGGCTTGTACAGCTACAGGAACAGGAATGAACATTTTGCTGCCTATGATTAACATCACAAATGCAGAAAATACAATTTCAGAATCCACTGGCATGTATTTGTATTAAATATTATTGTCTTTTATAAAACCAGGGTGTCAATTATACCTTAATCAACTCTGTTTTGATCATTTATGGTTGTGTATGTCTTTTAAAATTACAAGCTTATGAGCAACTAAAATTGTGTGTATCAGTAATATTGCTGATGTATATGATGCCTCTCTGTACACTGAATTTATTTTGTGTTTTGTTTGTTTGTTTTTTTTCCACCTCCATCTCTCACAGGAGTCTGTAACTGACTACACAACACCATCTTCTTCTTTGGCTGATAGTGTTCCAACAGGAGTGAACAAAATGGAGGAGAGTTTAGTGGCCAATGTGAGTACTTTAACTGTCACAAAGAGATGAGTTGAAAGATCACTAGTACAGTATATACAGTGTTCAAATAAACAATAAATGGTTTATCACACTGTGCTTTGGCGTCTTGTTTTTGGTGTGTATAGGTTGCCCTACCCCACTCTTTGCCTCTTCCTCGACGAGAGACCCTGCAGCAGAGCTCCAGCCTCAGCACTGTGTCCCCTGCTACTGTTGATCTGACACTAAAGGTACACAGATGGACAACAAACATCAGACAAAGTCAGGCTACTTTCCTCTTTGGTATTAGTGAATGTTTGCCTGAACACCTGTTTCCTCCTCAGATGGAATCGGCTCGTAAAGCGTGGGAGAACTCTCCAAGCCTGGAGAAGAATTCTCCAGTCACTTCCTCTTCCTCCCCTATTACTTCCTGCGCATCCTCTTACTCCTCCTTCTCCTCGGCCTCCATGCCACAGATTCCCGTGGCTTCTGTTACCCCCAGCACCTCACTGTCAGGTAACAATATTCCCACCTAACTCCTATAATATTGTTCATTAGCGCCATGTACACCTTAACACTGCTCTGACATTCTATAGTATACTGATCACCTTGTTTTTGGAATTTTCTTTTGTGCTTCAGTGGCATAAAGGTATTCGTTACATCCAGTATTCATCATTTTTATCACCACTTTCCAGGTTCTAGTACGTATACAACATCATCACTCAGCACCAAGACCACCACCGCCTCTGACCCTCCCAACATCTGTAAGGTGAAGCCTCAGCAGCTGCAGGGTGGAAGCCTGTCGTCCTCCAGCAGCAGCAGTAGTAGCAGCAGCTTCTCTCAGCTAGGTTGTGTGCCTCCCCTTCTGCCCCAGCAGCAGCAAACCCCACAGGTGTACGTCTCTCAGTCTGCAGCAGGTGAGAAAAGCATAGTACTAAACTGGTGTGTCGAAGCGGTTACAAATGTGGGCAAATGTTTTTGTTAAAGCTTTCAATGAGGCTCTATGATAACCATATATTTTTGTCATATTTTTAACATTCCTTATAGAGCGGTAGTAACTATGTACAATTAGTCAATAACCTTACTTAAGTGTAGCTTTGAGGTCCTTGTACTTTACATGAGCATTTCCATTTTTTTAAAACTTTGTACTCTTTACACAACTACATTGTACTTCTACGCATTTGTTGGACAGCTTCAGTTACTAGGTACTTTCAAGATGAAGATTTTTCACAATGGATAATATAATAAGCTTTTAAAATACAACACATTGTTATTGTTACACCGGCAGTTTCTAATGTTTTTTGCTTCTGAAATTCTGTTTCATTTTTGAAGACCTGCTTATGTCGGATCTTTTCACATATACGTCAGGTTCTGCAGCTCAGATTCCAGCCTTTTACATGGACACTAGCCACCTATTTAGCACCCCCCACCCTCGTTTGGCTCCTCCCTCCTTGGCACAGCAACAAGGCTTCCAGCCAGGCCTATCACAGGTAGGGTTTTTCTTGTGCAGGTTAGGAACACAGTTTATAAATGTCTGAATGTTAAAAGTGAACCTCCTTGTGTATATTCCTCTGCCATATAGCCAACAGCAGTGCAGCAGATTCCCATCCCTATCTATGCTCCACTGCAAGGTCAACCCCAGCACCAACACACACACCAGGCACAGCTTGGACTTAACACTGGTCCCCCGGTGTCCCAGCCACAGGACCTCTTCAGTTCCTCACTGCAACCTTACAGGTAACATGCAACACCACAGGTATCCAGTTTCTGCTCCACAGCTGAATTATACTGTACTGCTTTAAGTACAAGCTTCTTATTTTTAGGCACCATTGTCCCAGTCATGTCGTACTACATTCTGACTCCAACCTCCCTCAGGTCACAGCAAGCTTTCATGCAGAGCAGTCTATCACAGCCCTCCATGATGCTGTCAGGACCATCATTGCACAGCTATCCTGGCGTTCAGGCACCTGAGCTGGGCAAGCCTCAATCCAATCTGGCCTATCAGCAGCCCTCCTCCACCCAGCACATTCCTATTCTGTTTGAGCCCCAGCTCAACCAACCATCTGGCATGGGAGGCTCCCAGCTCATTGACACACACCTGCTACAGGTAAGCAGTCTGCTCACAGGAAATATTTCCTAACTTCTTATGTCATCTGAGACTGTTGTTATTTTGCTTTATTTGCATTATGTATCACATCATCTGTGTGTCTTTGGTTCAGGCTCGACAGGGGATGAATCAGCACTCAAACATGTATTCAGGGCAGGTGCAACAGCATGGCCAGAGTAGCTACTATAGCAACACCCAGTCACCCAGTTCAGCAATGCAACAGGTAACACATTAATTAATGATGTCCTAGAAATGAGCATCTTGTACTTGTTGACACTGAAACAGAAATGCATCAAATTGGGAAGATTCACTTTCCGTTCAATGATGAATATTTAATATTCAGTTAATATTTTCAGCATCGCCAAAATCTTGCTGCATCATTACACTTCTGGTTTGTAGTATTTACGTGTGCGATTTATTTTTTTCTCAGGTGACAGTTCCTCTGCCTGGTTCCCAGCTGTCCTTGCCAAACTTTGGCTCAGGTGGTGGTCAGCCCCTCTTGGCGCTGCCTCCTACTCCTCCCCAGGCCCAGCCTCCCAACATTAACCGTCAGCCTCCGGTCTCCCAGCAGTACCGAAGCATCATGGGCCCCAACCACAACATGATGCAGCCTCCCACCAGCAAGGTACTGTAGTGTGTTCACGTGTCACTGTAAAAGCTGAGGTGTGTTTTTTCAGAGTGGAGCTATAACAATGTTTTTCATGTTGACACACTGCAGATGGACATGGATCTGAAACTCTTTGGCAGTGGGATGGATGTGAAGCCTGGAACACCTCCAGTCAGTGCCAGGAGTACTACACCCACCTCCAGTCCTTACAGGTACTCCCCACAAGCTCACATGCTAACTGGTATACATTCTTTAAAACCATACCATTGTTTAAAATCTAAATAATGCATCTAATGCATCAATATACAAACAGGACTATAACACAAAGTGCCAGGAACAGCAGCAGTTTCCCTGGTCTATAGATCCTGCTTTTTGCAAATATCTGTACATCCATGAAGTGTAGGTGTGCTAATTGCTAATGTTTTGTTCAAAGAGGAACAGCACGGATCCAAAGTTTTGTCACTCATTCATCATATTTCTGTTCCTGTTTTTATTCCAAATAATAATACAATAAAATACTTGCACATTTTATTATGTTATTATTAAGTTATTCTCTGCAGTCAGTACTGTATGAATTTTTTTGCTCATTACTTACACAAAATACTCAAATAGTGATGCCTGAACTTTGTGAACAGAGTTGTGCTGGCTGTTAGCTGTTTGCTCCCTGTCCACACTCACAGTATTTCACATGAATGACTTCACCGTTTACCTTCAGGGCCAGCTCCACCTCCCCTAGTAGCCAGTCCAGTAAGATGAACAGCATGCTGTACCAGAAGCAGTTTCAGCCCAGCTCTGCTGGAATGAGGATGACGCAGCACTTCCCTGGCCAGTTCAACCCACAGGTTATACATATACAAATATATATACAAACCTGCTTTTAAATCATTTCTGCAGTCCTCAAATTAGTAATATGAAGAGTCCATTTATTTAATGTTTTCTGTTCCTCTTTGTTCAGATTCTGTCCCAGCCCAACATCGTCTCTCCTCTGGTTCGACCTCCTCATGCTAACTCGTTTGCTGGAGGTGTTCAGCGCTCTCCCATGGGCCCTCCTATGTCACCCAATGTTGGTGGTGGTCTCATGCCTCATCCTCGACCCCAGCACCCACAGCACAGCCAGCACCCTCCCCGAGGACCTTCTGGTCCGTCTCTTGCACCGAGAGGCACCCAGGCAGCTCTGAAGGCGGAGCAGGACCTGAAGGTCAGATGCCATATTCACTCTACTCATTCTGTGCATCTTATCGTTGTATAGTCAAATAATTACTGGAGCCGAGGCGTCTGATTTTAATTTTTGTTATGTCTCTATTTAGGCAAAGCAGCGGGCTGAGGTGCTCCAGTCCACTCATAAGTTCTTCTCAGAGCAGCAACAACAACAGCAGCAGCAGCAACTCAAGGCCCCGCAAGTGAGCAAAGCATCTCGGCTTGACCAGGGGGGAAAGCCCCCCCTCGACACCTCGGCCCCAAACCACCAGTCGGGGAGCGACCGCCCAGATTCTGACAAACCCCCTATCTCCGCAGCCAAGCCCATACGGACTGGCCCCATAAAACCGCAGGCCATCAAACCAGAAGAGGGCAAGTAAAGAGCTGTGCACCCTCCTCAGACGACAATATGAATGGATGGAAGAGAGGAAGAGAGAGAATCTAGCCCCATTCACTCAGTCACCACCTCATATCAGCCCTGGGGGACAGTGTGGGGGAGGAGGAGGGGTTGGATATAGATACAGGTGGTGGTTATTGAGAGTAGGCTTTGTCCTGCATATACATAATCCTCTTCCTCTTCTTTCTTCTCCTGTCTTGTCCCATTGCAGGTGGGGGCATTTGAGTTGGATTCTTCCATCATATTTAGATGCTGATGAAACAGCTGCACAAGTTGTTCCATGTCTACTGTGACAGTAGATGAGAGTTGGAGAGAAAATTGAAAAGAAATTTGCTGCTGAGTTTGCCATTTTTATAGCTCTTGATTTCTGTTCCTTTTTAAATTTTTTTTCCAAAATAGGATCACACATATTATGAGAAACCTGTTTTGTTAACAACAGAATGACTCGATTTTGTTTTTGTAGTCAGAACAAAGTGTTAAGGAGATGTCATTTAGTGAAGCACACTTTATGTTGCCCAGCTCTCCCGTTACAACTAATCCAGAGGTTTGTGCTTGTGCATGTACAAATGCACCTGTTTACCACATGCACAGTCTCACTCAACGGTTTCATCCATAGTTTCCAAACGGAGACATGAAATCAGAAATTCTGTTGTCTCTTTTTGTTTTTGTTGTTTTACCAGAATGGAAATGTGAAATTGCAGCAGTTGATTGAATCTGATTGATTTATTGATTAGTCTGCCTGTGAGCCTTTGCTCCTGCCTTCTGCTCTTATCTCCTTGCCTGAGAATTACTGATGTGTTGGGAGTGTGTGTTTGTGGTATGAACAGGGGAAAGCGTGTAGCTGGACTCTCCTGTATATTTAGCCAAAGGTTAAAGCGGCGCAGAGATGATGTCACAGCTTTTAGGATTGCTGTTGCTATGGCAGCAGAGTTTTGAGTGGACTTAAAAGGATTACATGGAAATGATCACTACTTACAGCTGTTCAGTTTCGGGGCTACTGTCCCACAACCCTGTCACTGCTTTCACACCCATTTTGCTGTCACACACACACAAACACACACTTAACTGTAAAGCACCCAGACCTGCTGCTATTGACTGATTTCAGTGCCCTTAGCTAGAGTATAGCAGGATAGGGCTATTTAGAGGAATAGAAACCGTGAGAAGTTGATTGTTAAAACAGTAGAAAACTCGAGTGTGTACGTCAGCCCTCACGTCGAGGGGAACAAGAACAGGACAGAACGAAGAAAAGAGAAAAAAAAAGATGAAATGAGAAGCCTCACGTTCTGAAGCGTACGAGCAGAAGGACACTTATTGTTTTGTTGTCTTTACTGATGAGAGCAATCAGTGCTGTTTTCTGTCTCTGCCTCACCTCCGCTGGCTGTCCCACCCACAATGCTCTCATTTCAGGGTTGTGGTCCTTCAGAAATGTACAGTAGTATGCACCCTGAGGTGGGGAGTGTCCTCCTCACCTCAACCCTAGCTGGGGGAGGAGTCCTTGTTTGGAGGATGGATGAGGGAGGGAGGGGTAATGATTTTTTTTTTTTTTCTTGTTTTTTTTTTTTTTTTTTGTTGTTGTACAGGGGTTTCATCGCTGTATTAAAATATGTACGGTCTTATTTACATTCTCTTGGTTTGGTTACAGAAACTAATAAAAATAATATACGGTTGAGATGTTTTCAGTGGTGCCTGTTTTTTTTCTTTTGTTGTTTTTTTAATATATACAGTACATATATATATATTTGACATCATCCAGCACAGACTACACATGACCACTGGGTGGCACTACAATGCTGTGAGACCACGGAGATGAAAAGAATTAGTGTAATAACCAACACCCTGCTTTCTAATGGCCACTTTTGTTAGGGATTGAATTTGACTTGTATTTGATTGTAGACAGTATGAACACGACATATTTCATGTTTTGTCTGGTGAACTTCATTTTATCTGTAAATATACATCCATTCCTGACATTCAGGCCGCAACATATTCAAGAACAAGTTGGACAGGAGGCAATTTAGGGCTAGTAATGAGTTAAAATAACGAAATGTGATTTGAAACAGGTGATTGTAATCATGATTCGATACAAAAGCAGCATCCAGGAAACATCTGCTCTTTTAGGAGCAAAGATGGGTCGAGGATTCAAATTATTGAAATGTTTAAAAACAATGTTCCTCAAACAAATATATTAGAAGAGATTTGGATATTCCACCCACTGCAGTGCAGAACAGAATGAAAAGATTCAAGGACTCTAGATGTATTCAATGCATAAAGGGGAGGCAATTCTAAGCTGAACAGCTGTGATCTCCGATCTCTCAGATGGCATCTGGGATGGACCATCACTCGGAAACGTGGATTGTGCTCAGACCAATCGGTATCCAGGTCTGTTTTTGGGAGAAATGGACACTGTGTGCTCTGGGCCAAAGATGAAACGGACCATCCAGACTGTTACCAACAACAAGTCTGCCTTTAACGTGACGTCTTTTCTGGTGACACCCATGCATAATTCACCAAGACGATGCAAAAGCACATTCTGCACACATTACGAAGACCTGGCTGAGGAAGAAGAGGGTGCAGGTGACTTGACCCCAATAGAGAATGTGTGCAGCGTCTCGAAACACAAAATAAGATAAACATCCTGTACTGTTGAACAGGTAGAATCTAACAAACTTTCACCTGAAACCCTTCATCACTCGGTGTCTTCAGTCCCCAAACGTCGTTGAAGTGTTGTGAAAAGAAATGGCAATTTTACAAAGTGCTAAATGCTTCACTGTCCCAACTTTTTCTTGAACGTGTTGCAGCCTGAATGCGAGGAATGGATGTATATGTACCAACGAACTGAAGTGTGACGCGACAGAACATGAAATGAAATGCTGTGTTCATGCTGTCTGCAATGAAAGTTAAAGACAAGTCAAAGTAATTTAATATCACTGCATTATACTTTAATTTGCGTTTTCCATACCGTCCCAAACAAAAGGTACGTGTTCCTTACTTGAGTATTTCCGTTTCACTCTACTACTCTACTCAAACACTGAACTCGTTTTTTTGTTTGTTTGTTTTTTTTTATTGTATAAACAGCTTAAACTGAAACATCTACAGCAGCAAAATGAAAATATTAATGTAGTGGTAATATGAATCCTAAATCATATGAAATAATAGCAAAACACTATCTGAGGTGGATAATGAAATATTAAACACATGCTGGTATAATTTAGCAAGAAGTTTATTTCATGTTAAGTTGCAACATTATCAATGAGGACTACAATGTACATGTACATGCAATATTTCAATACATGCTGAGTGAGAGCAGTTTATGTGAAAGTGACGTTCACTGTTGGAACACTAGGGAGGGTAGTACCACACTCATGTTGGTGTTGTGGATTTTATGCTTTTTTCATCCCACGTAGCCAGTGACATTTTTAACTCTTCTAGACCTCAAATAAACGGAATATAACATAAAAGAACAAAATAATACATCGGATTTAAAGGCAGTACAAAAATAATTCCTCTAAAAACATGTTTCGTGGACCGTGCCACATCAAAAACCCTCCCACTGAAGAAGTAAAATCAGACCTGCAGGGGACGCTGTTCTTCATTCGTACTTGTCCGTCTGTGACTTTGGCGGGTGCGAAAGGCTCTTCTACACACGGCGTCTCAGTTATAGCTACTGCTACCACCCACGTTATGCTCTAAAGCTCTGAGTCTCTGAAGCAGGAGCAGGTGAGCAAATGTCACCTTTCAACAGTCGTTCACGTCTGCCTCAGTTGGCCTGCTGGCGACCCAGCCTGAGCTCGTAGGAGACTATGTGGAAGTTGTCCCAGGCGAACAGCTTCCTCTGAACTGGGTTGTAGTCGATCATGCTGTTGTAGCGGTACTTGTTTTTGAACGGGACGGCCACGGCTTTCCCCTGGCTGGTTGCAGTGTCATACGTGTAGTTGACGGTGGTGTCGGCCGCTGTGTAGCTGGCTACGGTGTACAGTTTTCCACAGATGATGAAGGAGTTGGCCACAGAGTTTTTCCTGATGTTGGTCTCCCAGCTCTTCTTCACCTCCAGACTGTGCGGATCCAGCCTGGAGATCACGATGGCTCCCTTGGCCTTGCTGGTGGAGTAGATGGCCCACAGCCCCTGCTCGTCCACAGCCAGGTCGATGTCCGTGTAGCCTCCCCACGAGTAGGGGAACTGGCCGTGGAAGCCGGCGTGGGGAAGCTCACGGCGGGCTGCGATGCTCTCAGAGGACAGGTCGTAGCGGATGAGGGTGCGACTACGACGCCTTTGGTAGTACAAAGAGCCTCGGTACATGGTGGCTCCAGTCCCCTCCACCGGGTCCGGCAACAGAAGAACCTGTTGCAGGAAAACACGAGCCAATAACTTATAATAACCTCACATAAGTGCCATATTCCACTGAATGCGTATTAGGCATGCGGCACCTACTTTGGATGGAAAGCCTTTGGAGAGTTGCTCCATGTCCTCGTATCCAAACAGCTGCCTGACTTCAGAGCCGACCGTGTCAATGCGCCACACCATGCTGGGTCCATACGGGGACACGCCTTCAGGGTCCTGCATCCAAACACCATATTTACCCGCTATATTGTCAGCTTTCCTGTGAGTGACCGGCTCTGCCACTGAAACCAGATCCCCACAACCTGAGGGCAAGAAGAAAAGGGAAGCTTGAGAGGGAAGACTAAAGAGACTGTTAACAACTTTCTGATACAGAAAACACGCTAGAATAGAGTGTAACTTTAACGAGATTTATTTTTCATGCATTTTATTTTAGTTGTGTCCTTTTTTTGGGAAGTTCCCATTGAAACCCAAGATCTATTCGTCCGGGGTCCTAGAGATCTTGAATCTCTTCCAGGGTCAGATCACACAATCATTAACTGACCTTTGTAGGCCATACATGTAATAAAGCACACAACGTGTTTGGGTCTTTGACAGTTCAATCTGCAGGACCAAGTGCTAAGCAAGAGTTTTAAATCCTAAACCTTGAACCCTAATTAAGTAAGCTTTCAAATAACGTTTGCTGCAGCACTAGGGTTAGGTTAAATTTAGGCTAGGGAGAAACACAAAGCGGTAATCCTGGTCAAATCATGGAGATAATCTTTCCCCTAGAATGATTGTGGTTTAAGGTGACATCATGAGACAAGTGTGTGTTTGCGGGGACGCTGAAGGCGATCTGAGAGCTGCTGAGGGGTGTGAAGAGGTTCATCATTTGTCCTCATGGATCTGGAGATGCTGCCTGACGTCTCTGTTAGCCTGAACTTGCCTGAGTCACCATTATCAGAGCAGCGGCAGCTGTGCTACAACTCATCCTGAGCAGAAACCGCTCTCTCTGCTTCCTGTGAAAACGATAAGGCAGGCTGTATATTTACCACTTCCTAAAATACACTCTCGCTCTCGGGTCCAGGACGTAGCGCCGGATTTAGGAGTCAGATAGGAGGATGTCTTAAAAATACACCCATTTCCATGTTGCTTCTCTCCTCAGAGATTGAATGACTTCACGTGTTGACTGCATGTGTACCGTAATGATCGGCCAAACAATGAAAACCCGCTTAGAGCTACTCAGGTGCAGGCTGGGATGTGGCTGGGGAGGGACATCCTCGTTAGGGGTGATTTCCTTTTACATCCAGGAGTCCAAACTGAAACTCAGGCTCTCATACCTATGCATTGGCATGACTGTGGTATTCTCGCCCCAAATGCTACAGTATTAATAGCAGTATTTGCTTTGAGGCTGTCAGCAGGGGAGGGGGTGAGTGTCATGTTTGCCAGGTCAGATGGACAGAGAGGGAGGAGGGTGGAGTGACAGGAGTATTAGTTGCCACTTGGATTTAAAGGACCATACCACTGTTTTGAAGGGTTTATCTCCTTAACGACAAATGATGTGTTAACATCACTGACCTTTTATGGATGGTTATAAAACCGCTTGAGTTACAGAGGCGCGCTGCAGCACACAAGATTTATATTAAGATTTAAAGGGCCAAATCGTGAATTTCCGATGTAGAAATAAATATATATTCGGTTTACAGACCTGTGTTGTCCTCGGAGCCATCAGGAGCAGGTACTTCTGTCACCTCAGCCTTCAGCTCCTGGAAACCCGGAGATCCATACTGCCACGCTGAGTCTGACCGAGAGAGAGATGGAGTGAGTTGAGAAGGTAACGTCAAGGTGGAGGTGACTGAGCCACAGCGGATTTTTTTTTGTCTCACCTCTCAAACTGCTGCTGTCACCCTGCCTGTTGGGCCTGTTCATCAGGTGAGACATTGAAGTGGATCCTAAACACACACATATACACGCACGACAGTTTAGAGCTTTCGTGTTTTTTTGGCGTGACACTTTAAGTACGATACAATAGTTTTGGGGGAGTTTTTGTGTACCCAAACGTGGCTGCGGCGCTACTGACAGCAGGGAATGTGACAGCAGGAAACAAACACCCCTGAATGAATTCCCAGCTGCCCTGGAGTCAGACAGTCGGTAGATTGGCCGACCATAACACACACAACACACAACACACTTGACACCTCATCCCACCCCAGGAAGAGCTTCAGAACTTCAAACCAGCCTTGTGGCCCTTATTCCCCCGTATCACAGCCATATATCAGCCTTCACTTTCATAATTCCCCTTGTTGTTCCCTTGCATTTACCCTCCAACCCCGTCCTTACTTCCTCATTTGGCTCCTTCTTAAAACCATTACTCTGAAACGTAAACAATGTCAAACAATGTCTCAGGGACAATGTAAACTCCTTCAAGGTTCAAACATTTAAACGCTGACAAAAGAAGCACGATCTGTTAGAAATGGGTTTCATATGGAAATACAGTAGATAGAGGATCCTGGATCTGTGTTTGTGTGAGCACGCGCCTCCTGCGCTTTTGCACGTGCAGCGTCCTGTGATTTCAGGAACATAATGATCTCTAATGATGGTGAACACATTAAAGCCTAGCATCTGGAAGCTGATGTTGATTCCCGGCGTCAATGAAGTCGATGGAGCGAGAGGACGGTAATGGAGCAGAGCCTAACCCTAACCCTAAACCGGCGATGCGTGCTCTCAGCTTTTCCGAGGTAAAGGTTGAGTCTGTTTGAAGGTTAGGGCGACAAACAACAGCAAACAAAGTGTCAGGAGTGTTTTTGAGGTTTACAAGCGAGTTTAATGGCTCGCTCTCTACTGCAGTTCCCACGAGACATGGTCGTTCATCATCATTGCAGGTAAATAGTCACATTCTTCTACTGTCTCTTTCCTGGTATGTGTGTGTGCGTGCGCCATATGTGTCTTCATTTCCTGCCTCTTTGTTTGGGATGTCACCGGGCAGCATACCATGGACCTCATTGAC
>JAPQRN010000019.1:17119601-17143251 GCA_037367275.1 Coranthus polyacanthus | reverse complement strand
AATGTCGGCTGGGATAGGCTCCAGCCCCCCCGCGACCCTCCAGTGGAGGATTAAGCGGTTACAGATAATGACTGACTGACTGACTGACTGATATTTAGTAACTCTAACTAACGTTTGTCAATCTGGTCGTTAAGTACATGAGATTAACATTTTTTAAAAGACATTTTAATGAATGTTTTCCAACTTTAAATCCACTCAATAATATTACCTGTCACTTCGTTGCCATAATGTTTTAAAGTAAGCGATGTTTTTTTTACAGAGCAGAGTCAGTTAAGGAGTGTTACATTAGTTTTTTGGGTTTTTTTTTTTTTTTTTTTAAATGAAATCCGATGGATACAGAAGGATTCTTTTTCTGGAAATGTACTTTCTTCTTCCCCCGTGGCTGCTGACACATCCATCCCCCTCCGGATCAGAGTCTCCAGTGGACAGAGTGTGTGTGTGACTGACTAATGCTGGTTGGCACATTGTCCGCTCTTCTCTCTTCTGAGTTTTATTCACTTTTATGTGACTCATATAACAGCTGCTATGCCCGGAATCTGAAGTCATCCAGTATGAGCCCCTTGCAGAATCAAAACATCCTCTGCTGCCAGCGTGGGTGTGTATCACAAAAAGAAAAACGGCTACAAACGCACAAGTACACGGTATATTGTGACGTTGGAAGATTTTTTCCTCCCGTTAATGGACAACATCTTGACCGGTGGAAACTCAGGCGTGCTGTCGGTGAGACCTGAAAAGAGCTGTAACATTTTACAGCCACTTGTCCAAACCAAGACTTTCATACCTTTGATTTGTGGACTCTATATGATGAAATAGATGCTTGCAACAGACCTGACTCCCTTCCATTTATCTTCAAAGCTAAAATAAAGCCATCGCCCCTGTTGTGCGCACCGGGTCTTCTGCTGCAGATCAATGAATTATAAGACCCCTGTGGGCCAATTTAGTCCGTGCTCCCTCAGAGGTTTTGGGCAGTGTTGGCTGAGCAAAAGGCAGAGCTGTCACCGAGTGTTTGCGTCCACTGTCTTAAGAGGACGAGGGCAGTAGTCTGTCAGAACAATAACGGTTCATGGACTCCAGTCCCTCTAACTTTAGTGCTATCTTGGGACTACGCAGCGCCAGTAAAGGCGCAGACCATTAAAATGTCCTGGTAACAAGAGGAGATTAAAGAAATGACAGGACCTCACTGGCTCTGAGCACAAGGATATTTAAAGCAGAGAGGCATGGCATGGCATTTTTCCCTCATATTTCTTTCCCTTAATCCCTTTACCCTTCCTTTTCTGTTCTCCCCTTCCAGTTTTCCAGATTCCCCTCCCCATACCCTACACCTCTTCTCTTCCTCTTTCCCCCCAGGAGGATGTTCGGCCAGTTCGAACCACATCAAACCACAGCGCTGCCCTTTAAAATCACTTTAATTCAGAGCAAAAAGGATCAGTATATCACAGTCTTCCAATGCAATGCCAGAGTATTGTACATCATTACAGTATCAATATTTACAGCTAAAATAAATTATATTAAAAAAACAAAAACAAAATGACAATGTAGAATTTGAAGGTATTATACAGTTATTCCGGACACAATACCTATGTTTCACAGCTCACTTGTAACCTGCATCATTTAAATGACCCCTTCCACATACATACACCGTCCCTCTTTTACATCTTCAGTGGCAATGGGAAAGAAGCATTCATACAAAGCATCACCTTGACTTACAAACAGAAACACGAACTTATAGGAAAGAAAGAAAAAAAAAAATTGAGTAGTAGCAGATTTTGCCAAACAGAACCATATGGGTGAGAGACAGTTTAATGTCACCTGCAGGAAAGTAGGACAGCCGTGACCAAACTGGCCCAGAGCTCAACACAACTTCGGAGGAAGTTGAGGAGTTTAGAGTGCAGAGACCAGCGGAAACATTCATTACCTGGAGTTTGGGTTGACGTGGTCCTGCTGTACAATAAATATAAGAATCCATCAAGAGGCAGACGGAAATAGAAACCAGTGATTTATGGAGTAAAAGAATGTTAGAAAGCGGGATGCTGCCTGAACAGATGCCATTCTTTTCTAGTCCATTTTCCGATCATCTGTGCTAATGTGCGTGCATACCTTCTAAGTGAAATCTATCAAAAAGCCTCTTTGATGATGAATTGAAGCCACCCACCTACACACACACTATCAGGTGTTCCCTCGCCTTGTGTCGGACTTAAAAATGTGCCCATTAAACATTCACATCATCTAAGAGGTGAGAAGAGAGCTCTCAAGGAATCGTGGGTAGACATTTGAGGTGCATCCATAGAGTATTACAGATCCTTTATATTTGAGGCTGCTGCAGCAGATTCAGACCGGCTAATCTAAAGAGAGACAGTTGGCAACGAGTCCCTACCATTACAGTATCTTATCTATATGGTGTGAAATGCGGGCCCTGGAGTTTTCCTCTTGTCAAGGCAAAGTCAGGGCCCTACATGTGTGATATGTATCATGGAATGAAGCACTCCTTCACATTGACTAGAGGGCTAAGAACATTTCTCCCCAAATCTTTCTCCTGTGTCCCCTTTCGGCAGCTTTATTTTAAAAAATGGATCAAACAGAGCCTTGGTACTGATCTCTGAAAATGGCAACAATAAGATCGGTACTAAGGTAAGTTCAGGCCAGATCCCTGGGAGTACACAGGCTGATACTGAGGAGGATTTGGGAGGCCAGCTGGCGCCCCCTAGCATGAGTGGAGGACTGTGTACGTGGGGGGGGGAGACAAGAAGAGGAAGAGGAGGCTTCTCCCTCACCCTCCTTGTTAGTCACTAGCGATATCGCAGAATCACTGGAACTGAAAAAGAGAATAAACACAACATTTATTAAAGTCTTCCCGTTATGTGGATTTAACCTGTGCCGGTGTATTTTTATTAATACTCACTGATGATAATCAACAGGAGAGCAACCACTACCAAGGCAATAATCATCTTCATCTGAGGAGGAAATAACACAGTCATCAATTTTCTTTCCTTATCTATTTCAGATCACGTGTTAAAAGCTCCACAAGGCAGAAATCACAAAAAGAATTTGAAAATCCTACTGCAGTCTCCCGTCTCTGCCTTAAGTGTAGAAAGAATGTAAGGACAGACAATAGCCATGTTTCCATTAAATGACAAGTGAATTTGAAGCAAACCTTTGAAAAGTTGCAAAAGAAGAAAACAAAAGAAGATGTGAATTACGTCCTTTTTGAATTCGGAGCGAATTATTAAGGCTGCGTGGTGTCATCAGAATGTGGCCATATGGGCTACGTTATCATGACTAATAAACACGGTGTTTCAGTTTGTTCTGTCTTCAAACTACTCAAACCTGTTTCTACTACCAGCTATGTTTTCTTTGCTATGCGTTATGGGAATATTCAGGAAGGTGCTGGGGATCAGTCATCTGAGTTAAATGTTTGCTGCATCAAAATTTCTTAAACAAAAGTGTTTCCATATCCCGTTACGCCCATTAACTCTTTTTCGAAAAAGGCAAAAACCCCCTCAAGTGAGTGCAAAAACTTTTTTTGCAAAATTCGGAACGTTTTCAAAATTAAATGCATGTCCGGAAACGCACCTATTGTGATGCCGTCTCATGCGGTTATAGAAAAGTGAAGCCAAAATATCACAGATAGGGGAGCTGCCATGTTGCTTCTGTCTCCACAGTAGAGACATGTCTGACAGCAACTGGTCATTACAGCTGTCAATCACCTCCTCTCTGAAAACACCTGGCGTTGGCCACAATCTTCCACCGTGGGCTAGATTTTCTAAAGCCTGAACATGGAGTCAAGTCTAATATGATGAAAGGCTATCATGGAATTTTAGACCAGTGATGCCGAAAAATCCTGCCCACTGAAGCTTTAAGGTATCTCGGATAAACACAAACACAGCCCACCTTCATGTCTCTCCACCACATCCTCCTGTGCAGCTGTTTGGCTCGGCTACTGAAGGCAGATGCGTTGTCCGATAGGCTCTCTGGAACATCACATGGCGGCCACACAGATGAAGACGTGATGGAAAAAAAACATTTGTTATTCGCTAAATAAACATTAGGCTTGCTATTGTTTTCACTTTGATGCTGGATCAGTTGACTCAAAGCGCTTGGCTCTGTGTTGTGCATGTGCAGTTATAATGTGTTGGAGTTATGTAAGTCTTCAGCACTGTCGTGGTGAGATCACCGTCACTGGCAGAGAATTTTACAAAAAGTCTACTATTGGCATAAAATGATGATGAACAGTTGCGAATTGATACAGAGTAGAATAAAATACATTTCTTTTTGTCATGATACCCCTCACCCACACTGTTGACCGTCTCTCTGTTCCTTGGATGCTGTTGTTAACTTTCTGTTTACGTGCGTTAACGGAGGTTACAGCTCCCTAGCGTGCTGTTCTGTTCTCGTCCGAGCCCCTGTCCCTCACTAGACTCTTTGTCTGTCATGTGTCTGGGGTTTCCACGTCCATGTGCCTGTTAACGACCGGCCGCCGCTACAAAGAGGAGCGCTCAGATGAAGCTTCTGAGAAGATGCTTGTTAATCTTGAGGAATTTAACAGGTTACCTGCTCAACTGCTTGTGTCAATCACAGCGCGTTATATTGCTCACGTAAAGCGGATATATTAAGAACATGCACATAGAGACACGCAATCACACGCACACACAAATGTACACACTCGTACATACGCAACGACTAAAATGCAAACACGCGGAGTAATGTGTTCCAGATGTACGTCATTGTCTTGGTTGGCAGGTCCACAAGACAGAAAGAAGCAGTTACGTAACATCTGTGTGGATGAGGCCGAATGGGCCGGCAAGATGCACAAGTACTTCAGCATTTTGCCTCAATTCATACAGGAGACAATTAAAACATGGAGAGCTGTGCATGTCTTGTTAAAAAAAGCACTGAATGTGTGTGGAGTTAGAGCTTAGCACATTTCAACACACCTGCTCGATACATCAGAAGTGAAAGAGAGTGAGTCTGTGTGAACTAGAGTCTAAGAGCTGTCAAAACTTTTGAGACGCAACTGGTAAAACACTAAACCTGGACATATCATTAACACCTTTAAAGGACACTGAGAGTATTTACATACCAGTACCCTTTACTGTCGGGTGCTGCTGGAGAAAAGTAGCACAAAGAGGTTGAAATGTTTGCCTACACCAAGAAACAAATATATGTTTTGCAACTAGACCTTCAAAGTCCTAGGTTGTAGGTTTGTCTCATATGCTGGCGTGTTTGTGATCTAACCATAGATTTACCTCATTCATAAACTCACATTGCATGTAATTGATGGTCAATTTAAGGCGCGTTGAGATCACTATGCCTCATTAATGAAGTTTGTCATTAGCATTAGTAAATACCCCAAAATCCCCTATACAGTAAGACCAGCAGTCCTCAGAGCCATGTGCAAACCATCTGTACAAACAAGACGGATAGATACTAGTTGCAGAGTTTGTGTTGACTTTATTTCACTTGGTGAATCTACAAAACACACATGTGCTGCACATGTGGACCCTAAACAAAAGCGCGTCTCACCTGACTTGTCCTGCAGGTCGTCGAGACGCTCCCCCCTTTCTATCACCTTGGAGATGTTCTCCTGCATCACATCGATCACCTCGTCGACCTGTGACTGCACCCTGACGACAGAAGTTGGTGGGAGACATAAAAAACAATCACCAGCCCGCACCTGTCCCGTCTCTGCAGAGTTATGCTCAATTCTTGTCATACCTCTGCATGGCGAGACTAGTTCACATTAAACTTGAAGCCGTTTCTTAAAGTTATTTTTTTAAAGGCTTTGGCAAAGAATGTTAAAAAAGGGTACTCGGGGGATGAGAAGTCTTATTAAGGAAAGGAAATTCTTCTATCCAACAATTTTTCGATCACATTTTCCAGGACTATGAAACTGTTTCAGACAAGTGACTGCTGAAAATTAACAGTCTTGGGCTTTAGCATGATCACATGTTAAGATGCTATGATTGCAAATGCAGGGGTTCACATTCAGACAGACAGGTGAACCTGAGCTCTTCGCACACGACATTCTTGGAATCTGCAATGTCTAGTTTCATGTGCTCACAATAATAACAAACTGTGAAGTATGAACAGCGTGGAGAAACAACTATGGGTGCCAGACGGTCTCAACAATGACCTGCTCTGTTCTGTGGCTGTTTGTGACTGGAGGTTAATGTGGAAACAGACTGCAGGAGGACTTGCATGTCCTGGGAAAGTTACACAATAACCTGCACACGACGACCATGACCTCTCTTACACAATTTGCTAACAACCTGCACCTTCTGGTAAACATAACAAACCCCAATTACATAACACCAACACCAAAACGCTCAGTGCTGCCAATACTTTTTTTTGACCTCTGGCTTTTAGTTGAAATGAGGAATGTGTTAATACTTACTGCTTGAGTTTGTCATTCTGAGGTCCAAATCTGGGTCCACTCGGCCCTCTCCTGGAAAACAGGCATCAACAAAGCCAATGAATTCCCAAGTCTAACAACTTGTTCTGTTGTTTTTGATAGTTTGGATTTGTTGTGTTAAGACTTTTACTTTCCAGACTGGTTTATAGTTAATGAATACATTGCAATATTGCCCAAAATAATCACATTATGACTTTTTCAATATATGTGCACATGGACTCACAAAAAGAAGTCTTCCTCCTCATCAGAGTCCTCTTCCAGCAGGTTCCTCTGTAAATAGGAAAAGGTCAAACGAGGGCAACCTCTCTATCTTGACTGAACACTGTCCCCTAATGAGAGATTCAGAGGAGCTGGGCTCACTGGGGCTTGTGAAAATGGGACACTGTGTTTACTACAGACATCAAGCTCTTCTGCTGTTAAAGTGCTGATACTGTACTGTAGCCACTACCAGTATTGGAACAGGGATTAATACTAAACCAATCGATGCACTGGTCCTCACTTTCTCTCATTTATGCGCCCAGCAAATGTGCGATGCTCGTGACGCTTCAGGCTGTGTTGGATATTTCTGGTTGACTGGTAGCAATGTTCTGTCATTTTCTTGACTCCTGTCACCGACTAGTTTAAAGGGGATCAGTGTGGAAATTTCGTGCTTACCGGCAAATAGCATTTTGATTGTCATTGCGATATGAACAAAAGACTGCCTGCAATGCTGTGAATAAGAAATCCCTTTTATGTACACGTGCCATACATTCATACTCAACATGGTGACAAGTCCTGGATACATCAGCCATGCATTCTGAGAATCTGACTAATTAGACATAACCCCAGCTCGCCCTCAACTACCCTTATATTAATTTGTGCCAGTTTGGTGGTGACTGCAAGGTTTATTTATCACAAATCGTATTGTCATTGGAACACTGAACAATGCTATTGCACATTGCATATTTTCCTCATATCATGCAGGACTACTGTCCAGATTTACCTCACAAATGAGCTCTTATACTAGCATAATGTACATTAAAAAGCCCAAAGACAGTACATTCCTACCACTCATTAACCACTCGTTACTGATGCAGAGATATTAAACTGACAACACTTACTCTACCAGACACCAAAAAGCTGATGTACTCCTCATCTCAGACTCAGAACACCCAAGAGGACAGATATGTTAAATTGCACTATTATTAAAATGCATTTATGAGATAATGACTAAGGATAAATGGTCATTTCTACTGCTCAGTAAAACTCTGCAAACAGTTAGCTGGGAGCCCAAAGTGGATCAGAAAAGCAGTAGATGTTGTGGTAGACAGTTGGTAGCTAAAGCTTTGGCCTGGCATTGTTTTAAAATAAGTGCACTGTCATGTGCAACAATGCTGAGAGAATGGCAGCCATATGATCATAAAGCCCTTTATAAGTCGAGGCAGTAACACGCTCCTGCTGCACACTTTCTTTCCACTGTTGGGGACATGAGAGAGGCTGTTAGCTATTATCAGAGAACAGGGGATAGGGCACTAAAGGGGAGGCATGGAAGGTACATTTTGTTATGAAAGTCTCCCCGTAAGCTAAGCTTTGATCCTAGTTCAACAAAACAGCAATCAGGATCACACAGTGGAAACAAGAGGACTGAATGAAGAACAGAATTAGAGGGAAGACAGGGAAGGTGGAGGTGGGTCAGTAGGAGGGGATGATCATGTTGATGAGGACCAGACATTTGGCCACAGGAGTTTCCTCTCCTTTTCTTCATTAAGCCTGCTGTCTCATTGAAAGCTCCTCTCTCTCGTGTGCATTTTTTACCTTTCTTAGTTCGATCAAGTATATTTTCTATGTGAATTGCCATCATTACTGCTTCAAAGAAAACAACTCATAATAACGCTGAATTATCTCTAGAGTAATTTTTACACAGCCTGACTGACTGTTAACTTTACATTTCTGATTATAGCACGTTGACCTTTTTCATTTCAGAATCACTTTTTGTGTTCTCTCAGGCCCTGTTCAGACCTGGCATTAGCATCCATCCTGAGAGATCCAAACACATGTGGACAGCTCTCATGCCAGGTTTGTACGCACTCAGGACGCATTGAGGATGCATCCGAATCTGGTCTCAGGACACATTAGGAGGTGATCTGGAATCCATGTGTCCACATTCTCTTCACAGTTTGAACAGCAGAGTGTCCTGGGATGGAATGAATGACTGCCTACTCAGATGACACTGTTTGTGCAACTGAAAACGTCAACGGCATCATATTCAAGTGTTTTAAAGATGTATGAAAATTTCACAAAGGTATATTACGGGTGTTGCATATGTGTGGTGCTGCCTGAGAGCACTTGAACAATGCTTTTTTTTCCTCAGTGAGGAAAAAGAATACAGTTCACAACAACCTGGTAGAAATTCACTAAACATGTTTTAGGAGTTTGAAGATTCAATCATCACTGAAGCGTGTATTGACTGATTTACAACATCTCATGCAGTGAGACGGGCAAAACAAAACACTCCACCATAAAAGCTGCTGCCAGTAGCCTTCGAGCATCATGATGAATTTCAGATCCATCCTGTTCAAATTGAAATGAAAGCTTCTGCAACATTTTAGGCTATAGAAGAGCTTTTTTATTTGCATATTGAGCGGGGAAGTCAGATCAAATGGCAAGTGTTCACTAAAGACAAATTTGAGGGTGCATTTTAATGCCAGGTGTAAGCAGACAGGCTTATAGCTGCCCACTCGAGGTTGAATATCTCAGGATGGATGCTAATGCAAGGTCTGAACGGGGCCTCACTTGACAGTGATGTCTATATCTTACCCTCTCGCTGCGAATGGATCCTGTGACCTCGTCGTCATTGAGGTGTCGTTTAAACTTGGGGGGCATGTTGTCTTCGAGCTGCTCCTCCCGATCTGGCTCCCTCTGAAGGAAAGGGTAAAAAAACTCAGTTAGGATCTGTGGCACCGTGTGAGTTTTTTTAAAAACATCCACAGTCTTCAGCACACCTGCACCAGCCACAATAGTTCTGCTGCTGTTAAACATCTCACACGGCAGTCTGTTACATGAGATTCAACCAGTATTGCTCGGTGGAAATGGATAATTTGAATTGCAGGCATAACCACAGCCAGGCCCTGCCTGGGAGGAGAACTTGAAGTACAATGCACAAAGTGTATTAACAGAGGGGGAATCTGAACATTACTCTTGACAATACTATTTACTTGCTCAGTGATAATAACATAAAAGAAGCTGATCGTGGTCAGTTGATCTCAGTAGACCTCTAGTCCCAAGACTTCCTGTTATGCAGTCTGACTTTGTTATTAGTCACAGAGCTGAACTCTTTCATTTCCTCAGCATTACCTCTGAGATGAGTTAAGAAGCCAAGACAAAATGACAAGCTTGTACCTATGAGTGGAAGCTGGCATATGAACGTTGAGTATGAGCAATCTGACATGAACCAGATAACCACAAATTATGCCACAGATTGGACCCAAGTGCTAATATTTCATTTACATTGACATGCTTAATTGAACATTTGCACAGAGGTCTTAAATAAAAGGAGAAAAATAATCAAATATGAAGTTACTTTTGTCAAGGGATATGTAGCGTTATCCGGATATAAGATTACATAAATCAGATTTTGGTCATTACACAGCCTTAGCTCTGCTTATTCTTAACATTTCAGGTGTGAGGAAGCAGTGAGTCTCTCTAGCTATGAAAGGAAATGTCATCATTGCTCTGTGTGCCTGTGGACCAAAAATACAACCATGTGTGATGTGGAAAACATACCGTTCTTCCAATTACACCCCCCTCGGGTCTGTGTTTGTGTGTTAAATGTTCCAAACAGCACAAGTTACACAGCAACAAAACAAACCAGTGCTTTGACTTTATGGAGTGTTGAAAACTGAACATGTGATAATCAAGCTGCACTGTAATCCCAATATAGTGAAAATGTGACAAAGCCACAGCAGTCTAACTCAATTTTCTCAATCAAACAATGCAACTTATACCATTGAATCCAGTTCAGTCTGACCCAGGCGCTTTTTCAGCGTCCTTTTCTGGCACTGCTGTCGGAAAAAGGCCTTTCAGTGGCCAGGAGAGGAGAGGAGGTTTCCAGTAAACAGAAGAGCAGAGAGGCAGGGGACAGGGCTCTGTCCGAGGCAGGGGACAGCGTGAAAAGACACAGAAAGACAAAGAGAAGAAGCCAAGTCTAGTAGGTTAGAGTTGCAAAGGGAAAGCTTAACATTAGGACTATTTAAGAGGCAATGTTGCATTAGCATATAGAGGATTTTTAAAGGTAAATGTATAAAAAAGGACGTATTGGATTCATCTAATTTAGTCATTACATATCAGAAGAAAAGCAAGAAAAATGATAAGCGCAGGAGATGTCTAGACTATATGTGGATTGCAACTACAAGCAAGTGAGAGAAGATGCATTTTCGCAACAACTTCATTTAACTAGCTAATCGAGGGGTGTAATTGTAGCTACTTTACTTGAGAAATGCCCGTCTCGTTCTCCTTAAACGAGTCAATACTGATCACTGAATTGAGCATCACTGGGGCACAGCTGTTGTCAGTACTGTAGCTTAATTAGCTTACACCTCAACCGCCGATACCTAGCATACATTTTAGCATACATTTAAGCGGTTTTCTATCACAGTAACGCCAACATTACAACACGGTCGTTACCAAGTTGAAAAGGGACCAATATAAACGCCGACTAGGTAGCTAATGTAGCTCAAGCAGGCCGCTTGGTTCATTCACAAATGCTATCCAGCTAAGCGGCGATGCTAACGTGGCTAACTACCTGCTGTTTCCCACTCGGTGCGACTCTCGATGCTGGCGTACACACACACACACACACGGTCGCAGTTATAAATCCAGGGTTTTCGGTGTTTCAGGAAGGTTTATGGTTTTGTGAGTGCATGTGAACAGCTGTCCGGACGATGAGACAGGATTATCATCATGGATGTTAGCGGTCCGCTTGTCTTTCCTCCGTCGGGATCAGCTGACCAGGAAATGAACACAAACAGCTGGAGGAGGAGAGAGACTGCAGATGTTTGACAGAGGGGGGAAATGTTTTATTTTATTTTATTTTATTTTGTAATATATTTTATTTTTATAACCCTCGGCTACAATTTTATTTCACTGTGCGTAATGTAAATAAGTTCGTATGGCCCGCATAATATACAGTTAGTGTAAATTTAATAATGGTTTCATGGTGGAATGCACGTTTCCTGTCATTTTCTCTTGTATTCTGTTTCTCAAGTAATACGTGGATACGGTAGTTATAAGTACATGTACTCGAATATTTCTAGTTATTCCAGTTTATCCAACAACAAACCACTTTCTAAAAAATATGAAACACAAATCTCGTACGTGTATTTTTGTAACACTTGCACATAAATAGTTATTTTATGGATGCATTGATAATGAATTCTTCTGAACTGATATTGAACTTGTATTTGATACGTTTTTTCTTCTTTCTTATTCCTCTTCATTGCTATCACTTTCCTCGTGTTTTTGTACGCTTAGCCTATCCCGAGGTCATTAAAAATGGCTAAAAAAGTATCTAATAAAGAATGTAGAAGTAGACTGTAGGATTTGTACTGGCACCAAAGTATTTTTCGTTGATGTGTGTCAAAATATTACACACACAGTAAGTTCTTCCCGAGCTGCCTGTTTAACGGCGGACGTCTGTCTTACCTGTAGGTGGCAGCAGTGCGCCTGATTCGTGCCTAAAGTACCAAAAGAAGAAGATAAACTTATACCGGAAGAGTGCGCCCAGCGGCCAAGTTGGTACTGGTTGGTAAGCCATGTTTTAACCATACGTTTTGATGAAATTATAAGAGTCAGTAAGGTATAATAACAGTCTTTGTGATTCGGTGTTTTCGTTATTATAAATCCAGTCAGTCGGCGCGTTTGCTGCTCTCTCTCAGGTCTGGTTCAGCTGCTCAGAGACTCCTCAGAGGGATGCAGAGTGCAGGAGGCAGCTCTCAGGCTCGTCCTCTGTTTGGAGGCGCGCTGTCAGCTGTCGTCCCACCCAGCGCCACAGACATCAGTGAGCTGAGGGAGATCCCGGACAACCAGGAGGTGTTCGCCCACACACACACCGACCAGAGCCTCATAGTGGAGCTGGTGGAGTACCAGGCTCAGGTGGCGGACCAGGACGCTGCCAGGTATCACTTTGAGGACATTGCAGGCAGTAACAAAGCTTTGGAGCCCGGTGCGTTTGAGGTGACCGGCGTTGTGGCCCTCTCCAAAGCTGAGCTGTCCCTGTCAGAGTGCAGCTCCGGCTGGATGCTGACCGGGACCCAGTGTGTGTCCAAATTCAACGAAGAAGCAAGGAATACAGTGACCCTTCACCTCGGCCTGTTTCGCCTGCCACAGTTTTCCACAGATATCCTGGTTACCTTCAATGACCCACAGAGTATCAACCCTGAGAGCAGCAGCGCCACAGCAGTGGGAACACACAGAGAGCCATGGACGGTGCTGGACTTCCAGCGCTTGTTACAGTCCCTGACTCTACACGACCCAGGGCTGTTTGGTTAAAACAACCACAGCTTTCTCAGAGTTGGACTTTACGTGATTACATTTAGTCTCAATGGGACCAACCACCATCTCAAAGGGGCCGCAGCTCTGCCTCTGATCTGACAAAAAGAATAGATTTGGTTTTCCTTTAATGCAGATTTTTTTTTTCCTTTGGCATAAAAAAAATGAACTAAATCACAAATATCTTATGATGTAAACCTAGCCTCTGTCATAATAAATATTTTGGATTAAAAACTTTGGACCATTTCATTATTTTTAGAAAGCTGGACTAAGATTCGTTTGTAGGTGAAAGCAGTTCTCAAATTGCAATCATAGATCCAATTTAATTTAAGATGATGGACATTTTTCACTCCTGATATTTACAGACTGAAAGGACAGAAAGATTAATTGATATGGAGAGAAAATGATCATTTGTTGCATATCACATTCATTTGTTTTATTTCAAGATGTGTGTTTGATATCATTATATTTACCTAATTTGTGTTACGTTTTTTAAAATCATGATAGTGATGAAAACACAGTGAAATGTTGCCTCATATTTGCCCTCAAGAGCAGTTTAAATAGGTAAAACTGGTCTTCTCAATTGGAAATTGAGAAGACCAGTCCCAGCAGGAATATGTATCAGATCTACTGTTTCCATTATTCACATCAGTGGACTCATGGTGGAGTAATTCATTAGCCTAAAGCATGGGACGATCCTGGTAACTATTCAAGGGTGAGTTTTCCTGTGAAAACCAAACGGATGGAATGGAAAACGGCCATCACTCATTGTTGCTTTGAAGTTAAAACCAACCCATTTGGACTTGGGAATTTTTAGTTTTGTAGAATGTAAAAGACAACATTTTTCCTCAGTTACATGTGCTGTTTCTAGAAGAAAAAAAAAACATCTGTGGGATTTTAGCTTCAGTCTGTAAATATGACTCATCACAGCAGGGGGATTCAGGTAAATCTTGCATAACAAATGAGAGGAAGTACAGTCTGTCTCCTTGAAGCCACATCAAACCTTCCTCATGCTTCTGTGTAATCACGACAGATTAAGATCTCATAAAGCTAGGCATCCTTTCCTGTCAGTGATCCCAGTGTAGCCGAGTCCTTTATTAACCACAACATCCACACTATAACAGCAGAAGACGACCTCGGATAAACATGCTGTTATTGGTTCTATTTGCAATAATGTCTGAAAACCATCCTGTCTTTTGGAGATGATGAAGGTTCCGAATAAAGCATCTGACTTCTCAAAGACATCCAGGCCATATGTTGTAAAGTGGCTCCTGGGCTATACTGTATATATAGTGAGTTGGTCTCAAACGTTGTGGCTTGGATGTTTGCCATATGAATTTACATTTACAGAATGGCAAACAGTTTTGCAAAGAAATGTCCGTTTGCAGACTGTTTCACTTGAAAATAATCACAGAAGATTAAATAATTATGGTTTCATATGAAGAAAAAGACATAAATTAGATAAAACATTGTAAAAAGAACATAAAAATAGCAATTTTCTCCTTTACATAAACAGGTAATATATGAAAGTTAAGAGTAAAGTGTTGTCGTCAAAGGAATCATACAACAACATATATATATTTTAAACCACTTCCACTCCTTGCTGACTGACATTTAACATCTTAAACCTTTTAAAATGGTCTGTAATTCATGGAGGAAGTAGCTTCAGGGGCCCCACTGAATGCACTGACACTAACTGTGTTGACTTTAAGTCACAGAGGGAGAAAAGGGAAAAGGAGGGATGCCTCCATGGTGATTGTTCTGACCTCTGGTGACCTGAAGTCTGTCACACATCTTTTACGTTTCGGTAAAAAAACTTGGCTCTCAGGTGGAGAGAAATGCCAGTGATGAAGACAAACACAGCTTTCCTGTTCCTTCTCACAACTCGCTACTTCCTGACAGCTCCCCAAACAAAACCCTAAGTATACAACTTACATAAGCTTAATATGGAAGAGCAATACATCATCTATAACACTTTTTTTTCCTTTAGTGACACTTTATCTGGCTGAGTTTGTTATTAAGTGCAATTGTTTCCTTGTAAATTATTCTGTCTTTGTTTTAAAAGAACTTGGAAAATGTTCAATTAAAGCAAGCCTGCACATCCATCTGCGATGAATAAAGAAGTAAAATGCGATGTAAAATACTGGTTTGCAAACATGCCAGAAGTAGTTTTAGTCAATTTCAGCTCCTCTGTTGTCACTCAGAGGATGTGTGTGATGCATGTGCAACATTTTCAGTACATCTGGGAGGCATCAGTCACAGGTGTATGCATAGTTCCTGCTAAGAGACTTTCAGCTCCAGGGTCATTTATTACCCACACTCCCCTGTTATCGCTGTCGTGTTTGTACTGAACATCCCTCTCCCCTTCAGAGACCCCCCCCCACCCCACCCCCCCCTCCTCCTGTACCTGCCCCCACTCTCCCTGGACTCCAGCCTCACTTCCCATTCCAACTCCAGAAGCCAGTCTGAGCCACAGATCATCTGCTGCCCTCATCAGGACCTTGGAGGTTTTTTTTGTTTTTTAAATTTATGCTCTCCTTCTAGACTATCTTTGTCAGAGCTAAATTTCAAAAGGTTGTGTTCAAGTATCCACTGTGGAAGAATGAAAAAAGTCTTTCCGCTATCTTTCCACAATATCTGGGAGATATTCTTAACATGCTTATTTCGTGACAATAACGGTTGGAGAAACGGTTTAGAAATGAATCAAAAACTGTATTAAAACAAGAGACAGCACATATTATGAAGCAAAATTCATATTCGGGAAGTAGACATTGTGATCAAAAATCTGGTTTCTGTTACATTTCTGTTAAACAAATAATGAAAAATGTTTTATTGATGAGCATTGTCTAAATTGTAACAGTGGTTTAATATGCTCCAGAAACATAAGTTGGCCTAAAATGAAAGCTTAGTCGTCCTCCTTCTTCCTCTTACTCTGTGGTGAAGTACTGTTTACTTGAGCAAAGTGCTCAGACATGGCAGCCAGTGCCCGATAGCGGTGAGAGATCTTATTCTTCACGTCTTTGGGCAGCTCAGCATATCTGTGGATGAGGGAGAAGCAATCAAAAGAAGTAAATAAATAATCTCTGATGCATAGCACTAGGAAGGAATGATTGCAACTATGTGCTTTGTTTGTATAAACTGAGCTGCAACACAATTCATCTGTTCTCTGTGTGCTAAACTCTGAGTCCCCCTTGTGGTACGGCCGGAGAACGTCAATAAAAATCCTTGCTTACGTCTTGTCATAGCCATCTGGCTGGAAACAGGGATCCCATCCAAAGTCTCGGGGGCCTCTGGGTTCCACAATGTGCCCCTAAGAACACAAAGACTGATTAGTGAAAAAACAACCACACAAACACAGAAGCAGTGAGAGAGAAATAGATGCTGACCTCTGTGATTCCTCTGAAGAGCTGCACTTTTTCGTCTTTCCCAGCACAGAATGCAAACGTGCAGAGAGCCCAAGCGGATTTATCTTCAAACCCTGCAAGAAGTTTGTACAGACCTACAAAAAAAAAAAAACATTCAACAAGTTTAGAAATTACAGACACTGTTTTTCTATCCAGCTCTATACGTCTCTGTTTCATTTATTACCATACTTACCTTCTGGCTTCAGCTTATCTAGGAACCATTTTCTACAAAACACAATGAATGGTATTTGTAATGACTGTTTACTACTAATATTTAGAACAAAACAGCTGAATAGAAAGATAAAAATCTATTATACTAACATGTAAGGACCGGGCAGGCCTCCCAAAGCCCGGAAACACAGACATGTATCCTCCACTATTACTGGTCCATCAATCTGGAGGACAGAAAAAAAGCAGTTTCAATCATTCAAAGGATACATGCTGTAGGTATAGGCCTACACATGAGTGATAAATAAAGGGAAAAAACAACATAAAAGTGTCTTTGTAATGTGTTGAGCCACCAGAGCAGGTTCAGTGATCCTTGGTATTGATTCTGTGCATCTCTGAACTCTGCTGGGCAGATGGACCATCATTCTTTCAAAAGATAATCCCTTATTTGGTGCTTTAATGATGGTGGTGGAGAAGACGGTTCAACAATTTTCTCCCAAGTCTCCTGTAGGTGTTCAATTAGGTTGAGATCTCTCTTTTCCTGGCTCAAAAAGAAGGTGGTTGCAACTTGTTCACTTTGGAGAGCTGTACATGTGTATCACACCTTCAACTGACTCAAGCAAATGCTTTTTAATAGTAACATATTCTAGTACGATTTGTAATAATCATATGATTGAAGAAAAAATGTTAATAATTGTATTAAAAAGCACGGTAACCAGTGTTGCTGTTACTATATCAGACAAAGTTACAGATGTATCCATTATCCTGTTATCACCCCCACCCTACATTGTAGACAGACAGAAACATTTTAGAATTTCTTAAAGAGGAAAAAAGTAGGTTTGACAACCAATAAAGATTAATACCCCCTTTAAACCATTCAGTCAGCCCTCATTCCATAGTGTCATTATCATCTTGGAAAAGCCCACTCTCATCAAGTTTTTATTTTATTTTGTCACCGTCTGTTTAAATATATAACTGTGGCGTCAGTGTTGTTACTGTACCTGCTGTGCTGCTTCCTTACACTTGTGTATGGAGATCTCATCTGGCTCTCCCTGGTATTCTGGTACTGGATAAGGAAAAAAAAAAATCACACAAACATTTAATAGAAACACCTTTTTTATTAGTATTATTAGTATTTACTTACAGTCAATCTTCTTTGAGATAAGTTTGTAAGGAAATTTGTCTCCCAGAATCTGTATGACCTGAAAATGAGAATAAAGCATAAATATAGGCTATAAGGACTAATTTGTGAGACACTGGGTAAGGTTACAATGTGCTCAGTGTCTATATTTAACATGCACTGTTTCAGGCAGAAAAATGCCACTGAATGAACGACTATCCTGCTTGAAAAGTTTTGGGCGGAAAGGCGCAGTACGTCAATCGATTATCTGAATTTTACCTCTTCGAGTTTTTTAGCATTTCCAGTCACGAAAACCACAGATCTCCCAGCAGGCACAGCCATGATTAAAGATACCCGGACGACTAAGAATGACGGACCAAAAACTTCTTCTTCTCTTCCTTAAAGGAGGCAGCTGTGGAGTTTTGCTGCCCCCGTCAGTTCGGACAAAGTCAAGCGTTACTGTAAATGTTTTGGCCTATATCATAGACTGTGTGATAAAAAAATCATTTTTACACGTAGATGACTTTACTCAGTAATTAGCAAATACTCCCGTTTCAAGAGTGGGAAAAGAAATTAATTAAGAGCGTCTACAAATCACCGAGCTTCCTGACAGCTGGAGCCCCGCCTACAGAAAACTGTCCAATCAACGAGCGGTACAGGCTGCAACGACGTCCGGGTAGCGTAGCCAGCGTGAAGTGACATGTGGAGAGGTGGCTGTAAACAGTCACGTTAACGCTAATCTTGGTGGAGTATTATAACATCCGAGTCTTAACAATGAGTCTGTTGCCTCGCACCGCGGATGAGTTCAGCTCTGCAGAGTACTGGGAGAGGTTTTTCAAGAAGCGCGGCGAGAAGGCGTTTGAGTGGTATGGAGACTACAACAAACTCTGCGGCGTGCTGCATAAATACATCAAAGTACAAGATAAGGTAAGCATAACAGGTTGAAAAGGAGGAGTGATGGGCTCACTCAAGTAGGCAAATAGGCGTTATGACTAAAAATCACAAAGTGATCAGTTAAATATTGGCTTCAAACGAAGTGGCCACAACTTACTGCGAAGCCCTGCAGGGTGAGGAGCTGAGCAAAGACAAGTCACCTCTGTCAGCTCGCTGTTCAATAAAATAAAACCACTTAAACACTTTAATTGTCATCATTCCATAACAATTTCTCCTTTGAGCTATTTTTTCCATAGGTATGTGTATTGTAAACGTCACCAATTGCTTATTTTTTAACTGGATTGGGTTGAAATTTGTACTGAACATCCAAGATAAATAAATATAGATAAAGATCATTTGCTAACATTTTCATGTAAAAATATGTTGATGAGTGTTTTACAATGCAGTTAAAATTAATAAAAATATATATTTTTTTAACTACCTCCACTTTCTTTTAAGCAAATTTTGATTCTGTGTGATGTTAATATAGTTCTACCAGATCTAGAAGTTATTTGGTCCTGCATTAAAAAAAGCTGTCACAGATCTTACTAAACATAGCCTAAGAAGCTTTAATGCATTCTGACTGTATATTTTCATGGTGAAGATACACTTACACATACAAAGAATTGTAAAAACAAGAATGAAGCTTAAAAAATATATAACAAAAAAATTGTATTTATCTATTGAGAAAATAAATAAATAGCATGAACTAGGAAATGTTCTGAATTCCGGGTGAGCTAGCATGGATCCTTCATTTTTTTTTCTCTATTAAATAAATAATGTGGGGTAAAAAAGAGGTAGACTCTGACACATAGTGGAGAATAGGTATACAGTATAGGTGCATGCATCTTAAAATATAATTTCCACCACTGTTAACTACAAGAATCCATGAATTAAGAGTGCGCTGTATTTTCTGTCCTCAGGTGCTGGTGGTTGGTTGTGGTAATTCTGAACTGAGTGAACAGCTTTACGATGTTGGCTACAAACATCTGATCAATATTGACATCAGTGAGACAGTAGTAACTCACATGAACCAGCGAAACGCTGAGCGTCGGCCAGGCCTGACCTTCCAGCAGGTGGACGCTACCAAAACACCGTATGAGGATGCCAGCTATCAGGCTGCTCTGGACAAGGGCACCCTGGATGCCATGGCATCTGAAGAAGAAGGAGCGCTGGCCAGGAGCATGCTCACTGAGGTAATATATGTAATATAAGTTAAACTTGCCGGATTGTCCTTATTTGGTTTCTCCTCACAGCAGTTTTATGTGTCTGCAGGTGAGCCGTGTGCTAAGCATCGGTGGCCGGTACGTCTGTGTGACACTGGCTCAGGAGAGTGTGATAAAGTTAGCTGTGGAGCACTTTGTTCAGGTGGGGTGGGGAGTGAGGCTCCACTGCCTGCAGGATGAAAGTGGGAACGAGGAGGACTCTTTTGCTTTGCCTGTATTTGTTCTGGTCTGCACCAAGTTCCGTCAGCCGATGCCCATGCCGATTCTGGAGATGTGTCTCGGGGAGGATGGAGCGCCGACGCGACTCACTCAGGTTGCTGAGTTGTTGTCAGCTGTCAGGGAGCATCAGGCTTACTCAGTGTTGAGGAAGAAGCTCCGCACAGGCACAGACTCCAGCTCCAACGTCTCGCTCACTCTTTGCCATGCTAAGACAGGCCTTCCCAGATACAGTCTCACGGTTCAAGACTGCGCCCCAGGTGCCAAGGTGCCCAAAGCAAACCAGTTCGCTATATTTATTGGTAAGTTCTCCTGTTGTTTTTTTCCTATATCTCTCTTTCTCTTTATGTGATGTTAATTATATTATAATACATGCATCTTCTTTGTGAAATGTTTTGATGTCTGACTCTCTCTGCTTATCCTCTCAGTGCCTCAGGGCAGTGAGACTGCTTGGCTGTATAGTTCCAGTGAGGGGCAACAACAGTTAGCAGCCAGTGCTAATTTTCGGCGCCTGGTTATAGTGGCAATGCACCGGAATCAAAATTACACAGACATGCAGGCTGTCCAGTCTGAGCTCTCTCCCATGGTGATGGACCTGGCTCCCCCTGGTATGCCACCTAACCAGCAGGTATAAATATTCTTCAAACATGTAATTAAGATTTTAAAAGCCAGTGTAAGTCCATGGTCGCGTTAATCTCAACTCTCTGTCCCTACTCAGGTGCCGTTTCTGTCAGCTACGGGTGACTTGGGCTGGCGAGAGGTGGTCAGCAATGGTGTCAGTGAGCTGAGTGGGGAGTATTGTGTGGAGAATGTTAGAGGAGAAGACGGTGAACTGTATCGTAGACTGGTGTTCCTGTCTAATACTGCCCTCATCCAATCAGAAAGCCGTCTTCGCTCTTCAAATACCGGTCAGTCAATTTTCGTCATTGACTGTATTTTGTAATGCTGTCTTTTCTTTTAAGATATGATTAGGTATTTTTCACTGTCCTGTATTTTTAACCTCCTCTGCAGAAGTAACTGTCATATTTTATACACAAAACGATGTTGGCGTAACAGGCAGTATCAGGAAACAACTGTCAATAGGGAAAAGGCATAATAATTGCAAAAAAATGACTACTTTTTAATTGTTTAATAAGTGCAAATGCATGTGTTTCCCTGCAGCATCAAGTCAGAAGAGAAAGAACAAAAAAAAAGTCAAGCCAACAGCTCCTCCAAAAACATGCCCCACGTCTCTGTCAGTGGACAGTGGCTTCCTCTGCTGTGCTCACCATAAACTTATGATTGCTGGTCTCGCCATGGTTGGGGTTGGCACACCACAGAACCAAGGTGTCTCATTATACGGGTTTCACACCAATTAATAATAATGTAAAATGTCCCTCTATATGTATTTAACTGTGCCTTCCTTATCCTCTCTGTCTCTTCTCTTAGATGTGTCGGTACTCCTGGTGGGACTGGGTGGAGGAGGCCTGCCTCAGTTTCTGCGGGACTTTATTCCAGGAGTTACTGTTGAGGTTGTAGAACTTGATCCGGTGGTGCTGGAAGTGGCAAAGGAATGGTTTGGATTCAGACCAGACGATCGTTTGGCGGTCACACTCGGAGACGGCCTTGAACGCATCTCTGCCCTGGAGAAGGAAGGTCAGTGAAAGAGCAGAGAGGGAGACTGTATCGGTGCTTGTAATAATGATATCACTGGGTGATTGTGGCTGTTTTTTTTCCCGTAGGTGGTCGTTTGTTTGACGCCATCATGTTTGATGTGGATAATAAGGATAGCACAGTGGGTATGAGCTGTCCTCCTGCTTCGTTTGTAGAAGTCTCAATCCTGCAGAAAGTCTGCAGCCTGCTGACTACCAGAGGTACCTATAATAATTCATTTCTCTTCATCCGTTACAATATGTTGCATTTATGATGAAATAATGAAAATAAATACATATTATGCCTGGTATGGTCCCTGGAGGAGTCCAGGGGGTAAGGGAAGTAACAATTAAAAATTACCCGAGAGAAAAAGGACGAAAGAGAAGCATAAGTAAGGTTTTGTTTATTAGTTAACAGAAGAAAAATAATTTCTCAGTGCAATTACTCTGAAAAAACAGGTTTCGACAAACCACTCAAATAATCCAACTATATTAAATGGATAAAATAGAAACTTAAAACACACTGGAAACAAACCAGAAACACAAAATGCAGAACACCCTCCCTCCAAAGAAGGAGTAAAGCAGAATGCCCCACTGGCACAGGCGTGGCCTCCACGCTGATCATTTGTAGGTCAGCTGATGATCAAGTGACATAGAAACAGAGACAGAGCTAAAACAAACTGCTACACCATGTCACAATGCGCCATTCAGTTGGTTGAAATCACTGTTAGACATCACTAAATATCACACACTGAACCTTTTAATTAATAAACATTTCAATAACTGTTCCACAACTAATAACCATAATCCACAACTTTGTGTTAATGAATAACTATGGCTTAAGTGAGGTCTCAATACAAATGTAAATATTATATAGTTATTTGTTTCATCCACTTTAATCTTCTGTCTCTCCGTTGACTCACCCAGGTGTATTCATCCTGAACCTTGTGTGTCGGGATTCACTCTTAAAGAAAAGCCTGCTGGAGCGTTTGAGGGGCATGTTTCCCACCATCCTCTCTGGAGACATTGAAGGCGAAGTCAACCAAGTATTGCTGTGTTCTCGTGGAGAAAATGAGACATCCGACACCACCCGCATCCTTCAGTCCCTGAGCCAAGCAGGCAAAAATCTGCAGAGCAAACTGGGCTCTAACAGGACTGGAGCCAACCACAGCCCACATATAGACATTGTGGAGTTGATAAAAGACATGAAAATAGTGTGAGTGTGTCTGTGACCTAAGGGGATGAAATTGAATGAATGTGTCAAAAAAAAAAAATACAGTTCCAGGCTGTGTTGGAATGATGCTAAAATATTACCATAAGTGAATTGCTTTTGCTGGTATGTGCAGTTTTATGATGCACAATATGGACCCAATAGTTTTATTCATTTGGAATAAAAATGATAGTAATCCAAACGCTCAAATGTGAGACTTAAAGTTCAGGTTTTGATTTAGAACTTGGGAAAAAATTTTTTTTTTTTGAATGCATTATTTCATTGTTCGCTTTTAATCATACGTAAAGGTCATTTAATCTTCATAACTACTTGTGCTGGTTTTACAAAAAAAAAAAAAAACGAACTCGGAGCATCTCAGATATTTGGTATTTCAAGATGTCACCCAAAACGCTAAGAGGGTTTGCATTATTCCATCATTAAATTTAGCATTCAGTTTCTCTTTCACTTGCTTTGAGTTTCAGTGGACTACATGGTGCTCACTCCCTCACTGCCAAAGAATGCTGCAGTGTTATTTACAGTAGATGAATCGTACACACTGCTTCCACTTGCGGTGTTTATAGGGCCGCGGCGGAGCCCTACCCGTACTGGATTTGAAATAGCTTCCCGTTAAAGAGGAGGGGTCGCTCGCTTGGTGTTCGATACAAGGTACTTGGATAATTGGTTCTGAACTTCGTCCGTCTTCAGGAAAGGGGAGGTGGGGTGCGTGGGGCGGTGTGTGTGTGTGTGTGTGTGTGTGTGTGTGTGTGTGTGTGTGTGTGTGTGTGTGAGTGTGTGTGTGTGTGTGTGT
>JAPQRN010000019.1:17107457-17119501 GCA_037367275.1 Coranthus polyacanthus | reverse complement strand
TGTGTGTGTGTGTGTGTGTGTGTGTGTGTGTGTCTCCCAGTCTACAGATGTATGAAACATGTTAATGACATATGATGAAATATGATGGATGCTCCCAGAGGCAAAGGGCCCCAAAGCCTACACATCCTGACAGAAGCAGAAACATTTGTGATATATAGTCACATATGTATACATGACTATATGTAGATAGTCTTTATACCTTAAACCTCCTGCGGGTTACACAAACATAAAAGTTCCTCCTCCTCCTCTTTGCCTGAACCAGCTACACACAAGTCAAGCTGTCACCTAGATTTCAGCTTTGAGTGTTCCTTAGCAGGCTTTCTCCTTTTGACTGTCTCTTTTTCACTTTATGTTCACATGGAAATAGAATAAGATCTGGTCATGTTGTCAAACTATCTACAATCTCTATCCCGTAAATATCTCCACATGCCTCTTCACGTCTGTCAGGCAACTGATATTCTGATCCATCGGAGATATTGTAGCAGTCGTGTTTTACAATGTGATGTTTCTGCTTTAGAGGTGCTCGTCCAACGTCCTAGCTCCCTCCCTGTGTCTTTCATTTACTCTTTCTAATTCACTCACACATTTAGGCAGACACAACACCCTGGTGTGTGCAGTTAAATTAGCAATAAGGGAGACTGTAGGTGAGACAGGTCATTGTGTGCTTGTGTGAGCATTTGGGTCAAAGCTAATCGCATTCCGAGCCAGATCTGTTTCTCAAATTCACCTCCAGACATATTGACGCCTTTTCAGAGGAGACTGTCATTTAAAGCTGTCAACTGATGCTTGATTACATTGTCATGTGACTGTACGACGACGTTTGAATATGGTTTATGGAGAAATGAGGTCTGAGCTACCAAACAAAAGGGCTGTTGTAATGAAAAGACATCACTTTATAATTAAGCCTTTTAATATGGTGCCTAAACATAAATCATGTCTTCATCAAAGTTGCAAGTCAGTGGTAGTAAAAATGTTTACAAATGAACCATGTGGACTAAAAACAGAGAGAAGAATTTATCTTGTTTTTAAATTGGCAAATTCATAATGTTAGTTGCTGCTCCTTAATCCTTCTACCCCTTATTTTCCTTCTACATCCTGTCTAATTGTTGTCTGGGAAGGTGGCAGTTTAAGACTCACTCATCCATTAATGAAAACATGTTTTAATGCTTTTCACTCTGAAGCTCACGTATACACCGTTTGAAAAACCATGCATTAGTCAACATCTTACATGGCTTAAGGCTCTAATCAGGCTTAGTACAATACGTCCAATGACACTCTGACAGTCATCAACGCTCAGTACCACTATACTGTACTGCCGCTACTGTAGTTCAGCAGTGCAGACGTGCCCAGACAATTAGAGAGCTGCCTTTGTTGCCTCTAACGAGTTTGACCCGTTTTGCTGATAATACGCATAAATTTCCATTCTTTCATCCTTCCCATCACTTTTTTTTTCCCCTCTCTGTTTCTTGTATCACTGTCTGTCCCTGTCTTTTCTTTTTTTTCCTTTCTCTATCTCCCTCTGTCCCTTTCTCTGCATATGTGTGAATTAGAGGAATCCTAATCCTGTGAAGCAGTGTTTTGTGTGAACAGTACGAGGGTGCTGACCTTCACATTCCCACTGTAGATCATATCCATCTGGACATTCCCATGGATTATCATAGAGGAGCTGTGTGTCTGTCGGAAGTGGTATGTGCTTATGTGTGTATGGAGTTAGTTCTAACAACGTATGTTTCTGTGTGACTCATTTGTGTGTGTGTGTGACACGGGATTGAAAGGAAAGAGAAGGCTAGCTGCTCGCTTGCCCACATGAGCATCCAGGAGTTATCTGCTCAGCCAAGCTGAGACAGACAGAGGCTGGGAGAGAGTGGAGGAAGGTGAGTGAGGAGAGTGTGAGCAAGGCAGATGCTGGAGGAGGGAGATACGGCAAAAAGGGCAGAGATACTGAAGTGTGGGAGGGAGATAGACAGGGGGCTCTGCACAGATAGGTATGGTAAACTACAGCTATACTTAGGTAAGAAAACACAGTTGGGAAGAAAAAGGTGAGAGGGGTGGGACACTGCAGGGAGGACAGGAACAGTGGTGGGTGGGGCGTTGTGATACAAAGTGGTGTTGTTTAGAGGGAGAGTAATAGACAAAAGATAGATGAAGGAAGGATGATGGATTTGTACGTTTATAGACATATGCGGGGTTAACTAGATGACGAAATAGAAAAAGTTTGAATGCATATTCACTCAGCATCATCACTTGTCCTTCAACTTAACTAATGTCGATGGAGACGGACGATGGACGATGGACGGACGGAGGGTAGCAGGAAAGTTACTACAACGGCAGTCTTATTTTTCAGCCTCTGGTTTACGTGACTCCTTGACAAATTGGAACTCAACCTGTGCCTTTAAAAAAAAAAACAATTCTACACGCTTATTGGAACAGTAGCACAGTTTCTTTGAGTGGAAACCAGAAAAGCAGCATACGCAGTTGAAGCTATTAAAACGCAGAGAGCAGCACTCCACATCTGGTCGGGGTGATGCTCTTGTGTGAAGAGGTGGAGAAGAAAGAGACAGGTGAAGCTGCAGGTGAAGGAAAGTGAAAATGGAGGGAGGGGGCGTGGGTGGATTAAAAGGGGCAAGCTAAACAAGGCTGAGGCTTAAGGGAGAATGGAATAAAAGCATGAAAGGCGTGAATCGGCAAAATACTAGCCTCAGTTAAGTCAGCATTGCATCAGCCTTTTATATTCCCGTCTCCTTTGTGAATCGCCCACCAATTATTCTCTGTAGTGTCAAAGTAGCATCTCCTGGCCATCCATCCCTCTTACTTCCAAAAACTTGCGTGCCTACACTCAAAACAGGAAGGTTAGACATCATGGTGAGTTTGCCAAGTCCATGACTCACGCGCAGCCACACACACGAACAAACACACACGATTTAGGGTGTGAGACATAACTGCGGGTGGTTTTACCAATCAATAGCCTACGCTGAATGACTAGGTGAAGGCTGCAGCAGAAAAGATGCTTGCGTACATTCATGAGCATCACTGTGGGTGTGTATGACATAGAGAGAGGAAAGCACAAATGTGATGATACTGAACTTTCGACACTACACTCATCCTTTAACAGAACTTCATCTAACTGGCTGTTTGATGAAGCACACTCACCATCCACAAGTCAACTTTTTATTTCGAGCCTAAAACCACTCATCAGCCCTGCATTTTCTTTCATCTTTCTTTTGCTCATTATAGTTCTGTTAATATACAGTTTCTAAATCCTTCACCATCACCCAGTGCTTTTCTTCTTCTTCTTCTTCACCCCCCCCCCTCCGCCCCCACTCCTTGAAAGCTGGAAATCAGGACAGTTCAGCAGTGGAGGGGTTAAGATGAACCCGGCTTTGTGATTGGCTGCCGGCCGGCGGTCTGAACCAGCCTACAGAAAGAGGTAACCAGGCAACCTCAGAGAGGGAGAGAGAGAGGGAGAGGAGGGAAGAGGGGCCAGAGGAGAGAGAGAGAGAGAGAGAGAGAGAGAGAGAGAGAGAAGGGAAAAAAAACGCGCTGAAAGAAGCCTGGCATAGTTTTCTGGGGATTGTGGAAAAAGATGTAACGAAGCTTGCAAGCGTTCTCCCCGGGATGGAAAACTGGATTACTCTTCCTGCTCAAACATACTGTGGATGCCTGAATAAACCACGAGGGGACACGCGGGAATGAATGGATCTAAAGCCTTTTCGCAAAATGGGAACTAACTGTGCACATTTTCGCTGTAGTGTAAAGGTAAGTGCCCCAAATGCAGACGGTCTGCCCGGATGCACCACAAGTCGCGAATGTCGTTTGCATGGTCTCCAAAAAGTATGCAGCCTACTTTTAGATCGGTGTGTTATAGTTAGTGAGCCTTAGAGGAGCCTGTGGATTCAGTGTGCTCTGCTTCTATCACTGCAATGAATTATCTATTGCTGCTGCTGGTGCTGGTGCATCGTGTGCGCGCAAGTGTGTTGAGCTTGGGCGGGTGTGGGGGAGTGACCCCCTCACCGAAACATAGTCCTGATCGGGGGGGGGGGCTGTTGTGTATGTTTGAATGTGTGTCCTGTGTGTGGTGTTAGGCGGGAGGGATGACAGTGGTTTGCTGCATCTGGCGTCTGTCTTAGTAGTTGCGTTTTACGAGACGTCCCTCACTGAGACTAAACGTCAGAATCGTTCTCTACAAAGTGTCAAATCATTCCAAGTTTTTAGCCCTTTCCCGCTCAGATATGTCTTTACTGCTCAATGTGCACTCCTTGGTGCCTTCCCTCGCCTGTAGTGGTGCTTGCCTTCTGCTCTGTATCCAGCAAAAAAAAAAAAAAAAAATCTGGTGCCTTCAGTGTCTTGGGTTCAATGGTGACTTTATCTTGATTGCGCGTACCCTTAATTGCGCTTAATGGCATTTTAATCTAATCGGGTATTTCTGTAAGCAAGTCAGTGAGTCTGTGGTAGAGCTTGTTTTTTTTTCTCGGACCTGGCCGCACTTACTGCCTCCACCATCCGTATCTTTTACATTTATTTAGCTGTAGTTTGCTGCACTGTTTGTGCGGCTTTTAAACTTTTACGCATTTCTTTCCGCGCGGACGCGTCGTGTTTGCGTACTGGTTAAAACGATGCTCGCGGCGTGCGGGTTTCGTCCACTTTGCGGGGTTGGCTCACAATAGAATACTGAAGTGAAACCTGGTAGTTAGAGGTTAACGCGGATGTTGATGAAGTCTTAGTGTAGAAATGGAACCAGTGGTGTGTCCGTGCTAGAAGACGCTGGGTTTGAGTTGACGGAAAAACTGAAAGAAAGACACAGAAGCAAAGAGAGGTGAATGGGCGACCCGGTCAGTTTGCTTTGGGGGGCCCAGGCTCCGCTGCAGCTAAAAGCCGCATTAATCATGGAGCTGCTTCTCTGCAGACACGCTCTCGCTCTCTCCCTCTCTCTCTGAATGGGTTACTGGTATTCATATGCAGTAATATCACCACGTAGTGACTGGGTGTCAAACATAAAACAACCGGGAGCCATTCATAGAGCCTACATGCAGCGTGCAACCTAACCAGCTGCCTTGTTTTTAAATTTCAAAGACAGTTTATGTGAGTATTTCCAGTTTGTCAGCTCTTCAGTGCTGCAAGCCAGGGGGAAACCCTGTAGGCTACTACTTCCTCTGTTATATTTGCCTGTTGGCTGTTTGTTATTACTACTCTGTAAATTTAGATTTGACAGCTGCAAGTTTACAAGTTTTGTGCAGTGTTAATATATATCAGTGAAATGCCTCCTACAGTAGCCTATACAAAATGTACAGTACATATAGTAACTAAAAGGCACCTGTTGTCATTATGATGTTTGATGATTGAGGTATATTCTGCTTTTTAAAAAAAATAAAAGTAAAACTCTTAATAAGGACATTTTAATTGCTTCATGCTGCCATTCCGTGACTAGGTAAATGATTTGAATACTTTTCCACTACTGCCAAGAAGACCTCTTACTTCTGCCTGTGTTAGCCCAGCAGGCGACTTCAGGTCGTCATAGAAACCCACAGAGTATTGTGTAGAAACTCTCAAAGAAAACACTGTTGAGGACTCCTTTCAATTCTCATCTCCGTCTGCTCCATCTACAGTCTCAGCATTCCTTTTCTTTGTGACCATTTTCTTTTAGTTTTCCCAACTCAGCCTGTCTCTTACAATTTGTTTTTCCAGTGCAGTATAGCAGGGCTTGTATCTCTGTACTGTTAAACGGTGGACAATGCTTTTTGAGTGAACGTTGGGTAAAATCTTTAGCTGAAAAAAAAAGAAGAAGTGCTTTTAGGCTATGCAGTCATGACATCAAGAAATCATTGTAAGCTGGAGCTTACATTTCCAGTTCCTAAAGCTTTTCACATCCTTTGCAAAAGTAGGTCTGTAACCGTGAATTTGTATCTCAGCTGGAGACATGGTGTACCTCTGATCTGGAAAGACTTATTTTCACACGGAACATTTTTACGCTGCACAGAAATTCATCTTTACCATGTAAATGTCTGTTTAAAAATGACAACCTGCAAAGATTACATTAAGCACAGAGCTTCTCTTTAACTGTGTTCTGTGTAAAGTTTGAATCACAGCACCGCTGCTATAAAAGTAATGGTGTTCAATGAGCAAACTGAGGTTTAGTGTCTTGCAAAACCTAATCACCTAAAAAAAACTGCAGCACCAACGTCAACCAAGTGTCAGATCTGTGGTCCAACTGTGTAGCTGTGTGTATGCTATAAGCTTTTATGGCAGCAGAATCAGGTGCTAGATTTTCAACACTCGCTCAGTATGTAAAAAACATCCAAATGGCAATTTATCCTATAACCTCTCTACACCATAGAGTTTATTATAACCTCACCATTTGCATAACCATCTACTTTTCTGAAGCACTCCAGTGACACTTGTTACTATGGATACAATTCAACCCTACAATGAATTGATAGCCTATTCAAGTTACCTGGTACAACAGCGGCTGTGTCTCACTGGCATTTCTTAAATTAACTGTGGTGAAAACAATGAGCAGGCAGCTGCAGCAGAATTAAACTTGAGCATGAAAATGTCGAGCATTCAGTGTCAGGTTTGGTTGGGACCATTTTGTACCATTCTGCTCAGTGTTTTTCTTTTTTTTTTTTTTTTGTTACGGACGGTAACCGGACTGTGGGGTGCATATTCAAATGCAGGCAAAGGTAAAATTATATTTTTCAGATTAAACGTGAACTGCTGCGTTTGATATTCGTCACAGCAGTATGCACTTTTATATAGAGATCTTCAAATCTGTCCTTTTCAAGGGCAGAAAAATCATTTCTGTTGGAATGTGAAAGCAGTCATCGTGTTGCACTTGTGGATTCTTCAGAAATTATGCAATAACCGTGTACTTCCTCTCCTCCTTAGGCCTTAGAATAGAAATTCTACCATTTCTCCCCTCCCCTCCCCTCCATCTGTAATGTCCAATGCACCTGTGTCAGCACAGCTCTGACTCATGATTGAACCATGGTTGACTTCTCCTCAGTATGAGCCCAAGATGCTGCAAAACCGGTCCTGCTCCTTCTCATATCCTTTTCAAATGGAAAACAGTGTCCAAAGTATAGTCCTGACTAAAATGAAAAAGCAATACGAGAAAAAAAACTGCGAGATTTATAATCTCTCTGCTGAGGTATTTCTAACAGGGTGTAACATGTTAAATATTGGTATTTTTTCAGTGGGGGTTCCACTGTTACAGAGAAACCAAAGGGGGGAAATTGACTGGCTCTTGGCTGGCTGCCCTTCCCATTGATCCACATTCAGTGACTGTACGTTTGTGTGTGACAGTCTTTTAGATATAATTGGCACTGAGGATATCTCAACAGCCAATTGGGAGTGAATGTGTATGTATGTCCCGTATTTCTTAGCCTTTATTCACTGTAAGGGAAATGAAAGGAGTGTTTGTACCTGGCAGATCGATTATTATTGCAGAAACACACAAATGAAGCCAAGTCATGGGCGCGAACAACCATGAGTACGTCTTGAATAAAAACTGGCAAGGCGCTGAAGCCCACCACATGAATGCTTTCACAGAGGCGCTGTGAGCGAACAGGCCAGACCATCCAGAGGTGTAGATCAAGCTGCCAGCTAATCTGCCTCTGTAGTCTGTAATCTCTAATCTTCTTAAAACACTCACAATCTGTCCAGAGCACTGGGATTAACATCTGCAGACACAACATTGCGTACACACATACATGCGCATTTTTCACTGCCTTTAGTTTTGCCCACAAAAAGACTGCGGCGTTGGTTTGCTGCACTCTGCTTTTGCAGCCTTACTTCTCAGCTTTAGATAACACTGGACCTCTGAAATGGAATGTGCAGTGTTGTAGTTACAGTGCTTAATGTCTGCAGAGGACCTTTTCATTGTAGCTGCCTGATACTTTGGTACTTGTTTGATACTGGCTGGTACATAAATTTGAGGTCAGTTCAAAATGTTTCGTCTTGATGCCCAGAGTAGACTCTTGTTTCAGATGAGACGTCATTGTTATCGACTAAGGTGCTTGGCTTCTTTATTTTTTCTTGTCACACAGTGCTGTTACTATTTTTCATCACTGTCAAAATTTCCTTTCATTTTTTTTTTTTTTTTGACCCTGCCTTATATGTCTGGTCTTGCTGCTCTTTTCTTTCTCCGGTGAGTGCCACTTTGAAATCGCAAAGGTGTACACTTTGTTAATGAGTTTTTACAACAAACAAAAGCACTTTAGAGTAGGCATTTGCAGGAGGTAAAGACACACACACGCACTAGAGTCACAGCACATTAACACTTCAATTAATTCAACGCCTTACATTCTCATTTTCCCAGAAGTCAAGATCCCTGACCAACCCCCTCAAACCACACACACACACACACTCGTACGCTGATGTACGCTGCCTTGTGTTGTGCCTCAGCAGACCCCAGTCGCATTACATGCTCCTTGTGACATTTTAGGTGGCGGGGAGAAAGCGGCAAACAAAGCATCATAAATTACATTTTAATTTGTGGATTTTTTTTTCTCTCTCTCTTCCTTTCATCCAGCCATGTATAAAGGCACCGAGGTCCCGATGTTTTTTTTTTTTACATTTTTTTCACCCTAGTCTTTATTCTAGGAATACAATATATAATGAATGCATGTACAGCACAGAGGGAATGGCAGTGGGCTCTCAGTTTTGCTGGGGGGTTTGTTAGCTACACTTCCCTGTGGAACAGCTCCACTGACTTCCACACTCACTGTGAGACTGCAACAAAGTTAGAGAGAGAAATAGACGGAGACGGGAATGGAAAGATGTTTTCCTTAGAGAATTTCCTCTTTATATTCCCACCCCCACCCCCCCCTCTTTGTTTCTCTCTTTGTCTCTCTTTTGCTTTCTCTCTGTCTGTGCTTTTCAGTGGCTGCTCACTAATGAATTTTTAACAGTCCCATGATTCTGTCCTTTGTCTCTCCTTTACTCTGTGTTGGTAAAGATTAGCCACAATTCAGTATCCATCATTAGCTGCTTTCCTCACTGCACGTAATTCGCAGTGATATTTCACAATATAGTAACTTACGGTGTAGCAGACCCGGTCTGGTTCTGAAAGACGAGGCACTGGGAACCTGTGTGTGTGTGTGTGTGTGTGTGTGTGTGTCAGACATCTGTTGAAGCAGATGAAAAGGACTTAAGTCTGGCATCTGTGTCCAGAGCATGGGAGATGTCTCTGGGACGGAATACATCACAAAGCGCCTCTCTGGAGGATCTGGTGCTCAGCCCAAATAGCACTCACCCGCTCAGATGAGTGGGTGCACTCACACTCTCAAATGTACGCTGTCACACATACACACATCGTGAGTGACACACATACACCTCCACATGCAATTTCACTCATTAACAAACTTGTGTGCATTCAGCACTTCATTGTCACACCCAAGAGTTTATGGTTTCAGGGGTCATGAAACTTGCTCATCCCATAAACCAAGTTAAGTTTCAATTAAAGAAGAAACATAAAAATGATCAAAGTGGGATCCATTTCTCCATGCAGCGTTAAATCAGCAGTGGACAACATACGTGATATTTTGCTCATTCTCTACCTGCGGCTGTGACTAATCTTTTACGAAGCCCTTTTCAAGTAGAACACATTTTATAAAACTGGCATAAGAAATACCAACCCGACCAAAACCAATTACACATTATTTATTCTTTCATCCATCCAGAGATTCTCTATAGCTGCCAGCTCATCGCAGGGCTGACACATAGAGACAGACAATCAGTCACACTCAGACCTATGGGCAATATAGTGTCATCAATTAACTTAGAAATGTGCTTGTCTGTGGATTATGGGAGGAAACCGGAGTACGCAAAGGAAACCCAGACAGACAGAGGGAGGAACATGCAAGCTCTACACAGAAAGGCTGCATTTATTTCATACCTGTGCTAGGGAAAAAGTGTTGACATATGTGAGGAAAACAAACTAAAGCACAAAACAGACGTAGTTCAGAGGAGGTCAAGGCGGAGTTTAGTAGTAATTGTAACTTCTCAATGTCATTGATGCTGTGAATGACCCTTTCAGAGCTCAGCCTCAGGCACGTGTCCTCCGCGTTTCGTCATCACACGTCAACGCTCGCATGTCTAATACATGCGGGAGCTCGGACGCACTGCTTTTGCTGATCGCACCTCTTTCTGCGTAGCACAGTCACACTTTTGTCCTTCCCTCTGTGCCATGCGTTTAGCGAGGTTAGAGGAGCACATTAAATGCAGTCTGTCATTTTTCCACTCAGTGTCTCTGTAGGCCACTTTTTGGACCTGCTGAGCTGAGGTCACTCACATTGACTACAACAGCTACCTCTGAGAAAAAAGGGATGGCCCTGATTATGAATGAACAGACTTAATGTGTTTAAACATAGGTGACACTGCAGTTAAATGAGGCCAGTAGTGATGGTCAAAAACATTTTTAACACCTGTATTTCACTATTCAAAATATAGTTGTTGCCTTAAATGTGCCTGAAATGGGACATACCCATTAAGTATTTAAGCTCATCAGAATATTGCCATTGTCATTCCAGCTGTCCTCATAACACTGCACCAAGTTTTGCAAAGTTTTGTGGGGTTAGGATTAATATTAAAAGCCTGGCAAAGGTCTTCAGAACCAACGTGTGGTTTGGCCGGATCAGAAAAAAAAAGGATTTTGCTGATATGAATGCTTTTATAAAGATGATAAAATCATAATCATAGCTGAAGAAATCCCAGCTGCCTCCACCGACACATTATACAGAAAGTAGCACTAATTAATTAGTTTTCTTTTTCCCTCTAAATTTCTACACTGACTTATCTCCCAGTAGGATGAAAATAAGGTTTCATTGAACATCCAGATGCTCCTCATTGATTGTGGTGCATCCATGTTCAACGGATATGTCACCTTTTTAAGCAATATGTATTGATTCTGTTATTCGTACTACTCTCTTGTAGAATTATGATAAAGTAATTATTTGCTTGGATATTTTTTTGTATGTATCATAGAAAAAAGAGGCAGAAGAGCGACATCGTTTCCCTAATACATTTATACATAATGTAGTTTATGGCTTTTTACAGTATGCACACAATAAGCACCTTTCTAATGGCCCAACATATATCCCTCTGGTGTATTTTCAATTTCCCAGTCTAAATGTTGTTTACTGGCAGTCATGTAAGAGGATTTGACCCACAGACACATAAATACACATTAGGAATAAAGATAAAATGAATCACTTAACTGCTGGGAATTTTCAGCTCAAATCAGCCCAGAGCTAGTTAGTACGGCTTTGTGCTTCAGACTGAGCTCCAAAAGTGGAGCATTAGCACTAGTAAGCATGTATTTATTAGACAAGCATTTACAGAAAATAAACAAAGCTGCACTATTCATTTTATGAACCTAAAGTAGCTTAAAGGTGCATTATGCAGTGTTTTTTTTTTTCACTGCTGAAAACCAGTCTGCTAAGAAGGAGCCGTGTTACTGTATCATCTTATCAATTCATGGCTAAACCTGTTAGCGCCTCAGTAATACAAGTAGAAGCATATTCGCTTGTTTTTCTTCTAGGTGTAGCCAAGTCTCCTTATCAGAAAACATGAACTGTATTGCTTTATGGAGGGTAAAGTACAAATCAGGCAGCAGTCTTGGTCTATTCCCAATCTAGCTCAAAGGTATTAAAATAAATGCATTAAAACCGCTTTCAGCCCATCGAGCTGTGTGTGTGTGTGTGTGTGTGTGTGTGTGTGTGTGTGTGTGTGTGTGTGTGTGTGTGTGTGCATTAGTTTGACGAACATGCTCTACTGGGCTGCTGGACTCACACACTGCTCATGCACACGGCCACACACATATATGCACGCAGTCAAATGATAAAAAGGACATATAACTAAAGGGTAAATGTGTTTTTCAATATATTAGTGCTTTTGATAGCCCCCTTACCCATAGGCCATGACCCTTCCCTCTCTCTCTCTGTCTCTAACTCTCACTCTTTCTCCCTCCCTCACACACACACACACACACACACCTCCCACCCAGTCTGTATTTGAGCATTAAGATAGGCAGCCTTCAATTAGCCGGA
>JAPQRN010000019.1:17080057-17107357 GCA_037367275.1 Coranthus polyacanthus | reverse complement strand
CACACACACACACACACACACACCTCCCACCCAGTCTGTATTTGAGCATTAAGATAGGCAGCCTTCAATTAGCCGGATGAGCGTCTAGATAATGACTCCTCTCTATCCATAGTAGGCTGAGGGCTGATGAGTACGATAAGTAGTTTTTGGAAACGAGAGTGTTAAAAGACCACCCATTCAGCCGTGGAGGCATGCTTACTCTGTATGTGTGCGTGTGTGTGCGTGCGTGCATTTGGCATAAAGCTGGATTAATGGAATAGGCAAGATCTAAGAGCTGCAAGATTAAATGACTGTGAACTGATTTGATGGTTTCAATCTCACACACACCAGTTATAGCCATGGCTGGAGCTGACAGAAATATTTGGCAGGGGCTTACTTGGAAGTTAATAATAAGATGTGGATGACTGGACCACCATATTTTGTGTTTTTATGCGTGTATGTGGAAGTGTGATTTAAAATGGCACACATGCTCTTTTTCTACGTTCTGTAACTTTATATCCAGGCTTATGTGGCCTAACGGCAGCTGTCCCGTCGGAAATGTGGTTTGTTTGGACTGCTCTTCATTTAGATTTCCCTGCTCATGCTTTCACATATCATGTTAAGGATGTAGTGTCGACCCATTGCTCACATTTTCATTGTATCATTAGTTAGAGTTATAGATTGCCTGAAACACCATGAATAAGAAAAATCATTTTATTTACACACACCAGAAGTCCATTTCTCTGAGTTTTGCAAGCTTGACTATTTATGACAAAACATCCAAACGGCAAAAAGAAATAACAGAAGCCAAAACTCATTATTTGTCCAAGGATATGGCCTTTTATATTTATTTAATTTACTTGTTTTACAAATCGTTTTATTATTTCAGATGTTTTGTCCTCTTTAGAAGAAAATATTTTAAAGGGAGCAGGAGAAATTAAACTTTACATTTTTAATTGTAAATGTATTTCCTTTCTTTATTCAGTGAGAATAGGCTATTCAATGTTTGGGGTCTGTGTTACCAGTGTACCTGCTACTGTAACTGCAGGGGGCAGAAATCAGGGGGAAAAGTGCCAAATCAAAAGACTACAGATGATGTGATGCCGGTTCATGAAGCTATGGAAAAGCGAAGCCAAAATATCATGGTTAAGTGAGCTGCCGTGTTGCTTCTGTGATGAGCCGCAGAATAGGGCGGGAGAATCAGAGTTTGTTGGAATATTACGCGATCTGTAATTAAAGCTGTCAACACCTGTGATTAGCCTGAGTCTTGCATCACGGGGTAGCTCTTCGCCAGCCTGTAAACAGAGTCAAAAGGAGATGCAGAAGTCTCATTTCCTCTCAGAGAACCCGAATTGCAATATGCTCAAAGGAAATGATGGAAGTTTTATCCAATCCAAAAAAAAGTACTGTGCATTGAACCTTTAAAGCTTAAAAACATAGGACCCATGTAGCGATTATGCACACTAAAATATGTGTTTATTTATTGCAAGTCATATCATCATTGCAATACTGAAGAATGTTATTGCACAATGCAGGTTTGCCTCATATCCCGCAGGCCTAGTAAATAGGCAGGCACTGCATGGGGGTACTGTTCTCTTCAGCATGTTCAGAGTGTGCTGTAAAGAATGTGTGCTCATCATAAAGTATCAAAGTGTTACAGCAGCCATTTAAAAATATCTTGAGCGGTTAAACATGAGAAAAAAAGTGATGGCAGAAGGAAAGGGTGTTTTTAGAGAAGGCAGCAAGGGAAAGCAGTGAATGACACAGGGAAAAGTGAAGAAGGGGCAGCAGGAAGTGAGACAGAGAGAAGTGATGTGAGAAATTGTTTTGATTGCCTGGTGTGCCTCAGTAAGTTCTGCCGTGTTATTAGTCAAAGCACCTGCTGTTGTGATCCCCTCAGATCAGCTCACCCTGCCCTTCTTTGCTCTCCATCACCCAGCGAGTGCATGTGCCCATGTGCATTTGTTCAGGTGTCTAATGGGTTTTTCGAGCTGGCTATAAGTAAACTGTCTCACCTTCCCCTCTCTCTCACTCTCTCTCTCTCTCCTTCCCTCTCATGAGACTTTCCGCTCGACCGGAGAAAACCAACTCATACCTTGGTCTCTGCTGTAAATCGCCCCTCAAATGAGTTCTTACTGTGATCCTCTTGCACTGCCTTTGACCAGAGTTCTCTTGAGAGAACAACTTAATGATCCCCAGTCTGATAAACAGAGACCGGAGAAGTGAATGGAAATATGTGCTGAAGGGAATATTTGAAGCCTCTATTGTCTATCAGGTGGCCTTCCCTGAGAGTGGACCTCTTCATCAAAGTGGATTGACCTCCACAATTTATTACCTACACCACTGACATCTATCATGTCTCAGCCCTCAGGGACTCACACGCAATAATAATATCGCAGCAGTCCCATATGACTGGATGCCCGCTGCTGTGGCTGGCTGTATGGTTTATTAAATGACTGGCTGGGTGCTGCTGTAGCTTCCTCTACCTCCTACTGTGACTATAGGTGTATGATTCCTTTTATGATTGGGTGCCTGGTGCTGTGGCTGTGCTTGGATGTATAACTGTCAGTGTGATACAGTGGCTCTCCCTCAGTACCCCAATCCCGTTTAGCACTCTAATGGACTCCGAGCTCTCCTTGATAATGTGTATCTGTAGTAGAGTAGTGGAACAAAATATCAGTAGCGGAATATGTCATAGTATTTTCTATGCATTGGTGCTAAGTTAGAACTTAGTACATTTTGCGAAATTGACATCTCACTGAAGCGAATAAATACATAATTCCAGCTTTTTGCATTTTTAGGTGTATTTTTTCATCTTCAGTTACACAGATGTCACGACGTAGATGAGAAGAACCACGGTATCATAATATCATCATTGAGGACAGTGTGTCGTAATAGTATCGTGAGTCATTCTGTGATTCCCACCCCTAGTCTGTAGTGTTGTTAGCCTCTTTCAGAATTGTACATGTTAATCTAAACCCCTAGACTATTTCTAATAACATTTCCAACACCTCCAACACAGTTTGAATCTAGATTGAATGAATACATTTTACATTTAATGTAGCATATGATCAGCAGAGTAGATGATGAAACTGATGATTGCATTTTTAGGCGATTCATTATTGAGAATCAGGGGTAAGCTCACTAAGCTTCTCACGCTCACTCATGGTGGTCATTAATTAAGGCTCCAGTTGCAAAATAAGGTCTAAAATTAATGTGAAAATTTGAGAATTGAGAACACTTGCCCTTCAACAACCAAACATTTAACACACAATGCAACTCTATTCAAGACACTCGGCGTATGCTTGAAGCCATTACAGAACAATTACATAACTAAAGTCTGAGCAGGCAAGATTTCTTGCTGTCAAAAATTCCATAATAACCTTAAAGGATATCGTAATTCAAGGTCTGAGGGGACATTAGACCTCTGTACCTCGTCTTGCCCCTTGTTTTCAGACTTTAGCAAATCCTGCCCATGTCAGAAGCTCAATCCTAGGTCACTTCAGAAAGGGGCTGTTTAAAAACGGGTGACTGACCAATCGCTGTCAAGACTCCATCAGCTGCGTCTCTACTGCACTGACTTTGGCTCCCAAAAAAAGCAACATGGCAACTGTGATAATTTGGCTTCATTTTTTCCATAGCAGCGTGAAATGGCATTCTGTCGTCTGTCTATTATATACAGTCCACGCTCAGGACAGAGAGCTGCAGGAGGAGGATGTGTATTTACAATTCTGATGTTTTCTTTTTCTGATTTCTACCCATTTCAGCTTTAAGACCTACTATTTTTGAAAGCTCAAAAGCCCTTCTTTTAATAGACAGAATAAGGTAGCAATGTTACAGATTCTACATCTGAGAGAGGTTTGAAACCGAGTTGAGGGTGTTTGTGTGTCATCCTGTGGAGTGTGTTGAGACTGGGCCAGGGGAGCTCTCAGGGGTGTAGCTGTAAATTAAGACACCAGCAGAGATGGAATGGATGGAGGGTAGGGGGAACACTTCCAGGTGTTGCAGAGCATTTAATCACTCACCTGTGAGACTAATGAGATGAGCCGGCAGACCCCACACACACATACACACCCATGTATGCTTGCAGACGAAAAAACCGGTGGGACTAATTACCAAAACTCCACCACCGAACGGCTGCTAAAAGGCTTATTCAAATGCAAGCAGAAACACACAACAGCTTGCTGCCACCTCCCCAACTCATTACACTGCCCCTCTCCTCACCCTGTCGCAACCTGAAGGAGACACAGTGGAGGACTAGAAAACGGGAGCAGAATCGTACCTAGTAGGTCAGAAGGAAGATAGGTAGAGGCAGCTATTCTCTATGCGGGCTGCGGCTGCAGGCAGCGCTACAGGTAACAAACACATCAGTCACATACACAGCGCACCTGTTACTGTACAGATGGCAAGCCCTGGGAGAGAGGCAGGTAGAGCAATGAAGAAAGATGAGCAATCAGACAGAGAGAGAAACACAGAGGAGGAGAGACAAAGAGGAGGGTGAAATGATATTTTTCATGGGTAGATTGTTAAAGGAGATCGAGGAAGGAGAGATATGGGAGCTGGTGGTGTGGGGTCAGGGGGTTGCACCTGTTTGTGTAACACCATGGTAACAGGGGAGTAGGGATGAGGGAAGAGGCGGGAGGCGGGAGGAGGGGACGGATTTCCTCACCTGTGTCTCCAGCCTGGAGCAGATACTGTAGAGTTCTGTGTAATTTAGTGAGTTCTTCTCAGTATATCATTATACGCATGTACGCGCACACACACTCACCTGCATCTCTTCTTACCTCTTTTTTCTTTTGCTGTTTTATCTCATTTTCTAGTTCATTCTCACATTAGAAATAATCCTCTTCATTACCTGTATCCTCATCAAAGACACTGGAACATTCTCCAAAGCACCCTCTGCTCTTCAGATCTACCATTATGATTCGGTGCCCAATCAGACTGAAAGGCGCGCACGTGTTAGTGCACGTACTGTAAATGTATGTGCATGTGGTTGTGGTTGTGGTTGTGCCCCCAGCTACATATCTTAATCTCCGGTCTATTAGCATATTCAGAGCTCTCCTTTAGCTGGTGGTGCCATCTGATAGGCTAATTTCACAGACCCGCTGGCCTTCATCTTGCTTCGGGAAGTGAAGAGGATGATGTGCCTTGGGAATAAGATGAGAAGAAGAAAAGAAGTGCTCCTTTTCTCTTTCAGCCACTTTCTCAACTGAGCTAACTGAACTTCTGAATCCATTTTCTGCTATTTAGTCTGGAAATACAAACTTTGCATCAGAATATGAATTTGGCAAAAATAAACTCCAACTTTGTATTTTGTTCTTGGTGTTATTGTAATTCGTATTTTGGGCGTTCACTCGGCTCTAATCTGAAGTGAATTTTAATTGGGGAGCACTGGTTTTCATGTGATGCCAAAACATTTATGGGCTTGTCTAACACTTAAAGTTTCGGCGGCTATAGTGGATGTCTAGAAATATTCTTTATAGCAATATGACTGAATATTGCTATCAAGAATTTTTAGAAAGTCTGTAAAGCTGATTAATCTTCAGTGTCCCCCTGCCAGACTTCCCCCCCTCAGGGGGCCTTCAGTAAGCAGTACTCCAGCGTTCTTTTTTCTATGAAGACATTTTCTGTCTGGGTTAGTAACGCTCTTGCTACACGAACTGAACATGACATTTCGTGAGACATTTATGAGTGTAGACCGACCTTGTTCCATGTTTAAACACATTACTATATCTGTGAGATGTTTAATAAACCAATTTTTTGTTGCCAGAGTGTTTCACTGGTTTAAAATGAGTACTTCCTCGTGATGTTTCTGTCTAAATCTGATCCTGTCTAATTCAGAGACAAAGATGAATTTCAGAATAATCCATAAATCCATCACTAAAGATGAAACTCAGTTTTCAGATGTGAGGCTTGTGTCTTATTCATGAGAAGCAAAGAGGTCATGTCAAACAAGCAGCATCCAGTGGCTTTTAATATTAATCCACACAGATGCAATGGAGTTCATGCAGAGCGCACACACTCAGTCTCAGCTTCTATGTGTGTCTGGCAGTGGGCAGTGTTGCGTCTACTCTGTGTGTGTGTTTGTGTCTTTGTGTGTTTCAGAGGGAAAGGAGGACTGGGAGCATCAGATTGCCTATTCCAGTCACACAAATAGTCTTTCACTCCTCAGCCTGTGACAGCACATTTCCTTCCCCCTTCATGCTGGCTGCCTCTTCCCCACCAGCTCTCTCTCTCTCTCTCCCTGCCCCTTCCACCTCCCCCACTCTCCTCTCAAATGCAAATTTAGATCAGCTTTATTGGCATGACAAGGATTTTTATATAAAATAATGCATAGTACAGTAATAACGTAAAAATGCAGCGTTGTTCTTGTTCTTTGTCTCTTTTAATCTCCTCTGCATTTTTCACTTTTTGCCCAAATATCCTCTCCAGCTTCCTTTGCCTTCCTCTCTCTCTATTCCCATCCCCTTTTTGTCTCTCTGCTACCCTCCCCAGCTCCTCCACCCCTTCTCTTTTGCTGGTGTATGTATTGGTATCATTAGCAGCTGCACTATGATGGATGACACTGAGAGGCTGGGCCCTGAGAGGTGGGACTCTGCTTTAGCACACCATCATTACCTGCACCACGTACACATATATACCGACACACACCGCATACACATACATACCGACACACGCGGGTGTACGCATGCATACTGACGCACACACAAACACACATCACATAGAGGATGGTTGTTTTCACACTGATACTTTTTTAGTGCCTGCATTTCCACACTTACTTACCACCGTGCATACAAACTACGTCATTCAGACGCCTGTATTCAAATGGAAGAATGAGCATTTGATTCTAAAATCCCAGTCTCTCCTCCTCCTTCCTTTCTCTCTCTCACACATACACACACTCGCACTCACAGTCTAAGAGGTTTGTATCGACTGGAAGCCCCACAGGGAAGTGAATGCCAATAGCCCCTCTACTCTCTGTGAGAGTTCAGACAGACCAGCAGTCCAATAGACCATAGGGTGCTAAAAGGGTCTATTTCAAGAGCTGGCACAAAGTTTCACCTCCAGGAACTTTCACAGACTCCATATGCAGCAGGAGATTTTTTTGCACTTTGCCATGGTGTGTGTGTGTGTTTTGCTGGAAATGTTTGCGCAAAGTTCAAAGAGTTTGGAATTCACAAATGGAAATTATGCAGATCAGGTCCTGAGTCTGACTGTCCCGCGGTGATTTACATTGAGTCTCTTGATGACAGAAGATTCAGTCTTGATCGCAGTTTTGGTTTGTGCATGTTTGTGTCAGCTTGAGCTTGCAACACTGCCAACCCTAACCAACAACAAGGTTGGATATTGTTAAGTAATTCTGCTTACTGTGATGTACTTGTTACATCTATCTGTGTGTGTGTGTGTGTGTGTGTGTGTGTGTGTGTGTGTGTGTGTGAAGTGGTGTGGCAGCTGATCGTGTTGTCAGAGTCCATAAGAAACAACAGGGCCTTATTAAACACGGACACTCAGTAAAGATTGATTTTGTTTGGCTGTCTGTCTTTTAACTGGATGGGCAGGCGACTGTGACAGTGTGCGTGGGCGATTAGACACACGAGCAGGAGGCAAGAACTGTGACTGACTGATGGCCGCTAGTGGCAGCAGGCTGCACAGGAAAGACTAGGGAGAAGATGTTGTACCCCCTTGGGAATTACTCCCAGGAGTTTGAAGAGAAGACTGAACCTAGACATTCCCTCTGTGCTCTTACTTGCGTCCATGTCTCAGAGGACAGGGGTAAGGAATCACCTCCTTCCCCTTCCAGCACAGACAGAATGACAGACAGGGTTTGAGTGCCACATGGAAGCCATCGATAAAGCTCACCCTTTGGCTTCTCTAGATGTGTGTTTCAGTACAAGTTGCTGAGAGCGAGCTGCTCAGACAGGGCTCGCCAGCGGCTTGGAAGTGAAGAGGTTTGGAGCTGTTATTGTTGAAAGTTTAGCCTAAAGCATCCTTAGTTGCCTACTCCACTTTGCTGCCTTTCAGTCCTTCCTTCTTATGCTGCTTTCCAGCATAAAAAGACTAAATAGAGCAATGCTGTTTTACTTCCAGAAAACCTTCAACAGTTCTCTGACCTGATATCAGAGAACTGTTAAAGGTTAAAATTGTATGTGTATAGATGTATTGTATGACTTCTAATAGTTCATACTGATTGTAAAGAAAAGAATTGCATAGAGTTTTATTTGAGTTGGGGCTTTTCCGTGAGGTGTTTGCATGTCATCCCCAGGTTACCAAAAGGTTAGAAGAGGTAGAAAACTCAACTGCCTGTAGGTGTGAACATGAGTGTGAATGGCTGCCTGTATATATGTCCATATATGTTATGCCTGTCAGACCGGTGACCTGTCAAAGATGTATCCTGTCTTTGCAGGAAAAGCATGTATAGATGATGGATGGATGAAGATGTCACTGTACATATGTGTTACTTTTTTTCTTTTTCTTATCTGGCTGAATATTTACTCCTGTGCTGTGTATGTGCTCATGTCAGTATTACATGTAGACGTAGAGTGATGCAACTACAGTCCCTTTTTGTATCTTTATTTCCCTTTTCATCTATCTATCTATCTGTCTGTTTCTGTTTCTGCCTTTGGAGACACCGTTTGAGAAGCCTGTGATAAGTCTCTGTGTGCGTCTGTGTGTGTGTGTGTGTGTGTGTGTGTGTGTGTGTGTGTGTGTGTGTGTGTGTGTATGTGTGTGTGTGTGTTTGTGCAACAGCATCGTGCGACACCATGATTAAGTGTTTTGAATAATTGATGATTGCATCCCTCATTAAGTCTCAGTCTCCTGCTCTGGCAGTCTCCAGCTCTATTTTTATGCACCAGAATTCTGCTCTCCTTCACTCCACAGATGTAGCGAATCCATCACTCACTTAAGCCTCTGCTGATGGAGGTCCAGAGGGGTTGTTGGGGGGTCTATATCATGTTGAGTGGACATTTTTAACAGGCCAGCAGCACAATGGTCTGTGGCTCAGTGATAATGATTTTCCAAAGCAGAGAGTGACCCCTGGCTTTACATCTGCTGCTGCCTCACTTGCAACATACCAAACCGTAAAATATGTCATTGTGATGCTGTGAGCCTCGGTAATCTCTGGACTTCTGTTGTGAAATTCTTTTTTTTATTGTATCTGCTGTCATTTCCTGTACACAGTTTATTTATTCATCAACCCATTGCTGTCATAAACTTTAATGGCAAAGAAGCCATGAGAATAAAATACAAATTGTATTTATTTGTATCTGAAGGGTCAGGGGAATGGTGGTCACACAGTAGTGTGTGTTTGTTCTGTAACTGCTCTCTACTATGCTGCTGATATTTTCCTGCTTCTGTTCACCCAAAGAAACCATAAATCACTGTGTCATTCTTGGTGAGACTAGCGCTCCGTTGCCACTTCAACATGTTACTGAGTGTTGAGTGAGGAGTAGTGGTAATAAGGTTGCAGGACAACTGAATAAAAGTGAAAATTGCTAAACAATAGGTTTCAGACCTCTAGTTCAGCAAAAGCACCTGTGTTTGTCAGAGAAAATGAGAATGATGTGAATTATTGTAGTAGAAATGTAGAGCAGGACTGAAGCAGCAGCGAAGGGATGAGACTGACAGGAAAGCAGACAGATAGATGGAATGAGACCACAGGGTTGTTAATAAAGGCATATCCACAGTCTGTCAGCAAATCCGCTGCTTCCTCTCTGCATGAAAAAGACAGCATTACACACAGTGTTGAGCAGGACCAATTTACATTTTAGCACATTAACAAGGCAGAGGAGACGCACACACGCACACACAGGGGAGGTGCTGGGAGAACGAGATTCGTTTTCATCTATTTCCCCTTAAAACATGAGAAAGGAGGAATTCCCCAAAGAGAGTGCAGCGCTTTGATATCTACAGCCCTGTGTCTGTAAATAGGTTAGGTGCAGACGATGTGAGGGTTTTGTGTTGGTATGTGTGGGTGCGTATGTTTTGTGGTAATTTGCTATCTGCACGTGCATGTGAATCTGTCATCTTGCGGGGTATCCTATTTCTGGCAGGAGAATGTGGGTGGCAAAGTGTGTATGCGCGTGTGTTTACCTTTTCCTGATGAGGCCTCTGCTGAATGTTCCTTCTAGTCATTCAGGCAGGCAGGGAGCCATGTGGAGTACCTAGAGCAGCTCAGAGCCCTGTTTCCATGTTTCCCTCCTGCAGTGAGATGTTGTGCTGGCTGGTGGCCTGGCTGACTGCCTGCTGAACTAGCTGCACCGCTGTTCTTATAGGCCTCCAGGCCTGCAGCAATAGCTGGTGCTTTATCCACTAGACAGCTGCAGCAACAATTTTGAGGCGTTGTTTGCTTCTAGTACAGATGTAACTACTGTTGAAGTCACAGTCCTATTTGCCTTTGTGCTTTCTTCCATCTTAAACCTCAAGAACACTTGTCTGAAATCCAGCACGGCTAATGCACTGCGGAGGTGTAATGGCTATTTAGATCAGTGTCAAAAATGCCCTTTTTACCACACACCATATGCCATGCTTTCGCAGTGCCTGGGAATGTTAAGCTATGAATATATGCATTTTGACAGTGGTCTCTCAGCAGGTGTCAACCACACTGACCCACGATGTTGTGCCAAACACCGACAAATTCTACCCTCCAGTCCTGCTGTTGAACTTACTGACTAATGTGGTTATACATGCTTAGATTCTTGTTTTTCGCTTCATAACAGAACAGTTTGTTAAGTTGCTGCTACTGCTGTGCTAATTAAAGTGTGCGTTAATATCACCGAGGGTCTAAGGACAGAGGGTGTTGTACCTTGTACGGACTGTAAAGCCCTTTGAGGCAGTTGATTGATTGTGATATTGGGCTATATAAATACAATTAAATTGAATATCATGAAACCCTCTGATAAACATGCCATGTGATGTTAATGATTTATTAATAAGATTCTATTTGACAAGCTTGTAATGATTCATTGATTATCGATCAATAACCCATTCGATTAAGGAAATTACTTAAAATGTTTATACCACGTCAGACTGGGGATTATAAAACATCCAAGACAGTCTGCCTTTCGTCTGTGTGTATTAAATTGTAACCTCGTATCTATGTGTGTCTCATTTAGTCGTATATATTTTATTTAGGGTTCCATCCTTATCTCTTTGTAACTGTGCAATTGAGGTTAATATATTGTGGAGTGTTGGACAAAGGGCGCTGATATTCAACAGTTATAAAGGTCTGAAGTGAACTTTAGTTTTCATCTTAGGTCATTTCTTTTCTTTTTATCTCGCTTATGCACACACCTCATTTACCCATTGGTACACCTTGCTCTTTCACCACTTTTTATGGACTCTCACTCTTCCTGCTTTTCTTTTCCTTCACTGCTCTTTGTCTCTTCCTGAGTTAGTTAGACAGACGGACTTGTGTGGCGGTTGTATTTTTTCCTGCTATACAGATCAAAGCAGGTAGGTCTAAATATCTCACGTTTGTCACTCTCCTTAGTTCTCTCCCAGTCAGCTGTTAAGTTAAGTTAAATGATCTTTGATTGACATTTATTTAGCTCATTGGTTGGCTTGTGCATACCGTCGACAGCTTTTTCAAAGTGCTTTTAATAATCTGTGAATCTAAAACTGGGTGCACTGATTGTTTTTGGTTAGCATATCTATAAAGTTTATAAAGGTTATTATAATTATATATTATTCATCAACAGGTAGAGGCCACAGGAGAAATGTGCCACTTAGACAACTCTCTCTACCTGAAAGTACGTTCATATGAAACTCCAGTTGCGTGTTTTTAGAAATGGCTGCTTTACCTTTTTTCTGGGACAGTATTTTGTTTGTTTTCCACTGAACATAATCGATGAAATCTGCTGTTTGGGACGCTAGCATTATTAAAGTTTTATCGCTTCGAAGTGGCAGCGCTCGGTTCAGGGTTAGAGAAAGACACCAGGGATTGGTTTCAATACAGAAAAGTTCCAAAAGATCTGATAAAAAAAAAAAAAATGACTCGGCGTATTTATTAATATTTAAACCAAAGTGCAATCCTTTAATCACCAAAGTGCTTTTACATCCTAATCCTAAACTCCTACGCGTGTCAGGATGTGAACTCTGCTCTGTGGTGTCAAAGTCCTGGAGTTTGCATATCCGGTATCCACTCCAACCACCTCTTGCCAAAGACAAATTATGACACATTGACGTGATTACATTTCCTTCCTTTCAATTGCATTTCCTTGCAACAAAAATGTAGGCAGCGATTATGTTTCTAAAAAAAAATGTAATCGCTGTTGTTGTTAAGTTATATATGAACATAATTTCTGGAAGACAGAGTTATAATGGGCTCAGCACTTGTGTAGGAACAGAAACGTGTTACTGTGAAGGAGGAGGAAGACGGGGGGGAAGAGGCATATGACGGACAGTGTCCACAGTGAGAAATGTAGTGGAGAGGTGGTCTCTATGATTAGTCATTATTTAGATGGCAGGAGAGCTGAAGGAGTGGAGCTGCTAATCTAACACTGAGCCTGATGGACAGAATACAATTACACAGAGAGAGAGAGTGGGAGGTGTGAGAGAGAGAGGAGGGGATGGAGAGCCAGCCTCCCTTTTCTCCCCTTTTCTCTCCGTCTTTCTTTTTTTTTTCCGTCCGTCCGCCTGGCAGACTTTACTGTAGCTGCAGATGATTTCTGGGCATTAAGCTCCCATTGGCAGCATCTTGTATGTTGAGTCTCACACACACACATACAGGGAAGTACATACACACAGGCAGATCCTCACATCACCCACTCGCGCCTGTTGGCAGCGCCCCGTTTACGGACGTCCAATTTACCGCTCGTTCCCGTCTCCTCCTTTCCTCCTGTCCGCGTCTCCTCTGGTATGGCTTCAGATTGCCGTCTAAATCCAGAAACCCTAAGCCATGTTCACATCCTCCTCCGCTGCTACTTTTAGCTCGCGAGCTGATTCCAGGTCAAACCGCCACTACAGTGTTCACGATGGCTTTTGATGGTGCTGCTCCTTCCTTCGTCTTATCTGTGTGTGCATGAGGCGGGGAATTTGTACAGCTGAAGTCAGACATGGGCTATTTTTTTTTTTGAGAAATTAGCTTTTTCTCCCCTCCAGGGACTGTAGCTTAGATGTAACACTCTTCCCCCGAGTCTCCAGAGAAAGAACCATATGTCTGGAGCCTCCGAGTCGTCTTAAGAGAGGTACTGCAGCAGATTTTCCATTTTCAGCCTCACATGCTCATTTTTTTTTTTGCTTTTGTGCAGTGATAGGAAGGGTGAGTAGTGGTCTCTTAGAAGCACTTTAGCAGACGGAACTTATCTAATCTTACAAATTTTCTGTTTGCTCTTAATTATACATTCAATGTCACACCAAAGAAATACGCATGCTTTTGTAGTTGTAGAATAAATAACTGACGTTTAAGACAGTGAGGGGGATTCTGGACTGCTTCTTTTCTGGTCCAAGTTGAGGATTAAAAGACTGCTTTCCTTAAACACAAGCTCCAGATGCTGCTTGAAAGACTTCACGGCTAGGAGAAGAAGAAATTCAGAGAACAAAAAGGAAAGAGAAGAGAGGGACGGAGGGGGACATGTTCAGGGTTAAAGCCGAGGCCTGTTCAAACTCCATCCTTTCTTTTCTGATTTTACTTCCTTGGGCTTTTTTCTCTCCCCTTTTGCCCCTTGCTCATTATCTTACTCGCTCACTCTGTTTCCTCACCCCTCACTTTCTTTCCACTCTGTTCATTTCTTTTCCCTCTAACCCCTCGCTCTTCATACTCGCTCTCTCTCCATCCATTTGGTGGAACAGTGCTGCTGATAATGCCTGTAATTGGAGTGACTCACACTTTTCCAGTGTGTTTGGACCAGATAAAGAATATTGTCAGCATTTTGCCGACATGGCCTCTGCTGGCAGAATTAAATGGACTCTGTTCTGTTCTGTCTGCAGCAAATTAAAAGCCTCTCAATTCATCTGTTCTCGCCCGAGGCTTACAGGGGCCTCCTATTCACAGAGAAACACCGTGGAGAGGGGGAGGAAGAGAATAAGAGAGATTTCCTTCAACCCCGAGAAGCACTAGTCTTTTCGTTTTGTTAAAGTCTGCACTCATCCAGTGTTAGATTGAACCAGAGAAGGAGAGAGAGGTCAAGGCTGATCTGTCTAAAGAGAGGTGAAAGCGACTCTGAAGATAGTCAGATTGATTATGCAGCAAGGCCTGGCACAATTATTACATAATCCTCATATCTCAGTTCTTTTAAATAATCGTGATTATTTTACATAATTGTGATAATTGTCTCCTTTCTGTTGTATAAAAACAGTTGGTGAAACGAAGAGAAATAACATCACCATGGAGGTATATTTAGATTTTGTACCTTGGTTGAATATTGGGCTTTTTATATTTAAATCATGTCATATCTGCCATGTTCAATTTTTTGTAACAAAAGGCAACAGAAATGTAATTCATTTCACATTTCTTTGCCAATAAATGTCACTTCTTCTTAAGGTGAATTAAACCATTATTAGACTCATACTACAGTGGAGCCATAAAGTTAACAGAATAGACAATAATATCACTCATCGTAAGTATTTGTATGACAATTAATCGACAACTCAAATTTCAATTTCATGACAGCACGTCAACTTGCAGCTGTCTCCTGCTGTCTTTGTACCTCAGTCTCTCCAAGTAAGAAAGGAGCTTGTCTGCATTTGTTTGTGCATGCAAATGTGTGCGCGTTTTCATTCACGCAGCGGGGTTCTTGTGTGGACCTGAGTGTTTCTGGCTGCGAGGTTATGGTAGTCTCTGCCAGTCAACACTTCAGAATAAAGTAGCAACAGATGGGCAAAGAAGGGACAGCGTGTGTGGCCAGAGGGGCCCATCAGGCCCTGGACCCCGAGTGTGGAAGTAGTGTTGACAAGAAATGACTGTCATACGTCCTGGTGGGGCTGGGCGATAAAACAATGATCATCGTTATTGTGATTTATGTATTTTATATCGTGATATTTGATGATTATGAGTTAGCGCTTTTGTCTTTTGGATTTTATGTTTCTTTACACTGTCAGCTAAAACACCTAAAAAATGCTTTGTTGTTTAACATAATTTTGTCAAACATATTATCGTTGCAATTTTATCATTTCATTAGAGTTTTTGTCATGTTCTGACCACAAAGCAGAGTTTAAAACCACAAACAACTGAACAAAATAATGACTTGCCATTCATTGTGATAATTATCAAAATCAACTGATGTGAACATTTTCTTGTGATAACATTTTTTTGTCCATATAGCCCAGCTCTGCGTCCTGGTTCATATTTTTGTAGTTTTGTCCATCTTTTCTATTAGTAATACTCTCTATTAGTAATAAACTCTTGTAATAATAATGACTCTAATGACAGGTGTGAATTAGGGCTGGTGATAAAACTATAATGTTAATCATTGTGATATAGCATCATATCATCACAAAATCCTTTGTTGTTTTACTTAATTTTACTTATATATTCTGATGTTGTTAAAAAAAGATTTTTTTCATTGTAATTGTTTTGAATCCTCTACCAGATTTCTGAAATGTTCTCAAGTGTTTCCTCATTTTCTGACCATAAAGAAGTTTAAAACCACAAATAAGTGGTTCATGACATCTGAGTTTTCAAAAAGCCTATACATATATATTATGAATTCATTAAACATCATGGTTTGCCTGGAAGACACATTCTAATTCTAGGTGTGAACTGTCGTACTTAGAGCTGCCCACTTCTTATCAGATAACCCACGGGGCATGTTAATGCCAGGTCTGAATGGAGCCTTTCAATATGACATTAGATGCAGAATGTATTTAAAGCTGTTTCAGTAATGTACTGAAGGAGGAAGTGGTTTGGAAAAGTAGGACTGTACTGCACGCAGTACTACAAGCAGTGTCCTTGCTTAGACACAGTACTGACAAGAAACAGAAAGTGTTGAACAGGTGACTCAGTCTGTTACCATGGGCAACATCTACTCAAGGCCCCCCGATCAGAAACAAGCTCATATTCATACCCACTGAGAAGTTGTGGTAGGTACGTCTGCCAAAAGTAAATACAACCCTAACTGAACCAAAACCCTTTTTTTCCTCTCTTTCTTCCAGCTCTCTGTGGGTGTGTATGGGATGTTGTGTCAGGGCTAAAGCCCATCCCTCTCCCATGAGCCTGTGTGCCCACACACACACCTGGCGCCTCCACGCACACACCCGGCGCCCACACACGTACAGTCGGCACTGACGCTGTGAACTGGACCCTCGGAGCCCAGCGGAGCCAAGCGGAGCGGAGTCTAGCCCAGTTGGAGCCTGAGGATGTCAACAGAGACAGAGCTACAGCCAGCGGTCAGGCCCAGCAGTGTCAGACGGGACTCCAAAAGGAAAGGTATGTACAGTATCGCACCTGTTGTGCTGTCTGGGAAGTGACTTAGAAAAGAAGTGCACTGTGATGAAGTTACTCATTACTCAGTATGGAAAGAAGTCATGTCAGCATGTAAACACACCATCATCATATTACTTCATCAAGTTCCCTGAAATAGATATGTAGTTACTTTTATTTTTAACATATTCTTCATCCTTACCTGCAAATTAAATTATAATGACAGTAGCTCAACGAATTAAAGCATCCAATTTCATCTTGGGCTGATGTATAAATGACTTGTCCTTGAGTGACAAACAGTTTCATTTTGATACACTTAAGTATAAATTGTAATGCAGTAATATATACTGAGAGGCAATGAAAACGCAACACCTTCGTTTTGTGTTTATTTTGGTTCATGAAGTGTGTAGTTAGTATTTTTGTGAATACATGAGTGAAACTGACCCTTAAGAAAAGGATGTCATGCTCCAGTCGTCATCATGAGGATTACTCAGGACATCAGGGCCTAGTTTCTGTTGTTTTGAGTATAGTGTAAAGACAATAACAACAAAGACAATGACTTAAAGGAAGGAGTGGTTGTTGTCTCTATACAAAGGCAAGGAAAAAAAACACTGAAATGGAATTGCTGCAGTGGACCAATGCCACGCTTCTCGACTGCCAACAGGAACCGCGCCTTAGGTCTTTTAGAGGCTGGAGTGAGTGCTTGTGAAGTTGCCTGCTGTTTGGGCTGTAATGCATCCCCTGTCACGAGGTTGCGTCAACGACATGACCAACTGGGCTCTGTGAATGATCAGCCTCGTCCTGGGCGCAAGAAAATTAGTCTGGATGTGAGATGAGGAAGAAACAGCGTTGCGTTTTCATTGCCTCTCTGTCTGGTACTCAGAAGGACCTTGATCTGTAAATGTAAAATGTAACATGATACAGTGAGAAGAGTAACGAGATTACATCTTTTCACACATGAACTTCTACCCTGAAATTTCATTACACGCTGGAGCTATATGTGTCGATGCAAATGCCAGAAACAGTTGGCTTGGACATTAAACAGACTTTACCCTATGAGCTCCCTAGTGCAAAGTCCCTGTAATATCTGAGTCCATGTGTAACTATACTTCACATTGCACAGAGTGTAGCTGCTCTCTTATCTTATGTCTTAAGTCATGTCTTGTATTCTATTCTGCCTGCTTGCGTGTTGCTTTCCACTCTTCCTCTGAGATTGCGGATATGTCCAAATCCATCTAGTATCAACTCAAAAACGGTCATCATTACAGGTGAGCCCTCCTCCTCCTACATGCTCTAGTGTGTCGAGTAGGTGAGAACACATCTGACACAGACAATCTCCCGTCGTGTGCTACATGTGTGAAAGGGCATATGTGAAAACAGCTTAGACTTTGCCCTCAACACTGGTTAGAGCCAGCTGTTACACACAAACATGCCTCCACTCCATCAGCTACATTTGTTTTATTATTATTAACAGTGTCTTGATTTACATTTGATAGTTTGATTTGGGTTAGATGACAGAATGCAGGGCTGCCGTTATTTGTAGCTAATTAACCGGCACAGGGCTACTATGGTACAGTAGGTTGCCATGAGACAGGTGCAGGGATATTGTGGTCGGTGAGAAGCAAACAGATCCAGGTGTGAAAAGCTCCAGAGGCAGGTAGCTAGCAGGTGTACGAGAGCAGGCCCGGGTGGTCTCAGAGCAGAGGTGATGCCAGGGGCCAGGCTGGCAGCCATCGTGCAGCTGCTCGGTGCCACCTGCTCGGCTGTGAGAGCGACGCCTAGCATTCTCTGAATAAGCATCTGATTGATGTAGCAAAAACTCTGGACACCATTGGGAGTGACACTTAATGGATGTACACAACCAAACTGAAACACACACACACACACACACACACACTCACTATCACCTGGAGCAGATGCCTCATTGCACACAGTGTGCTTGAGCCTCGCCAAACAAGCACTGGTTCCCCATACCCAGAATGTGAGTCGAAGGCTGAATGCCTCTCATGTCCTATTTAGAAACAGCATTGTTCTGCTGCAATGGAGATCATGTTCATCATTCAGACTCCTCTCCATATTTTTTGGGGAGATGTGCGCGCACACACAGACACACACTGGAACTGGGATTGAAGCCCAGAAGAGCATATGAGAGGAAAGATGAATGGCTTGCCTTCAGCATTCAGACTTGAGGGTTTTAAGTTTTTCTCCTTCTCCTCAGTCTCTGTCTGTCCGTCTGTCTGTCTGTCTGGTCCTCTCTCGCTCGCTCGCTCTCACTTACGCGTTGTTTCTGACTACATGTCTTTTTTTAAAAAAAGGATGTAGAATTTGCTTAGACGAGACTGATTGAACATGTCTCACACAGAGTACTCATCTTTGTTCTGATCTGGGTCATTTTTCCATTACACACACACACAGCAGGGTGATGAAAGCCAAATGCAATCATATACCACACACAAGCAACTCGCGTGCTCTGGGAATAGGGAACTTTGATAACGTGTGTAATGTGTGTGTATGACCTGAAATCACTATGCACACACCGCACATACCCACACACTTTCTGTCTCTTTTGAGTAGCTTGATTTGAATTAAAATAGCTCGAATGAATAGCTGATCATAGAGTGTAAATGGCGCTTCAGTGTTGTGAGAATCCCTGCAGGACAGTCCCTCATTCTTCTAATATCCTTCCTCATCCTCCTGCTGCTCCCGAAGCTCTGACTCCTAAATGACCTTGCCCTGGATGAGCGAGACGCAGACGAGAGACTGATGACGAAGAGAGAGAGCGAAAAAGACTAATGAGTCAATGTGAAGGAGAGCTGTTTAATCTCAGGCCTTTGTTTCACAGCTCTGTGGAGAAGAATGTAATGAAAAAGACTATGGGACTGCGATGTGTTACACATTAATCACAGATGGTGTGTCTATGTGTCAGTCTGTGTCAGCACGCATGTGTGGGTCTGTGTGCTTGTGTGTGTGCTTTTGGAACACAATTATGTTTCATCCGTGTGTCAGGGTCATTCTTCTAAGAGCCCTTTTTCCTGTAAGAGCAGGTTTTTATTGAATTACCATGACAAGGTAGAGATAACCTTTAACCTTTAGCATTTACATGACCTGAACTGAATAACATCAGCTTCCTGGCAATAGTCAGTCCTATTGGTCAGACTTGATTCTTGAAGTGTAATAGTCTTTATTAATCCACATTAAATCCAGAAGATTACATCTCTGCACTTCTCTATCCCTCGTGATATCCTGATTTTTATTCCTCCACCCCCGCCTCCCTTACCCCACTCCTCTCTGCCTGTACTTGTGACTCATAAAGATCCCTTATTAATGCAGGATGAGAATTAGACCTATAGTTCCACATATTTTTAGTTTGAGACCAGTTATATGTAGAGCTGACATTTTACTGCCACTAGTACACTATGAGCCTAACACTAGTTTATTCATACACATAAAATACACCTAATGAAGAAGAGCTATTTATTGGCATACAACACTGGGACACATGCATGAAGAAGGGACTTCTGCTATCCTTTTAGGCTTTGCAAATCGCACATGGTAAATCTGACATACAGCATATGACTTAAAAGGTATGCAAATAGCATTTTCTGAAAGTTTATTTGTAATTACTGATAATCACAGGTATGAATAGACGTTAAACTCCTCAAGATGGAGGCGGCTCAAGAAATGACGTTTAAAGTGCGCCAGTATTCAAGTATTCAAACAGTGGAAGATAATAAGGAAATAGTGATGGAAATATGTTTCATCCAGTCGTTTTCATACAGGGGAATAGAGATGATAACAATGACTGCAGTTTGCTCCAGTAATTGTGGTCAGGTTATAATGTAATAATTGTGACAGACCTAGTTATTCGCCTTCCTATATCATTACATATATTATGCAGATCTGACCATGAGTGGAGGTCTCTTCTTCAGGACCTAGAAGAGGTCAGACTCTCCGATACTTAACTAGAGAAAAATAGTGATGAGTGAAAAAAATAAGTCCTAAGTCATAATCATCAGCCCCTTCAATAAATCTCAAGAGATCACAACCCTCAGTTTGGCAACCACTTCTTTAGACTTGGATATGATGTCTGGAGCAGATGTTCATTAAGAGTAGATGTTCACATTTTGATACTGTTTATTATCAGTAAAACATGGTGCTGGCAGTGTGCCAGTGCAAACATTTTTACTTGAATATCAAATTAAAACATGGAGCTACAGTAGCTTAACATTTGTGCAAAGCCCAGCAGCTGCAGACAGTTTTGTTTCCATTTAAAACTGTTACATCTCAGCGCCCACCTTCCTTATGAAGTATAATGAACCATGGACACCATACTTTTGGGAATCTCTGAATCGCTTTTCTCACTTCGCCCTGCAAGCACATCATTCTGGAATTACAGCACAGGATTTCAACAACAGCACGTTTAGACAAATGCAGTGGAATTAATATGATTACAGATTACACTTAAGCTGTTACAGCGTCTTTAATGAACATACACTCCTCTTTGCTTCACCCTCCAGAGGGTCTGATATTCAATGAGCAAAACAGGGTACAAAGATTGGCCCGTTAACAAGCTGGCTGAGAGACAGTACCATTTTACTTTACTTTTAATTCAGTACAGTTGTATAACACAGAAAAATCAATTGTGCAGTATTTATTCAGAAGTGCTGCGGCATGTAGTTTTTTTTTTTTTGCTTTTACAGTGTCTTCATTCTGACAAAACTAAACAAAAGAAAGAATAGATGCAGCTCAAAACAGTGAAGTCCCGCTCTGTGAATAAGCTGTGTTGATTTTGGCAGTTTTCTCCATTTGGCACTGACTTTGTTTTGTTTTTACAGTATGTTTGGACATTATCAGGGCTGTGAATGAACTAAACGTTGGTAAGTTGTGGATATGATTTGTTTCCTTTTCTACCCAATGAGCCACTTTGGAAGGCAACCAGCAATCATTTGAGTCATTTAAAGAACCCTATCTGTAAGTCTGTAAAACTTGTATATTTAGAATTTATTGCCTGCTCCGTTCAACCAACAAGGACGTTTTTTTTTGCCGTAATGTATTCATAATATCATTAAATCTTCCGATAAAACATTCACTGATGCCTGTCTGTCTTTTATGATAAACCCTCGAATATGATTACAAGTTATATTAACTTGCACTACCGTCAACACACGCAGTCAACTGTCATCACAGCTTTGAAAATCACGACTCTCCCACAATGGGATTTGGCTGAGGATGTGTGGGAGGGTGTTGCTACAGTGTAGCTGGCAGCCAGCAGCATGAAAAGAGTGGTTAAGGGTTATAGCTGTGCAGCTGTTAGCCTTTGTGTGTGTGTGTGTGTGTGTGTGTGTGTGGATTTATGTGGGTGTGTGTTTGCTTGTCTCTGGTGTGCGATTAGCAAACACATTATCTTCTTCGTGTGGATATTATGCACACATCCAGTCTATCTGGCACAATCACCGCAGCCATTTACTCAGATATCTTTCCCTGGGGATTCTTAGAGCACAAACAACGGTTTTTGAGTGTGTCTGTGTGTGTGTGGGGTGTGTGTGCGTTTGTGTGTGTGCCTTCTATGAGAGGTAATCAGATCTGTTCCCTCCAATCAGACAGAGATTGAATTGAATTGGCTGTCTGCTGTTGTGGTTGTCGGTGGAGGCCAATAGTGGATACGGGGTGATAGAAGACAAAAACGACCCTCACTAAGAGACACTGACACACACTTTCCAATCGTGGCTTTTTCAGCTCTAAAACTATATTTAGAGATAACTGCCTCTTCTGTCCTCTCCTGCTATCTGCTGCCCTTGTCACCCATCAGTTTATTTCAGGAAAATTAGTAATCTATCCATCCCGCTGTCTGCCCTTTCACCAGTCTGTTCTTCTGTAGGACCTGTCTGCTTTTTTTCCGTGCCATCCTAACTCAGGAGGTTTAACCATAGTGAGATGTGATCACTGCTATTCCCAGGCATCTCATTCTCCTCAGCACCCCTCCTCTTTCTGTGCAGTAGCTCGAATAACACACTCTTCTGCCCCTTTTCCTGAGTGTTCAAAAAGCTTCATCCAAGCTTTCAGATGTGACCACGGTGAATTAGCATTCAAAACGCCTGACTCAGAGAGAAAAATATATATCAGTGAAAGCCTTTTATTTGCTTTCCTGAGTCTTGGAATGTGTGTGTGTGTGTGTGTGTGCGTGCGGCTGTGGTTGCTTGTGTATTCTGTGATCCTCTCAGTATGTTCAGCTTAGTCCTCTCCTCCACACTAGTTGATGTGGCTTTGCCCACCGCATCACTAACTACAGTCTCCATAGCAACAGTTTGCTCCCTGCTCATAATTTGCACAAAAGGAAAATGTCCCAATGTCACACACAAGCTCTAATAGAGGCCAATACTCTTACCCTGCTGTGCTACTTGAAGGACTGAGCACTGAAAGGGCATTTCTTATTTGTTTGATGTTGACAGGCTATTTTAGTTTTCTGTCAGCAAACTGTATTTTTATACATACTCTTATCTAAGGCATGCATAATATAAGTACAGCACAAGAGCAGGATCAATGGTTTGACAAGGGATGCCCATCATTCTGCTTTATTTTCATGTAATTAATCAAGATTATTTTAAAACGCCACTCAGAAACCATGGCAAATTTAATCATTGCGGTTATTTATTGTTCACATATGTATACGCTGAATGGAAGAAAATAGTCTATAGTGATGGTATGTCAGTGTACATGTTGTTTTAAATTAATTGAAACTTACAAGCTGCAGTTGGATGGATGTTTTAATAGAGTCCAACTGATTTAAAAGAACAACATTGTTTAGCATCAAAACTCATGCTAAACAGTGCACAGTTTGTGAAACCGTGTACTGTTGTATGTTTGTTTAGAAGTTCGTCCAGCAAATGATCTCACGATGCACAGTCTCGCCATGCTTGTGGATAAAGTAGACACATCGCCTAAAAAGTTATTGTGTATTGCAGTTCAGAGATTGTGGATCTTTGGATCTTGTCTTGCCAGTGGCACATTTGTTTGCTTTGCTTTGAATTTAAAGGGTGAAATAGGGAAACAGTGGTATTCTGTGATGAGATAAAAAAAAAAAAAGTAGAACTACAAGACATGCAGTTTAGAAAGCGGATCTATACGCTGTTGGATTTAATTTCAGCTGGACTTAAAGGATGCGGAAGTAATGATAGTCTGTGCACAGGGTGGAGAGAGTTCGAGACAGAGAGAGGCAGTCTGGCAGATGGCAGAGCTTCCTTTTCCTTTTCATGCTGTATGATGTTCTTCAGTCCTCCTTAGCTCCATCCCTCTCTTCCAGGACCCCGGCTGAGTGAATGAAGCAAAAAGGTTCATTACACAAGATGAGACAGAGAAAGATGGAGAGGGGGAAGGACGACAACTTCAGGTGGTTCCATATTTTGGCAAAGATGACAGACATGAGGAAAGGCTTTGTTCTGACACACTCGCCTGAGCATGAAAGGACGACTGTTGTGATTTGAGGAGTTACCTGTGTTTCCTAATGCTATTACAGACGGGCCCCTAGCGTTCGACAGTCACACACACACAAGCACACCTACTGTTCACCCAGACTGCACTACTGAAGAACAAATAGTTTGACACTTTTCAGTCAGATGTGCCTCTTAGTGTTTGAACAGACTAAATAGCGTGTGTGTGTGTGTGTGTGTGTATTCAGGGGAGGGACTAAAAGAAGAATAACAAGGACAGAATGTGAGGTGTTTCTTTTTTCATACTTCCCTTGTTGACAGGAAGTATGTGGAAGAAGCTCACAGTATTAGTGCTAGTTCTTCTCCTGCAGCAGTATGAACATTTACGCAGAGGTGGGAATGAGCTTGTGCGTGGGGCATGCATATGTGTGTGTGTGTGTGTGTGTGTGTGTGTGTGAGTGGCGGCTCAGGGGCAACTGACAGTGCAGTCCATGGGGGAACCGCTTCAGCGTTGCATGACAGGATGCTAGCGGCTTGTTTACACAGCCCACTCTCTGATGCCCTGTCAGAGCCCAGAAAACACACAGCTGTACACACAAACAAAACAGATGTACACACTCGGTACGCGCGCATACATATGCACATAGACACAGATACATGCACACTCCCAGGCCATGTTCCCCTTCGTTAGTGAGACCAATTACCTTGTAATTAAAGCCAGGGCGAGAAACGAGCTTTACCACCAAGAGTCCTAGAGAGAAAGGGATGCTGCATGGAAAAGCGGCAGGACACAGAGAGAGAGAGAAAGCATCAACAGGATTTAGAATGGCTTCATGCTAGCAGAGCTATTGTTGGCTTCTTATTAAGTGGTGAGACCATAGAAAAGGATGAAATGAAATTAAAGGGTAGAGGACATGATTAAATCACTTCTTCCCCTAAAGAGCATGCTGTATGTGTGCATTGTGAGTGGGTGGGTGGGCGGGTTAAATGAAATTCATTTTCTCAGATGAAACAGGCCAACTCTGGCCACCTCTATCCACATCATCAAACTTCCATTTAGACTATAGTCCTAATCAACAATGTGTTGTAGTTCCAGGTAATTGTGTTCCATTGTCCACTGTGCTTTTTGCAGATCTCATAGTGCATCACTGTGTGGTGGAAATAACAACCAAAGCCTTGAAAGCACTGGATCTGAAAACAAATTTGCAACTGAGAATGCAACCATGTTGACAAGTATAAAGGCGCGGAGCATGGGGTTGTCTCTTTTTTGTACTGTGTTAAAATTATTATGTATTTTCTAAAATTCATTCCATACCAGTAATATGTTGTCAGGAATAAAATATATATGCAGTTTCCTTGCCTCAAAAAGATTTAAGACCTGTTGATGTGTGTTCGCAAGCCCTCTGAGGTTCGGGAGTAAAAATAGAAAACATGAACGATACTCAAATGTAATTTCTGTTGACAGGGGTCTCTTAATCACAAAAATAATAAAAGACGTAGTGTGGGAGTTGTTGTTTTCACTACTGTTCCAAATCAAAATCTACCTGACTTGACACAGGCAGTAATGATGTTGACAGACGAGGTAATATATTAAGGTTTTATTCACATTATGTTTAATGACGTTTATTCACATTTTCATTTCCTTCTAATGAAATAGCCGTAAGTAGCATTTTATCATTAAAAGCAATATGATGTCACTGACAGGCGAACGCAGGAAACACTGAATAAAATTACGGCTTTTTCTGACTTTCTGACCTTCCAAACATTCTTTGGAAACATTTGATATAATAAGTATACAAGTCAACAGTATAATATATAACATAGACCTGTGTTTTTACATGTTTTAATGCAGAAGTATGACATATTATAGCTTTATGGATGCTGTCATGTACAGTGATTAAAAAAGGTAAAATTATTGTTATACTGATATTTGAGAATAGCAGACATGGTATATTTTTTCTGGTTGTAAAAAAAACACGCTGTACTATAAGACTGTAATATCTTAAGCTTAAAACTAATTGTGTAATTGTTTACCAGTCAAATAGACCTCTTATCTTCCGTTTCCGTTGAAGTCAAAAGTTTTGTCTGCTTTCTCAAAGTGACCTTGACATAGTCTGTCAGTGTGCGTTTGTGTGTGTGTGTCTGTGTCTGTGGAGGACGTTAATGGGCAGTGTGTCGCATTTGTCCCTGACGTATTTTCCAGCTCTAATTTGTTCTGTGTTTTCTTCCAGAGAGGATAGCCGAATGCCTCAGGTTACACATGCGTGCACTCTCTTTTATGCACAGACAACTCAGGTCTGTGGCCATGCCCCTGTCATCCAGGTCAGAGCAGGGGATGATGGGGAGCAGGAACTGCGAAAAAGAAGGAGGGCAGGTGAAATGGAAATGGAAAGAGAAGGAATGCTGAGATGAGAGGGGAAATGGGCAGAGGATGAAAATTACAACACTGTAGGCTGGCTGTATGAATTAGTTCAACTCTGAAGCTTCCTTTCACAGTGTTGGGTCACCCTTTACAGGTGGGCCACAAATCCAATAGCATAAATACTGAGTTACTTTTAATGTTTGACAGATGAATGATGTTAAAACCCATGGGCAACACACAGTACGTCTGAGCTGTATACATTTTAATTTAAAATATTCTAGTAAGCAAAGTAAGAGTATAAAAGATGCCTCCTTTAGTAAAGACAACCGTAGTCACACTATCAAAGGCACAGCATTCATTTATTTCATGAGTGGCAACAGTATCATCTCATTTTACACCTGACGTTTCACTTCAGCAACTACGGCTGTGTTTTTGTACCATGTGCTTATGCGTATACTTAGTCAAGTGTGAGCTTTTGTGTGCCAAATCTATCTGCCACAATTAAGCATGGCGCTGAAGGGGAAACTTGTTGTTTTCTTGGCACATGCTGTTTGTGGGTTTAAAAGAGTCTGTGAGAGTTGGTATGATTGAGTGCTTCATCTAAACAAGTCTCTGATGTAAGGAAAGAAGAAAAAAAACAAAAAACACGTTCACACTCACATTCGGCAGCAAGATTCAGAAGCAGGAGAAGCAGGATTAATTGGAGAGTAACAGCTTCTGTAGGTTCCCTCATGTGCTGTTGAGTATTTGTTGGGAACCATCCCAGCAGTAGTTAAGAGCCCCTGTGGAAAACAGGAAAAAACAAGATACGCACTTTACCAGACAAAAAAATACAGACCTCTTGAAAAGAAATGGTGGATTAAATTAAGGGACAACTCCAAATTTCCAGACCTGAACCACTATGAAAACCTCTGGTATGTGATCAAGAGGAAGATGGATGGTCACAATCCATCAAGCAAAGCCAAGCTGCTTGAATTTTTGCTCCAGGAGTGGCATAAAGCACCCAGCAGCAATGAAAAAGACTAGTGCAAAGCCAAGAGCATGAAAGCTGTGAGCAGGGTTATTCCACCAAATATTGAATTCTGAGAATTGTGTTGTTTAAAATGAACAGGAACTTTTTTTTCTTCTTTCTAGTTATTGCATTATATGAGCTGTGAAAACACTGCAGTGCA
>JAPQRN010000019.1:17049061-17061449 GCA_037367275.1 Coranthus polyacanthus | reverse complement strand
ATCACCATAGCTGCGACTCATAGGTTCCAATCCCTGCTGTGAGTGTGTGTGTTTAGTGTGTCACTGACGCGTCTTTGTCTTCCTAGGCCGAGCCTGTTATTCTGGACCTGCGGGACTTGTTTCAGCTCATCTATGAGATAAAGCAGAGAGAGGAGATGGAGAAGAAGGCCCAAAAAGACAAGCAGTGTGAGCAGGCGGTTTACCAGGTACAACTTACCAGCTCTTCGTTACTTTCTTTTTCTCCATTTAGAACCTTACCTTAATCATGTGCCATCATTTTGATGAGCCTCTTCTGAGAAACTGTTGACAGAAAAGTCAAGTAAGACTCAAAAAAACATCAAAGCAGAGAATGACATACGGAGCACCCACTTTCAAGTTTCATCAGTGGCACCATCTGCCCATTGTGCTTATTTCCCCTGCCTTTGTTCTGTCTTCTGTACATCTCCTGTTTAATTTCTCTTTATCTCTCTCTTGCTCTCTCTCTGTATCTCTGATGATTGCCAAATGATTATCTGAATGCTGGGAAACTGCTATGTCTTGCTGTGCTTTCCGCCCACTCTTTCTACTCCACCGGCTTAACTCTCCACCTCTCCCCTCTCTTCTGTCTTCTCCCCTCTGCTCCCCTTTTCTCATTGCTTGATCTCTCCCTCTCTCGCCTGCCACCGCTCATCCACAGACAATACTGGAGGAGGATCTGGAGGACCCGGTTTACCAGGTAACTTTCCGACTAATCATTCTGCTGCTGTCACCTGCTGCATTCTAGCCAGTCAGCTTGATCATCCGTGTGTGCACTGTGGGGAGACAGTTCGGTTACAGTGTGGTACTGGGGTAATGGCACAATACGTGCAGTTTGTGGGGGTCACAGGTGAATGCGGAGTCATCTACAGAAGGAGACACTGAAATCTGTGCGATCATGGGATTATAGCCGTTTGTGTCTGTGCATGTCTGCTAGTTGGGGTGCATGATAAGCAGAAAGACCGATTAGTTTTTCCACCGCTGTGGAAATTTTCGCTGCTTAAACTCTCCTTCCTGTGATGCCAGGATCTATTCTTCATCTGCTTTTTAATGACAAAACTGTTCTTACTAATCACCTCTGCAACTTTACTACTGTTCTCTCAGTTTCTTTCTCTTTGAATATCTCTCCTACTTCTTGTTTTCCTCTCCTCCCTCTGCTGCTGGTGTTGTAGTACATTGTGTTTGAGGCGGGACATGAGCCCATCCGTGACCAATCAGAAGAGAGCATTTATCAGGTACTTACAAGCTTGTCTTTTCTGCTTGGGTTTCAGTTTTGTCCTCATCATCTCGTAGTTCAATACAAACTGTAGTTAGCTACCAACGAGGAGCTCCATAAAGCATTTTAATGGAAGAGATTGAATCTTCAGTTGACTGATCAATAGGTACTAGCTAAGTGTGTCTTTACATCGGTTCCATAGTATTTTGTGGCCTGTTAGGTATTTTTCACTCATAAAATGTAGATGCAAGCAATTAAAGACAATAAAAATCAGAGGCAAACAACCAGCCAAGAGAGCTCTGACAGCTAAAGCTTGCTACCCCCGGGAGACGAGCCTATTCTACGGGTGCACTCCCCAGAGGAGTGGGTAGACCTCCGAGGGATGAAGAGGGGGAGGGTACAGTGTACATGGAGGGGATGTGGAGGTTATTCCTGTCCTGTGTGGAAGGCAGACCCCTCCTCTTTTTCTCTCCTCCCCTCCTTCTTTTCCCAAAGAGATGAAAGAAAGCGGGGGAAAAAGATTAATCACCAGCCTCTCGTTTGATCTTTAAATAAAATGGATTGAAAATAGACGTGCTGGCGCGTGCACAAGCATACGCAAACAGAAAAATGCACACACACATACATACATACAAAAAAAAAAAAAAAAACCCATCAGGCGTAAGAAACGTGAGCCTCAGCCAGCCTCCAGCCACAGAGGAACTAATGTATGAATAAAGATGGCAGCTTCTGGAAATAAACATGTGAAAGAAGTAAACAAGGCATTGAGAGGAGGAGAAAGAATGGGACAGGCTGTGCTAGATAGATTTCCACATTCTTCATCAGTGTGCTATTTTTCATTTACCACACAGTGTGATTAGGGCACATCAGCTACAGAAGAAGAAAACTTTTTTTCCAGACATTGTGACAGTTATTTCTAACTGTAGGAGGGACCAAACCATAGAAATTTTTGGATTCATACAGCATTTTGCTATCAGTGCTCACTGTTTTCTCTCATTCTCAGTCATATCTATCAGCCTGTGTGACATAGCGATATTACATGTCTTCATGTGTGTGACAGTCTGAGTTATTACACGTCTGTGGATGTGATAAGCAGCCTTATCCATTCTTTATTAGGGAGAAAGTGACAGAGAGAGGATCACCGCAGGCTGATAGTCTACTGATTAGCCAAGTAGATGAGTTCTCACTCCAGATTTTAATTCTGATTATCACACCCACACTCTCTCTTAGTGATTGATTTGCTTCCTCGTGAGCCAGGTTCCAGGGATTTGTGCTGGCATCCAGTGTGTCGCAGTGCTGTGAAGTGACGTGTAAAGACTGTTTTTATTGTTGAAATGATCCAGGAGTAACGCGCTGTCTTGGATGTTCTCTGACTTTACTGGCCACTTGTGTAGGTTCCCACCAGTCAGCAGAAGGAAGGGGTCTATGATGTCCCAAAGCGACACCCAGTGAGTGACCGTGTGTTTGCCCGTGTCCCACCACCCCTCAGCCTGCCTCCCCCTCTCAGACAAACCTCTCAGATCATCACCACTACTCGATTCCCCTTGTTGTAAAGCCTTCTGTCTTCAATGCCGCCATCATTCAGAGCCTGTGAAGCTCTAATTTTGCAGCGATTCTCTCTTCTTTTACATCTTCCCCACACAGTGATCAGTGTGTCTATGATTTTTTCCCTGAGAGGTTTGCTGAGACCCAGTGCTCTGTGCAGTGTGCTGTGCTACTTTTTGCTTGCGATTTGCTCTGGCTGTGGTTGTTGGTGCCCTTTTCCTTGTGCTCTGTGGTGCCTTCTCCTTATGGTTACTGTGTGTCATGTTATTTTGTTTGATGAAGCGTGCCTGACTGTGGCTTGCTCGTGTTGAATCTAGTATAAACCTGCATGATCTATGCCAGATTGTGTTAAACAAACATTTCGTCACTGTTGTATTTGACTTTCAGCGGCTATAAATGATGTCTGACTATTAATGTGCATGGCCTTGTATATTTGAATCTATATCTCAGGATGTTCTTCACCATTCTCATGCATAAGAGTATCTGCAGTGAAAATCTGTGTGTATGTGGATATGACAGTAGGCATGTATGTGGTATATTTTTAAGCTGCTGTTATTGGCTCCCACTGCCAGTGTTAATAATGAAAGATGACCTTGACCACTGTCAGGCAGCACTATAATTCAGCTGCTCTTCGTCTGCCTATAAAGATACTAGCTATATTGCTGCGTGATATAATCTGCTAAAATCTTCACACTGTGTATCTCTGTGTGAATGGATGTGTGTTGAATGAGCAGATGTGTATGTCTGTCTATTTGAACCTTTTATTTACAGCATCTCTTGTTGCTATTTGGACACCCAGTATTCTCTCGGACTATTCATGGCCGTCATCTCGGTGTGTATTCCCCTGCAGACGGTTTTCATTCCTTAAAAGGCTAAACTGGACTCCTTCTCGACTACTGGCAGTCAGACTCCCACTTTATGAATTTTGGTAGGCTGGGAATCAGTCTCGCAGTTTTCTGACTGCATATTATCCCTGGCTGTGGTAAGAAGCTTACAGGCACCATAGTATTTCTGTCCTCTCCTTACCAAGCTCACAACACATGCTGCGATTTGGATTGCCTTTGTGTTGGCAGGTGTCGGAATGTGAACAAATCCAATATTTCTCTCTTGTTGTGCAACCAATTGGACTAGTCGTCCATTCTGGTTTAACAACAGCGAATTCAAGTCTTTTCTGCTTTCCGGTTAGCCAGAGGTAGTAGCTGAATAACCCTGGATCACAGACACGTAAATTAATTGTGGATATTTTTTTTGACATGTTATATTTTAATTTGAAGATATAATTTGTTTTAATTGAAACAAATCAAGACTCACAACAGAAAACTGTATTTTAACCCAGCTGATAATTGATTCAATATTGTTCATTCAGGTTCTCGTCAACCTCTAAGTTGTAATTACTCAAAGGAGAAAATATTTAACATTTCAAGAAAAGAACCTATCATTAGCTGGTCCCTAAATGGCTGCAAAGGCAAGATTCCAACACCGATACAAATCAGTATGGCTGATTAAAAATAATGTGACACACCAGTAAAGATATGTGAAGCAATATCAAATATTTAATTTAGGCAATTGTCAGTAATTTGTCTTCTGACATATTGTGAAGGCAGCAGTCACACCTGTTCTGATATCACCAATTGCTGAGTGATCAGAAGCAACAACAGTTTGGACCACTGTTGCTGTATTTGGTGGGAGATATACTGTCTCTCTCGCAGGCAAGCAAAGTTCATTGCCTTCTCGTGAGAAGTATTGATAGTGAAGAACAGTGTTGGGTGAAATCATTGCTGTGTGTACGTACCACACCTGAAATTAAATGATACAACTGGTGTGACCTCCTGTCTATAGCAATCTCTCTTGTTGTTTACTCTGTCACCTTGTCTGGCACCTTTTTAGGTCAATAAAACACACACATTCTCACACACATTTCAATCTAAAAAGCCCTTGACCCTGTAAAGACTGAGAAAGTCTGTTGAAACAACAGTGGCCCTCCCCCGCCTGTGTGTCCACATGCAGAGGTCAACATATTACCACTGACCAGCCAAGCGCACCAACTCCACTCAAACACTGGATTAGTAACATGGGTTGTGTTGCGTTTCGGTTGTGTTGAGTGATGTGTGAGAAAGGTAGAGTGACAGACTGAGAAGACAGACGAAAGGCAGTGGTATGTCTGCGTTTACGTGTTTGTATCAGCATTGTTTTCGTCGCGTGCCACTGCGATCAGTCACGCGGTAGGGGAGCAGCAAGGTGGCGTTAATTAAGGGGGCTGCGTTAATTGTATGCAGAACACATGTGCACAGGTAATTACTGTTTCCCTGGAGATGGATAATAGATAGGTGGCGGCTGTACTGATAAAGATAAAGGACTGGGCAAAGAAGTGGCGAGAGCCTATAATGGGCACAGAGGGATAATTGGCAGGGCAAGAGAAAAAGATGGACAGGCAATGAAGAAAGGACAGGAATGGGCAACAGGAGATAGCAGCAATTAGCAAAGACAGTAGAGACTGTGATATTTAATCTACCTGTCGGGGAAATTACACTTAATATTCTCTGAAATATACAAAAAACAAATCCAGACTGAATGATGTATGTTTCCATCAGCTGGGTTAAATAGTAGAAAACAAAACTCAGTGGAAAAATAAGCAGTATTTCAAGAACTGATTAATATCGGCCAAGCTGTTATTGTTCTTCAGTATCAGCTAATGATGGCCATACTTCATACTTTTCATCCAAGCAAAAGAGTACACTCAGCAATATTCTTATGCACCAACTACTCTTGCTTTGCAGGACCGGTTGTGACATTATGTTTTAGAGCCAGTGCAGGAGAAAGGTCTGGCAGAAATCATCATCATTCTGCTGGTGCTGAACAATGTTGTTTGTTCAGCCAGATTTGTTAGGTACGGGTGGAACACAGAGTATATCAAGCAAATACACTTTTATGACTCTTTTATGTCTTTTCTGGACCACATAGTTCAACAGCATAAACTACCTCAGGCTTTGGCAAAACTTATTCATAGGATAAATCAATTCTTTCATTAGATTTATTGATAAGCAGTATTATCTTGGAATTTATACCATGTTCCTCATTGTAATTCACAAATGTTACTCGGATTGAAAACTAGCTAGTTCAGACAATGAGCAAGGCACAGAAGGCAGGTTTTATTGTAATATGTCATGCTCTTTCCTTTTGTTCTCACATACAGCATGTTAGTTAATCCACATGCAGTTTGTGTTCCCGCATACCTGATGGTTTGTCTTATACTGTGGGTTCTGACACAAGGGAGTAGGCTTTACAGAAACACAAAGGAGGTTTAAACCCCAGCTCAGTGCTGAAGTTTAGACTAAAGGTGGGGATGAACTTTAAACCTCTTAAGAGCTTCACTTGGTCTCCAAGTCTGGCAACAAGGGCATAGCTCTGTGAATGTGTGTGTGAGTGTGTATTATACCTCGAACACCTGCAGATCATCACAATCCCCTCTTAAATAAGCCTCATTTCACCTCGCTCCCTTCTCTCTCACCACCTCACAACCTCTCTGAGTGTGTGGAAAAAAAAAACAACTAATGTGTTTGTATGAGTTCATTTTCATCCCACCTACCATCTAACACTGGGGTTGTGATTGCAGAACGGACATCAAAACACCCCCCACAACCATCATCATCAGCATCATCATTATCATGAACAAGCCTTCCAACAAGAACAAACTGAACAGCAGCGGCAGCAGCAGGCAGTGGCAGATCTGATAGACTTAGACCTGGATATGGTGAGTCAGGTAAGGTGATATATGTGCATACAGCAGAGCACAGTACTCTTGTACTCATAGTTGAGACATTTTTCAGTATTTTTCAACAGGGAACTTGCTGTCCTAAAGATTACCTATCAGCCCTTATAAACTGCTTCTGTGCGCACACCCTCAGATGATTTCCTGTCTGCCGTCTTCATCTGTACTGCACCATTTTTGTACTTCTTTAGTGGTGGGTCACCCAGACTCCTGACCCCATCATTTATGAATAAAACATGCAACCTTGCTGTTGCCATAGTTACCAAGTACCACCACCATAAGTATGAGTGCACTCGTGCGTTTCCACCTGCATGTGTACGTGTGTGAAGAAGAGAGGACGAGTAGTTTAGGCAGGAGAAAAACACTCTGGTAGCACTGAGTTGAGGTCCTTTAAGGGTGTGTTGGACGTAAAGGTCAGGGTGTCTGTCAAAAAAAACCTGGTACAGGGCGAGGTTAGCAGACAGCGCCGTCATCTCGCCTGCAGAGTCGAGCTGCTCACAGCACATTAATAAAGCATTCATAGCCCTCTGATAATCCCAGCAGCCTGACCCCACCACCTGACCACCAAACACAAAAAGAATACTTAGTCGAGTGACTTAACTGAAAGGGGACAGAAAGTCTATAAATGTCCAACTTCCCGTACTGTTTGAACGCTAGCTTTAGTGGCATTTTTCCTTTGCCTGTGGTTTCTGTTTGAAAAGCATTTGCAAAAGCTCTGCGTTATTGACTTCGAGTACTCAGAGCCACAACAACCAGCAAGCACACTGGGAAAATGTATGGTATTTTCAGTTACAAAAAAAGTGGTTCTTTCATTTGTTATGTGAATTTAATTCCATGGACACCCTGCTATCAGTCTTTGTAGATGGTAACAGCACCATTTTGCGTATCTGGAATATCCATTATCACTGTTATATTGATCTTTATCTGCTACACCAGACTCTACAGCAACAATAGTCCATATTTTAGCTTTCTGTTTCCACTCCTCTCTTATACATACCCATCCAGACCTATAACTGTAAAACACCATGCTCACAGATCCATTTTCTGATAGAGGGAAAAAGAACTTTGTGGTGACCTACGAGAGGGAGGATATTCTAAGAACATTCATTATCTGTGAAGAAATTATCTGCATCCATGATTTATGCAAATCTCTGACCATGTATTCAAGGCCTAAATTCCTTTATCAACTAAAAATAGAGTTTCCTTCACTTGCCACTGGCTTAAAGATATTATTAATGTGCAAAAAGAGGAGATACTGTAGAGAAGGATCATGGGGAGACTCTGAAAGGAAACAGAATGATACAGAACAAATTCAGATCAAATACAAAGGCTGCTGTCTTTGATAGCTATTTCCTCTGAGGCACATCGCACATCTCGTACAAAAGGGGACCATTAATGACTTGTCCAGAGGAAGATACTGCTACAATAATGATGCTAGGGGTGTGGTAGTCTGTCTTTAGATCAGCTGGTGGAAAGCATCTTTATAATGGAGCAGATGACAAAGATTGTGATCAGTTTTGGTAGGTATGTCATCGTAATCAATCATTTCACCTCATTATCCCATCTCTCCTCACCCCTCTGTTTCCTCTGTGTTGCTGCCACAGCGCTCAGGTAGGTACGACGAATATACCAAACTACCGTTGTGCTGCATGCAGTGTGAGATGCATGTTGCACTGGAATGTGAACTACACTTCACAACGTGTACACATGATAGTGATTCAATTGTACCTGACTGTTAGTGTGTCCTCTCTATGATTCTCAGAATATCAACCAGTTAGAGATTTTTGGAGACATGTCCACCCCTCCTGACATCACTTCTCCATCGGTGAGTAAATGAGTAAATATGTATATATACAGTTCAAGGCTCAGTGTGTAAGATTTAGGGGGATGATCGAATTGCAGCGATAAAATCGAATATGTTTTCATTAGTGTATAATCACTTGAAAATAAGAATCTTTGTGTTTTTGTTACCTTAGAATGAACCTACCTCCATACAGTCTGCCATGTTGTGCCACCATGTTTCTACTAGGGATTGACTGATCCCTATTATTATTGACTATGAGCAATTATCAGATCCACTATTACCGTTTTTCTGATTATCTATATTGTCTGATATCTGATAACATGAATACATTAATTTGATTTAATTAATAAATAAATAATGTGCTACCTTGGCTCTGATGCAGTGACTTGTAGTCACCCCTTATGGTCTCAAGCCCATAGCACTATCTGACTAGTAATTAGTAATTTAGTAATAGTCCTTAAAATTTACAATCCCTCCAGTTCCATGTGCAAACTGACAATAAATGTTGCTGAAACATTACTGAATTGTACTTTCTCTTATTCTAAAAAAGATTTCAATCTGTACATCAGTTTCTAAATATCGGTCATTGTCTCCTTGGTTACTAATAATCTGTATCAGTCCTGAAAAAGGCTATATCAGGCAAGTTATTCTCCTCTTAATCAAAAAGCCCAGGACAGACAAAACAGACACCGACCCTAATGAGGGCCTTTGGCTTTGTTAGCAGCCACTATAGGGAGGGTGAGTCGAGGGGTCATCTATAAAATCCTAATAGCATTTCCACTCGTGTCTTTCTCTTCTCTGGTTTCAACCTCCAATCCCAACCTGCGCAGACCCCCGCCTCTCCAGCCAACACCCTAGACCCCTCGCAGGGCCTGCAGCCTCCCACGGAACTGTTTGCTCCCTTCAATCCTGCGTCTGTGCCCTCAGGTAGGACCCTTTCATTTTCTGCTTAAATACATCACCGCTATAAGCGAAGGGAAACAAACACAGCGGGGGAAAGAGTCAAGAGACGAGATGAAGGGAAGCTGGAGAGTCAGAAGATTCAGAGACAGAGCAAGAGGGCAGAGAAGCGAGAAGAGCGGAAAGAGAAGAACGGGGGGGGGGGCTGAGATAAATAGAGAGGGACAGAAAAGAATTGAAATGTAGATGAGGGGAAGGGTGGGGAAGGATGAGAAAAGGTAGTGCTGGTTGTGTGTTGAATATGAAATGCATAGTTAGCTTGGATGTTGCTGATTTACCTGTGGCTGAGGCAACTGTGGCGGGCAGAGCAAAGTAATAAAACATTGTAGTGTAGATTGTAGTGAGGACTCTTTGTGTATACCTTTTCCTTTTGCTCCTTTTCTCTTCTCCCCTCCTCCTCTATAATCAGGTAGTTTCCGTCACACTCTGTGCATGTGCTAGTATAGCAGGGTAGCAGAGGTTAGATGTCAGCCCTCCCTGCTGTTGGAAACAACTGGAGACCAGAAAGCAGAGACATGCAAATGTGTAATAGAATAAGCTTGTGCTGATGAATTTGAGTGATTTTAATGAGTGCGCGTCAAGCTCTGCCTTTACATAATGACTCTACCTCATTCTGGAGGTAATTACGATAGTTCACCATGACCATTAAGAGACACCACATTAGCTGCAGGCAGAAGTAGGGCAGCGCTCTCTGGTGATTCATGGGTTACATTGTGTATGTGCATAGGAAAAAGCTGCGGTGCGATGCTGCAGATATTCTAATCACTTCTTCTGCAGTTTTCTTTTCAAATATATTGAAAATATCGATAACTTTTCTTAACTTTTTTCTCTCACCACAGGTTATGTGACAATGGGAGCAGTACCCCCAGGCCACTGGTCCCAGCAGGCATTTGCTGCCCAAACACCACTGGCCTTCGGTGTCCAGTCTCCCCTGGGTCCGGTAGCCCAGGTGCTGCCAGGTGGCCAGCCTCTCATCTGGGGCCAGGCCAACATCTTCCCTGCCACTCAGCAGCAGTGGGCAGCCATGGCAGCCGGAGCCTTCCCACCCACAGCCTACCTCCCTGCCCAACCTGTGGGCACCCTGCCCGCTGCCATGTTCCAGACTCTCACCCCCGTCACGACTGTGACTCCAGCCGGTGAGAGCCATTCAGCTGCAGGAGCCAGCGCCTCAGCTCCCTCTCCTTCAGCATCGTCGAGTCCGCAGCACGGGGAGCGAGCAAAGAAGATAGGCAAAGAGCTGTTCAAGGTGGAGAACCAAAGACTTCTGACACATAATTATTATATTTTCTGAGATTTCTTTAAAACCCTGCTGTTTTTAGAAAGTGCAGCCACACCTGCATTACAAAAAATGTAGACAGATCAGCAAGAGCTACAGGCTTTTTACCTATCTTGGAAAATTGTCTTTACCTTGGCACCTTTACTAGTTTGTTTAAATCTAGATCCATATTTATAGCAAAATAATATAATTGGAAGCCAGCAGAAGAGGACTTGGTATAGACCAAAAAGTATAATTGGTCAGGCAGGTGGCCAAAACTGAAAAAGTCTATAAACGTGCATGACTGAGGCAAATGACATGGTGACTAGGCCTGTCACAGTTCATACAAAATCACATTATTGCAGTTTTTGGAGCTAACAGCAATTATTTTGCATAATCACGATAATTGTCTCTATTCAACTGTATAAAACAGCTGGATGAAACTAACAGAAATGACTATTTCCACATCATTTTCCACTGCTTGAGGTTTTACTCGCAGTCATTTAATGACGTCGTCTTATTTCGCCCCCTTCATCTCGAGGCACTTAACTACTGTCAGTACCTGTCATTAATCAGTAATTCATTTGTATATTTGTTTTTTATGTCATGTCTGCCTTGTGCAATTTTTGTTTACAAAGCCTAAAAAGAAATGCAATTTTTATTTATGTGTTCCAGTGTTTAATGCCAATAAATGGCTCTTCTTATCCATTAGGTGTAATGTATTTGTTTAAAGAAACTGTTATTGTGCTTATACTATAATAGTGGTATAAAATGGACAGGAAAAGACAAATGGTTTATCACAACTAGTTATGCAATGATTAATCATCAAATAAACTTTCATTATAGTGACAGCCCCGATGATAATGTGAGCAAATTTCTACAGCTCATTTTTCAGTTACCTTTCTTCCTTTCACTTGTCACATGATCTTCATTTATTATATAAATACAGTACAGTGTGTAATACAGTATGTCAAAGTTTTGAAGTCTTCAGTATTAACGGGCCTACCTGACCAGTTTTTCTCCCCCTCTTCAGGATTTCCAGCTGTCAAAGCCTCCAGCCATGCCATCGAAGAAGGCTGAGCAGCCCAGCTTAGCAGGAACCTCAGAGGCATTCAGCACTTATTTCAGCCGTGTGGGCACTGCCCAGGACACGGACGACTGTGACGACTTTGACATTTCTCAAATGAATCTGACACCAGTCACCTCCACAACACCATCCACCAACTCGCGTAAGCACTCATGCTGCTCATGCGTTTTCTCAAATCATCACCCAGTGTGCAGCCACATCTGACTCATCATGTCCTTCACCTGCAGCACCCACCCCAGCTCCTAGGCAGAGCTCTCCCTCCAAGTCATCAGCCTCCCATGTCAGCGACCCCCCCACCGACGCCACAGATCCCCCCACAGACGACTCGTTTGGGGAAGCGGAGGGCAGTCCTAGTCGCAGTGGAGAGGAGGATGCTGTAAGTGTGTGCAGTGATTGTAGAAGAGCTTTGTGGAAGAAGTCAAGTGTGTGTCTTTAATAACTCACTCCTTATGCTGCTATAACCTGCGCAGCATGTCGAGATCCGCTGATAAATAGCCTTTGTAGCTGCGTTGGCGGGCCAGGTAATCACTCTAGCTGATTAGGGGGCCGATGCTGTTGTGTCCCTTAGTGTGCGAGTTTGTGTTTGCCAGTGCATCAGTGTGTGCTTCTTTGTGAACATGAGCTGGAGTGTGCCTGCATAAGTATGTGGCTCACTGTGTATGTGTGTGTGTGTGTGTGTGTGTGTGTGTGTGTGTGTGTGGGGGTGTGTGTGTGTGTGTGTGTGTGTGTGTGTGTGT
>JAPQRN010000019.1:17034906-17048961 GCA_037367275.1 Coranthus polyacanthus | reverse complement strand
TGAAGACCATGTGAAGACCATGTGAAGACCATGTGAAGACCATATGAAGGATGGACATGTGTGAGGTATAGCAGCATGTGTGTTCAAATTTTTATATATTTTTTTTGTACATGTTTATCACAGAAAATAAGCTTAGGCCATTGAGTTTCAGGTAGAAAAAGTGTATACTTGTACCCTTATTCTTTTTGTAATTTGAAACGGGTCAATTTGACCCGAATACCATGCAAGGGTTAAAACAGATCAATTTGCAGCCTTCAAATGAACATCCTGAAGCCAGATTTTGTTAAGCATTAACCCAGTTTTTATAAATCTAGTGTATTATATAGCTATGAGTGATTAAAACACAGACACTGAATGCAATGTGTCAATAAGCATTTGCGTAGACAGCAAGAGGATTAATACGTAGGATTAATAGCAGGTTTTTATGATGATGATCCTGCATGAGAACACTGAAGCTTTGTCTCAGCTGAGATATTTTGGCTCCTTTTGGTATGAATGAAACCTCAATCCAGTAAAATGTAAACTGTGACAGACATTTTATGGATTAACCTATTTCTTGTGTTCCAATTTGAAGGTTTCACATTTCCCTGGAAAATACAGGGAGTTTAATAACACTGAGTGCAGAGACAAATTTTAAATATTTGGTTTCATTTCTAGCACTCGCTTATGTTACACGTGGTTTACGTATGAATTTTTGAATTAGGTTTGAATGTTCATTTTAAATAAGATGTAGTTCAAAGTGTGTAAGAAGAGAAACGTTTGAAAACGTCACATGGCGTGTCCGTACACTTATGGCTCATTCAACAATCTACAGAGTTTTAGGATTTGATGTTGAAGGGTCTTGAAGTTCATGCAGAGTAACTACTGCGTGAATATAAAAACTAATTGCCCACTTCACACATAACAACATTATCCCTGTGTGACATAGTGTCTGTGCAGGGCTGGTGAGCTGGATGGAAAAACGGGGAAAGCAGAGGGAAGGACAGAAAGTTAATAAATTTCGCAGATGTTGGCTTTACGTGGGGGCAACAGGTGATTATGTCATCTTCACATAAATGGCCTCTGTGTCCACGTACTCTCTCACTCTCTTTTTCGCTCCCATCCAAAATTTCCCCCAACATACCATGCACTACTTCCCAAGTTCTCCATATACAAACTCCGACTCTTCCTGTGGGTTTGTTCAGAGGGATTTGACTTCATTCATTCATTTTCCTCTGCGTTAATTAATACTCGCACCTCTTTTTGTGACTCCCTTAATGGAAAAGACATCTTCCCCCATTCGTCATTTCCCTCATGGCCACTCTGAAGAGGTGAGCAGGTCAGAAAAGGGCTGCCTGGATTGTTTATCTTGACGTTGATTTTTTTTACACGCACAAAATATTTTATTGGCAGTTATTCTCTTCTTTTTTTGCCGACGAAAAGATAATTGTACAAAACATCATGGCTAATAGGGGGAAATCCTCATAACATCATGAACTTGAGGAAAGCAAACAGGCGCACAAACACATTCACCATCTCCACTGATGCAGTTAGACAGTTTAAATGAATGCAGAGTGAGGGATTTCTTCTGGGATATCAGCTTTCACCTGCCCATTTCCTTTAGAGCAGATGAAGAGAGAGCAGAGAGAGGTGAAGTAAAAGACTGAGACAAAGGCCTCTGTGATCATCTGTGTGGACAAAATGTAGTAAGGCACTTATCTCGCCCTGTTCTCTCTTCTTTCTCTGCCTTTTTTTTCTTTTCTTTTCAGGGTTGTCAGGGGGCATTTTGTCATACAGCCAAGTTCCTTAAACCCCCATGGTTCACCTGCTCACGCAACACTGCACTGAAACTCATAAACAAGTGCTACCGCATACACACAAAGAAATATGCGCACACAAGTTCTCCAACAGCGCAGAACCACAGGGTGATTATTAGGAGTCAGGAATCAGCTCAGTCCTGTTGGCCATGATCCACGGGCTGCTGCCTGATTTACTGGTCATCGATGTGAATGCGTGTTTGGAGCATTTGCGTATCTGTTGTATCATCCTGCGGGGAGCCAACATTGAGCTCAGCACTCAGGGACTATGCATCTGCCTCGATGACAACAAGCTGAATACCTGCTCCAGACACTTGGCCCATCAATCACGCTCGTAAAGCTGTGATGTTTGCTCAGAGGAATTTACTGGAATATGAGCGTTTTCAGATTGAAAGCTGTAATTTGACCATATTCAGTAAAAGAGAAATTATTGATTGTGAAACACACGCAGTTCTGTTGTCAGTTTGTCTTTCTCTGTGGCAGACAGAGAGGAATGAAGATGCTTTCTGCAAGCGTTCATAAGTTAAGGCATGGGACTGGGTAAAGGCATAGGCTAAACACATGATTTAGCATCTAACAGAACTCCCAGAGCCCATCCATTATTTGCTAAAATGTGGTCCAGAATAGGTATGTACATGTGTGTTTGCATGTGTGTGCTTCCATTAACTAAACTTTTGGCCGCAGTCCAGTCAGGAGGATATTGAAATACTTTTATGATGAATGTCCACATTTCTCTGGCCCAAAATATTTTATGTACTGTACATACATGTGCGCACACACACAGAACAATAAGGTTGTGTTATCTAAGGGACTGAATAATCTAATGGAGCCTATGAGGCTTCTGTGACACTGCAGTTTGTCCAAACTGATATCTTTTTTTTTGGACAAATGAAAGAAAGGAGTAGAAAAAGAGAGCGGCAGTGGCTGATACAGACGGGGGATGGGGTGACACAGAGTTAGTGAAAGGCTTCATGGTAGATTTCATGCTTGTCTCTGTTTGGCCCATAGTTAACCCCATGTTCTGCCTGTTGGTTCTCCCAGGAAGCCAAGCAAATTCCCACACTCTCAATATATGTGTGTGTGTGTTTTTTCTACAATCTATGACCTATGAAAAAACTATCTAACCACAAGTCACACATTTGAGTTACAGGAACTTGCTCCTGGGTCCCACAACAGACCTTTACCATCTCTGACTCCTCACACTTTCATTCCCCCCCCCTGTTGTCTGCAGATGTTACACATCATGAAAGGGAAGTGAGTCAACAACTGCGAGAGGAGGCACAGACCACTCTCACTGGTATTTACACGGTGCAGAAGACTTTCAGTGAGCACAGTTAAGAAATGCTGAGGTGTAACACAGTGCTCATCACAGCCAGATACATGTTTGTTGTCTTTCCGAGGCCTGTCGAGCAACAAGATAATGTCTCCTTTGAGAGTCTGAACAATAACTGTCAATGGAGGTTTATGGCCTCTCTGAAAAACAATGACACTGATGTCTTCATTGTGTTCTCATGTTGAAGAGCTTCAACTAAATGACTTACTATCTGCTGACACGCTAACATTTTTGAAAAACAATTTTGTGGAAGCATTCTTTCGAACTGGTAGTTTGTCAACTGTTATTTTCAGCAACTAAATTTTTAAGATGCGAAATTTATTTTTAAACATCATGAAATCAGTTCATACTATTTTATAGCTTATTGTTGTAAACAAACGTAGACCGCGTTTGCTGCAATGTCATAATTTGTGTTACTGTGACACAAAATAACACCAGCCCTGTTTTTCTTTGTCACAAACAGGATGTTGCTAATTACTTTGTTTGTCCTGGAACAACAGTAGGCCTCCATCTCTCTCAGATATAAGCTCACTCCCTCTGTTGCATTCTCTTTTGAACCTATTTATGCTACTTACGCCCTCTTGTCATCTTCAGCTGGATGTCCATCACCTCACCTCACCTTCACAGCCGCTCCCATCAGAGTTTAGAGTTGACATGCATTTTCCAGATTATCATCTATTGTGTGTTTTGTCAACAGAGGGCTCAAAAGTCAACCAGGGATTGAAATCTGGCAAATAATGAAAGTAAAACCAAAAAAAATCAGATCCTTCAGTACAAATGGATGTATTTCGGTGACTGGTAGATGATAACAATCCAGACAGCAGTTGTCATATTGGCTTCTAATAGTTTGATGAATGTAAAAAGAGGTCTAACCAACCAAAACCATATGTCTAGACTTGTGTCACATCTTTGATTGTATGAAGCAGGAAGATGATCAGTGAGTTTAGTCAGAGCACTAAAATATTTTGTTTTCAGACTCAGAAAAAAATCTGTTTTATGGTAAACCAGTCAATTCTGTAATTCCCCAACACTTACACTATTGTCCCCTGTCTCGTACTTTATTGTCTTTTGATGGTAGTCATGCATCAGCAAACTATTTTGCATTATGTACTCACTGGAAGGCTCACTCATTATTTGTTTTCATTCCATGGAAAAGCTCTTGCACGTCCCCAGAGCTCCAGAGGTGAAGGCATTTCCAGCTCAGAAAACCAGGCGTCACATCTGCAGTTTGTCTGTTCTATCACACTGAGCTGCAGGACTCACTGCTAAAAAGATATCAGAGCCCTTATATGCCTGTTGCCTTCAGTAAGGTGGGTGACTACTCTTGAGAGGGAAAGACGGGGGAAAAGGAGGCTAAAATAAACTGGTAATAACGGTGAACCATAGTCTCTTCAAAGGAGCTAAAGTTTCACTTCATGAAACTTCAACATTATTAAGCCAGGGAAATGTGCAGATTTACGATGTGTTGCAGATCTCTCTCTCTCAATCTCTCCTTCTCTCTCTCAGGCACTCAGGGGTTACACATTGTAATTCCCCCTATCCCCTTCATCTACCTTCAGCACAGCTCCTTTAACTCCTCTTCCTCCTACCTCCCCACTTCTCGTCATTCCAACATCTGGTTTCAATCTCAGCTGAGATTACAGACGTAAGCGCAGCATCGACAACAATCCCCTCTCCCTGCCCTCTGCGTTCGTCTTATGTTGTGTTGCTCATTTCCAGGCAATTGCGAATGACTAGTCTGGTTTAGCAACTTGGGGGACTTGGGATGTGTTTTTATCAAGATTAATTTTTTTCTTGTGGGTGTCCTCACTGACAGACAAAACGAAGAATGAAAAGTTATAGAAGTAGAGCAAAGATAGGGTGACAGACAGCAGGGCACTGACCATGACCTCCAGAGGTGAAAGGTTAGAGGTCAGGAGGCAGAGGGTCATGTGTTAGAGGTCGAGGGGTTAACAGGTACCACAGAGAGCTGGGGGATGAAAGGTAAAGGGCTGTTTATGGTTTCAGCAGAGGAGGACAGAGAAAGGGCAGTGCTTCTTCTTTCAGAGATGATCAGTCTGTTTCAGCCTCCTGCTGTGACCCAGCTTCTCCTCTCTGGTCTCTGTCTAGTATCTGTGAGTTTGTCTGTCTGTCTGCCTGTCTGCCTGTCTGTGTGTGCGTCTCTCTGTGTTTGTGTCCTCAGTCTCCACAGATGACATTATTTTTGCCCGGTATTTGGGAGAGGGCTTTTGCGTCATGCACAGTCCGAAAAAGAAAGAATTATGAGGTGAGTAAGCTGCTGTCAGTATGTTGAACAGCATCTGAAACTCCCCTCACCCCACAGGTTTCCGGCAACAGAACTGTAAGGGGGCTGTATAGATAACATTTTTTTCTTCAACAAACTAACAGTCAACAGTCAATCATGCTCACTTCACGCAGCCTTAATGCGGTACAACACAGTACACAGCGTTTAATCCTCTCTTTCAAGATATCTTTAGAAACTCCTGACTACATCCATCACTACATGTGTAGAAATACATGCAACATCATGAATGCCTTTGAGGAGAGATTATCTGAATGTGTGTCCAATTATCCTTTTCAGCAGTGGTGGAATGAGTACTGTCACTCAAGTACTTAATTACAAATTTGAGGTGCTTGTACTTCAATACAGTCATTTTTCACATTTCAATTTTTCACACCCTTGTCCAAATGTGTGGATTAGGTGTTCCTTTATGGGTTGAGAAAATTCTGGTTCTTTTTAAACTAAATAAACGCTTGAAGATCTGTCGTTCTCTCATGTGGTGAACTTATAGGATATGCTGTAGAATACCCACAGTAGACAACTAAAGCAGTTAAGACCTTAAACATGTACAACAGTAAAATGTTACATGCACATGAATGCAATCCAAAAACATCAGATAAAATGGTAAAACACTGACAGGGACCAGTTTGCTGCACTAAGACACTTTTATTTTTGATACTGTAAATACATTTTGTTGACAATACTTACTTTTTTTAAAAACTTAAGTGAGGTTTCAAATGCGGAACTTGTAGTGGAGTCATTTCACAGTGTACTATTAGTATTTTTATTTAAGTAAAGCATCTGAATACTTCTTCCACCACTGCCTTTCAGTCAATGTTTAATATTGCTATTAGAGGCGCTCCCAGCTGGTCTATAAATACACTGATGCATGAAAAATGAGGTTCCGGATAATGTGAGGAGACCTTGGTGCAAATTGACATTTGTGTAAGAACAGACACAGGGGGACACGTATCCCGTTCCAGGGGTCCCAGGGTTTATATTGACGCTGACAGGGGATAGGTTCAGAGTGTGTATCCAGGTTAGGGCTCAGGTCCAGCTGGGTAACGTCCTGTTTCTCTCCCCGCTAGCAGCAGCTGTGGTCACAAACCCACAATCCTTCATTCACACACAAACATGCAGTTTCTATATGCAGAACTTCGTCAGAGCTCCCATGTCTCCCCTGGTGGGAGGGGGGATAAGCGGAGAGATAGACCGGAGAGGCGGAGACAGGACCTCGGAGCTGGGAAATATGCCACTGAGTGTAAGACGCCTTCAACCCAGGTAGAATACAGGCCAAGTTCCCAGGAGAGAGTGTGTGAGTTTAATATTTTTATATTCAACATTCACAGAAGCACCATTTACACAGCAAGGGATGTGAAATATGAATGTGATCTGCAGTAAGCCTGTTGAATTGCATGGCTCACAGTGATTTACACACATCTCAGTGTCACTGCCTTTTTGCCTCAGCTGTCATAAAACAAGATAGCAACAGACTGTCAGAGCAAAATACCTCCCCAGATAGTTCCACTGAGCTTATGTAAATGCTTAAATTATGGTATAAATCTGTCCGTGTGCATATTCCTGAGAGTACTGTGTGTACTGCATGAAGGCTATTGTAAGATTTCACTCAAAATTGTTTTTCATAATTACATTCTTTAGTGTTATTACTTCCCGTTAGCTGTGTCCAAACACTCACCCACACATGGCCCACACAGGGCTTACAGTGAAGCGGTGGAGCTGCTGTCCACTTGTATTTTCCACACAGTTTTCTTTACTTTTTTCAGTGATTGTACAGGTAATCGGTCGTGTTTTTGAACTTAAGTTTATAGGTATACTATGTGTTTGTAACTATAGGGGCTGCAAAAAGTTAAAGTAAATGATTCATTAATACAATTACAGATCCTTTGGTACAGGTTAAAAATACTGAAAATTTTACATTGCACATTTGTAAGTGATGTAAATTTTAGACAAGTTCCAGAAAAAATCTAAATCATATAACTATTTTTATACCGTTGTACTGTTATAACAGAACTGTATGAATGAATGACTATCATTATTATGTACACATTCTTTCTAAAGAAAGCATAGTCATAGTCAATCATAGTTTTGTCATTTGCTCATTTGGAAGCTGACATGTAGATTTTTTTCTTACTCATGGTGAAACACGGTGCCATCTTCAGAGCAACGTGTGCAATGTGCACATTTTCTAGATTTGATCTTTATGTATAAATGTAATCAGTGAGAGATGGAAAGTGATTCTTTTTTAATTTTGCATAAGCTGTGGACTGAGCTCATTGGCCTAAATTATGTTCAGACCTTTGTTCAAAGACAGTGGAGTGAGTGATTACTGTGCCTGAAGCCAAAAGGTACACGTACTGTGCAGATTTACACAATTAAGACTTGATTGATAATGTTGAAAATCAAATCACAGATTTTTTTTTTAATAAATTGAACAAAAGACTGCAATAGCTCCAGTAAATGCAGTACATTCATATGGGAAAAATAAGCCTGTTTTCAACAGCACATAGTGTTTTGAAAATGAACTCGTCGTTTGTGTACCCATGTGTAACTGACACATGAAACCACTTGGTATTCAAACGCTAAGTGTTTCCTGTCTGAATCGCGGGTTGCCACAGAGCAGCTGGAGAATGTGCGGACAGAGACTGAGGTTTACTTTTAATTGGGTCTGGTAATCCTTCTGTTTATAGCCTTATTATAGTAGAAGGGGCTGTCAGTGCACATTCCTCTCAATTGTGTTTGAGTTTGCTGCGTTGTGTTTATTTTCAAGCTTTCCAAATGCACAATCAGTATGTTCTTGTAATTAGTCCATTAAGAGATTGCTTGATGGTTCCTGTTGATGTGCACACTCAAGAACAAGACGACACACACATACATGCACGCGCACACACAAGCATTTCTTATCTTTCACTCAACAGGACGCCAAATCACTCAGGCCATATAGATCAAACTAGTCTCAGTATCCAGACCCCATGACTTCAACACCTCAGAGACCAAAGCTGCTCCATATAAGGAGGCATTTTCACCCGTATCCTCTGCAGAACGTAACGCACATAAAAAGATATTTTAGCATTGGACACACATTTATATTACATGTCATATTCTTGGTTGCATCTACTTTGCAGTATGTACTGGTGTGCATGCATGCCTTTGTGTATGACAGAGGCCAGAACATTTGTCTGATGTTTCTTTTGAGATTCAGAGCCTGGGAAAGCCATGTTCATGGTCAGCCCTCTGTGTTTCTCTGGCTCCACTTACTTACTGTATGTCTTTTTGCATTATATGAAGTTTTCACTCTAGTTTTCACATACACTCCTCCCCCACTGCTCCTTCTGTGAGCATGTAAGACTTAAACTTAGTGTAACCCAGGTGCTCTCATATAGTTAAAGGGAGATGGAGAAAGAATAAATGAGATGGGAGAGGGAGCGGGAAGGAGAGAAATGTGGTTCTCCAGTTTCGGAGAAGTGTCTGCTGTCATTAATGACGAAGAGAAGATGGGTTCCTCAGAGAGATGACAGGGGTCAGGGGTTTCTGGTTGCAGTCCAACATATACACAGTCATACAGATGTCATCTATTCTTAATTTACTCAAAGCCACTCAAGATTTGTCGAGAACACAACAATAAAATGAAAAGTGGAGGCCAACGCGGGTGCATTCTAATGAAGAGCAGACAGGCAAATGAATACCCTGGAATGAACTTGGAACCACAACAACAGCAGTACTGTCCCTTGTCATCTTGTGAACATGAGTTTCAAATTCAGAGGTAAATAAAGTTCAGACATCCCTTAAGAATTGCTGTGTTTTGTGCTGTTTGGAAGAGCCTTCACTCAAATTGTAAATTTCTGAACACAGTGAACACACAAAAGCATAAATCCACAAAACGTTAGATTCAGTTTTAGTAATGCCCAGACCAAGAACCCTTCCAGTTAAGGTCCTACAGAATCTATCATTTAACCTGCTGGTCACGTCTATTTACAGAGCGTGCTTTACAGGTAAACATCATGAAGTTGTCATATTTGGAGCGTAAGAAATGTTCAGAATCAAGCTTAGGGTTTGAACTAAGAAAATAAGCAGACACTAAGAGGAGAGGAGGAGACAGATTAATTTATTAGAAGAGCTTTGAAGAATTCCAGTTGCATGACTGGTACATTTTGGGTGAAGTCGGTCCGTGCAGAGTAACTGTCTGATGTTTTTTTTTTTGTTTTTTTTTTAACAAAGTTTGCAACTAAAAATGTCAGGAGAGAGCAAAGTCATTACATTGCACACACACATGCTTTCTCTGTCTCCTCCCAACGTACACCCACTGAAATGTTACTGACTTTGTGTATTTGTTCACACAATTTAAAACCATATGTGCATTGTGCACGGTGGTGCAGGAACAAAAGGTAACAGTATACAGTACAGCTTTATCTGGCTATATTAATTCATCTCAGCTAAACATTTTTTTCACATACTGCTTTAGAGCCTCAGCAACATTACATTTAATCACCCCCCTGTGTATTATACTTTTTAAGTATTGTGGTGAAAGAGCACTGCCCCTTTCTTGACCTTGTCATTGGTGAACAGTATCACACTACAAGGAAAACTCTGTGGAATCATTTAGAACACATATTTGCTCAACTTCTTTGCAGTGGTGTGCTATAGTCATTTAAGTCCAGTAGGACTTGCACACAGCTACTGTATCATTTCATGGTTACATTTTTAAAATGTAGACTGTTAATACCATCTGCTAAGTTTGCTTGAGCTCAGTCATCCCTCCATCTTGAATTTCCACCTGTATGTTTCCTGTCTTTACCGAGAGTCTGCTGATGCCTGAGGGTTCTTGCTCTTATGAGCAACGAGTTCACCCATATGAGTTCAACTGTATGAGTTCATCTGTAGCTGAAGTAAACAGTTCATCATTAAAAACCTCCACCAAGGAGGTTATGCAATCATCCATGATAGAGGCAGTGGTAGACGAGCAATTCACATGTTCTGTGAGGTAAAATTACAGTTTTTGCTACTGCTTTCACTTCTCCATTGGAAAGGGCTGTCTGATGGCAAAATAAAGTATGAAAATATTCTAAATGTAGCTTGCACTTAAACTGATGCTGAGATTTTTAGGTGGCTAAAATATGTTTTGCTGCTGCCCTTGTGCACAACAGCACATTGCTTAGCTCGTGTCGGCTCCAAACTAGGGGTGCGCCAACCGTCATCTACAGCAGGTAATAGACTGACTATGGTCCCTCATACAACCCTTCTTTTTTTGAAAAAATCTGAACGAGGCTGACCCTTTGGTGAGCCATAGCCCAGCCTAATATTTTGGTTTGTGAGCTCCACAAACACCCCAAGCCTATTAGATCAAAATGGAACAACCCGTTGGCTGACTGGTATTTGCATGTTAATATGCCAGAATGAGACAAATTAAACTTTACTTTTCATCAAATCTCTAAGACGTTATTTGCACAATTAGCTTTCCAAACTAAGAACGCAATTAGTATTTGCATATGGAAATGATGTACACACATACAGAGCAGGAAAGTGAGATTTGATCACAAGTGGTCACTTGATACACAGTGGAGATGCATTCTAAAGCAAGGGGTAAAGTCAAGGGGTAAAGTGACGTCCACTTGTGATCAGATCAACCAAGATGCATGTTACTGCCAGGTGTGAACAGGGCCTCTGAGTTGAGTTTGTTTAAATTCTTATCTGATTCAGAGTAAACCTCAGAGTCATGGGTCATGTGCATGAATCATCATTTCTAAATCATTTTTGAGGTTTTTGGTTGCAGATATTGTGGGAATTGGAGATAAGTGTTTGGAATAAGTTGTGGTCAGCTCACTGCCAAGGCTTATTTTGTCAGCTTGGCCATCCATTATACAAATAGACCCTGTTTACCCCTTTATCTATGTGACCTCTCACCTCATTTGGGTCAAAGGTCACAGCTAAAGGGTTAAAGGAATTATGTAAGCATCTTGCTTCCTTGCTTAACTTATTTATGTTTAAAGGAGCCTGTGCAGAATTGGTTGTGTAATTAAATATGCATGTATTCCCTGTGTTGGAGTCTCTGTGTGTTTTCTACAGGACGTCTCTGACGTGAAAAGGGAAGTGGAGAGACTGTAGCCTAATCCTAAAAACGAACTGTCTGCATCTAACGAACAAATTGTAAAACCTGTCTGTAACTTCTGCTTGTTCAGCATGTGCACAAACACACATGAATATTAAACACCATCACACACCATTACACTCATACGTGTCTGTGTATGGATAAAATATGTTAGGTGTGTTTTAGAGGTGGCTGATAAATTATCAAAAACACATGCTCTGCTCTAGCGTGAGGTTGGTCACTCTACTCTGAAATTCTTCTTCTCAATTCACAATTATTCTTTTTCCTCTTCTGTCACCCTCTGATTTTATTTTCCCTCCTCCAGTGTGGGACTGCAAGGCCTACATGGGGCTACTCTTCTCCTGCCTTCTCTCAGGGCTCATCCCTCCGTCCATGTGTTAGATCCTAAAAGGATCAGCTACACAGTTTCTTTTGGATACTTACCATCAGTAACCCCTGAGCCAGACCATTATGCAACACACACACACACACACACACACACCCCCTCCTTAGCATTATCCTCCTTCCTACCCTCTGCCCTTCTCTCTATCTCCCTCGGAATCCCTCTTTTCCTCAATCTCTGTCTTTAGTTATCTTGTTATAAATCAAAAACACACAATTCCTCAAATTTAAATTGATTTCAGGGATAAATTATGAACACATTCCTAAGATTAACATGGCCGCAAAAAGACTTGTCTGTGGCAAAATAATTTGAATGCGGAATTTTTAGCAGTGAGCGCAATGTGATCAGTGATTTATTTTTATTTTTCCTGCCTGATATATAGTGTCATACATGCACAAGAATGGGAGGTAAAAGAACACAGATGTAGGATGGGGATGGCTGCTGGGTCAGGGAGAGAGAGGTGATGAAGGATGCGTGAGTGGAGGTGGCAGGCGGGTTGTTTTTTACCACCTCTCCTTCGTCTGGAGCTCAGCAGGAATATTACACACCCTGTCTGCTGGTCCACATATCACACATTCCTGTGTGCATAGAGAGCAGGGAGATGGAAAAGGGAAGCAAAGACAAGGAGAAGGAGAAGGAGATTTGATACAGACGGGTGGGCATCGGTGGTGGAGAAAGAATGGGGTTGGCATGTCATGCTGAGCTCACACACACATAATTCAACCAGAAGCACCACAAATCAAACTCCAAAATGACACGCTCGCTGATAAACAAGCGATGTGATCTGTTAGTCTAAGTCTGTATCTATGAGCACTTACAGTACATACTTACAGACCCCATATTTAGTGCTGTATGTGAAACACAACTTGTGTGTGCGTGTGCTGCTTGCATCTCCGTCTGTGTGTATATTTTAGTTGCAGAGTTCCCTGTGGGCCCACCACTTTGGGGAAATGAGGCCTGGTGACCCCCATTTCCCCAAAGGTCATTGATGCATATATGAGCTCAAACATCACACACATGCTCATATTGCTCACCACACAGGCAGGCTGATTAAAGTGCACAGTGCGGTTTCATCATATTCTTCCTTGTGAGAACTGTCCGTACCTCTAATTATGGTCCTGCCACAAAACACTGGTGAAAAAAAAAGATCCTCTGTAAGCTCACTAGAAATCATTTGAATAATCAAGCTGGTTTGGCTCCTTCGACCTTTCAAAATCTCATGAATTTATGAAATCCCATTATGTTGTCAGCACTCTGTCTTATTATCTTTCTTAATTAGTTGTGGACAGTTCAGTGTAAAACCCCCACCTTTCGCACTTGTGACCACTGAGTGAGATGGAAAATTCCACTCCAGTTATTATTATTTATGAAGAAATCACTCTTTAGTCATAGAGGAAAATTGCCTCTGGAATTTTATATGCGCTTCCTGGAAATTAAAGAGATGATATAGAGAAGGGGAGGAGGAAAAAAAAGTAAGATGAGTGATGCAGTGAGGATGAGGACGAGGGAACAATAAGTTCAAAAAGTGAAAAGGGTAAATAAAGTTGTTGTGGTAATATCATCCTCCCAGTACGGGACATCCATCAGAGATCAAAAGGGCATCAGTGGGAAAGATAGTGAGAGTGCAGTCTATCTGTTGGCCAACAATCACTAAGAAATTACATTGTGAGCTCCAACATACTGTTGGTTATCAGAGGCAAAGAGAAAGACAACACACACAGACAGGACGATAAATGAAAAGAATAGCTCAATTTGACCTGTGACCCTGTCTCTTGCTGAGTGAAAGGGCGCCGTCAGGAAAGGAGTGCTCTGTGCGTCAGACCTTACAAAAAAAACCCTTCACTCGCCCCGTCCACTCAGCTTATCTCCCCTCTTACTAAATGATCCCATTTCCACAGGAAAAAAGACAGACAGAAAGAGGGGGATATGGGGTGTGGACTAACAAAACCTGAACTAACAAAACTTCAAACCTAAACGTTTGAGAGCTTTGGTCCGTTTCATGCTGGGTGATAAATAATAGATAAGCGGAAGGAATTGGGAAGGAGAGGAGAGGAGAGGAGAGGAGAGGAGAGGAGAGGAGAGGAGAAATGAGAAGAGGAGAAACGAGAAGAGGAGAGGAGAACCGAAAAGAGGAGAGGA
>JAPQRN010000019.1:17016024-17027068 GCA_037367275.1 Coranthus polyacanthus | reverse complement strand
ATGGATGGATGGATGGATGGATGGATGGATGGATGGATGGATGGATGGATGGATGGATGGATGGATGGATGGATGAAACAGCCATGAAAATATGCTAAAGCCTTTACAGAAAAAGTGTTGATGCATATGTGGAATATTTCCTGCCCACTTCCTTCATTTATTGTGCTACAAAGAAAGGATACCGCAGTGTTATTTATGTTGGTCTACATGTGGCTTTTACTTCTTGAATTACAATGTTGATTTTCCTATAGGATACAGTGTCAGATTTGACAGAAACCTACAGTTGCTTTACAAGATTTTCCAATGTTGAAATACCTTATCTCATTTTTTTGATTGACAATTTTTCCACAAAAAGCAGAAACAGCAGGTTTACTACACGTTTTATGCTATGATAAAAAATGTCCATAATGTCCAACATATGCTGTGCTTATGTTATGCAGTAGTCATTGAGTAAATCTAGGTATTGAAAAACATTTGGCATTAATTTCTGTAATTTCCTGTTTCACCATTATCTGGTATTCAGCTCTGGGCCTGCTACTACTACTGTATATATTCTTCATCTCCTTGCTTGTTTTAGCTTATCTTTCAGTCACCAGTACATGTTATTTTATTTGGAAGACCTTTACTACAGTCTGTGCTATTGTAATGTGTCGGTGATGGCAGAGATGGCCAGGAATTATTGGATGGGGAATGAAGTACTTGGGACTAATGACCTTTAATTTCACAGCTTTCTTTGTTTGGCAAATAATGAGGAATCTGAATCAAGAAAATGGAAAAACTGGAGACGACTCCATTAAAGGTAACATGTCCGATTGGAGCTGTTGTTAAATGAGGTGCTCTACTTAGCCATTCTGTCTTAATTCTTTTTGGGCACATTAACAAGAAGTAACCGCAATCAGCTGTAAAATATAAAACCAACGTACCATGTCCATGTACACGCACGTGTGCGTCTGTGTGTTGTTCAAATCAAGAGTAGGGACATGTTACACATTTTTGGCTGGGAACAATATATTGTTTCAATTGTGTCAGGAAGTCTTTAATTCAAACCAGGAGCTGAAACAATATGCACACACACACCCTCACACCCACACACACACATTTGGAAACTTACAAATAACTTTATAGCAGCCCATTCTTGCCAAAGAGTACAAGATACATAAAGCTGGGAGCTGCACAGTACTTTCACATTGATCATTGACTCATCCTGCATGATTCACAGCTCACCATGTATCCATCACAAGACTCCACCTGTTGTTGTTTAATGGACATGGAGTCATTCAGAGCTGGAAGAGCCATTGAAATAAAAAGAACAAATGATGCCTTTGCTTCTGATGCTGGTAAAAACCTCTGCGGTTAGTTCTTCACTCTGTGGGGATCGAGGAGGAAGGGGGAGTGGGTCAAACTGCAGGGGGGAACTGAGGCCTCTTGGATTGTCTGATACATTATCTTTCCAGTAAAATATCCCACTTGTATTTTTTTTTATCGCTCCCATCTTATTGACTTTTTACTGAAACCATATTGGTGGTGCCTCTTCTATTTGTTGGAAAATGGTCTTTATGAAAGTTTGAAAACTCAGTTTCATTCACAGATGCAGATGCATGAACTCAACTGTTATTGCACCATCAAAATAATGCACACAACGTCAGCACACTCCCCAGGGATGATATTAATCCCTGGGTATCAACCTTTCTGCAGCCTGTCACAGCCTGGTTTTCTTCTCACCTATTGTCAGTGAACAAGCATTTAAAGTTAGCTTGAAGTAAGATGAACATTTGAAATACTTGGTTTGACATTGGAGCTTTAGTATTTTTCTGTTGTATGGTGATATACTATGATCAGTACTTTTTTCTGATGTTTTTGCTGAAGACAAACGACATATTTAGTATTCTCACTTTCTGTGCATGGCAGCAACACCCGAATCCCAGTTATAAGGCTTATTTCACTTTTGATCATATACAGGATTTAGTGTTTACTTGGATACTTGGGACACAGAGAAATCTGGTTGTCCATATCACTGTACAGATTGTAAATGCTAGTCAACTGTTTATTGCTAACTGTGTGCTGTCTATACAGGTACTGTTTACAACACAAACCAGCAATTTAATGACTAATTTCACCTGACATTCCTGTAACTGTCAGACTTAGATTAAGTTGAGTGTGGCTACAAAAAAATAATTTATTTTGGAGGGCTTATAGGGGCTGTTCAGTGTTCATTCAGTGTATTTCATTACCAAAAGACAACACACAGTTTCTTCATCACTCTAGATGTTAGATGCTTTCATTGTTTGTGTTTCTGTTTTGTAACTTGGCTGAAGCAGGTTGTCGCAGCTGTCATAAACCAAGATAACATGCAACAGCATCCCAGTTTCTGTTGGAGCACTCCAGCTCGCTGAAATCAGGTTTCTCAAAACCCAGGATAAGGGCTTATTCAGTTTGCTGAAATCGGGAAATGATTATATTTATATTATTTATAAGCACAAACACAAAACTCTCAAGGTAAACACACACGCTATGTAAAAAGTTAGGCAGTTTAAGGTAAGGGAAAGATTGTGGTTACAACTCCAGTCTCCTGCACCCAGGACATTCTGCACAGTGGATCCACTAGCTCCTGCACTGCCACCTTAATTCTAAGGATACCGCATTGAGATATACACAGAATGCACAGAAGATGCCAAGAGTAAGTAAAGATTATTAGATCAGTGATGGACTGTGGATGGTGAGGAACTGGGGGCGGGGTGGATGTATGAGGTGAAGAGACACAAAGCAGAGATCATCAGGTGATGTGGGATGTAAAGGTAAAGCACTGAACACTGGGAGTTACCAAGGTTTCTGAACCCAGAGAGGCCCAGCATGTATCTTAGCCAGAAGCATTTGAGCCAGACATGTTGTGGGATCCCTCTCTGAAACATATGGTGGCAATCTTTACAGAATGTTGGGGTGCAGTCAGGGAAAGAGGGGGAAAATTAAAGTCAGAGGACATGGAGGAGAAAAAAAGCTTTAGGGTTAAGGATACCTGGGGGGGGGGCAGTGAGAGGAAACTGGGAAAAAAGGGAAGTAGGTGATTCACTTCCAAGAAACAGGAGTCTGTTTTCCATCCAAATTAAGTTGTTTTGCATTTAACTGTTAAGACGAGCTCTACACTAAAACAAGCAAAAATCAGTTGAAGTGAAAATCCCCTATTTCAGTTTCAAAATGTTAACTTTATAGTAGGTTAGGGGTATACTCGTGCTTTTTTATTTTAATTTGAAACCATACACTTGTGCAGATATCCAGTATGAATAGCAACATTAGTAGCACGGTGTGTTGTATTGTAAATTAACTTGCAGTGAGGGTCGTTCTAACCTGGATGAGAAATCAGCTGGAGACTTTGTACCTGGCACACCCAGAGCTGCTTGGTTTTCACATGAATGCGGTCGTCAAGCTGTCACATTACGGAGCGTGCAGCATAGTTTTACTTACACTAATTAGGTGATGTAATGTATAGTATAGGAACCTCAAGAACCATTAGGCTGCTCTTAAAATATCGGAATGCTGCATATAATCTGATGCCATTCATCTTCCTCCGTTCAGCTTTGCTTTGTGGTCATAAGGTCATTCCATAAAAAATGTGCGGCAATTAACTACTGATTTACAGTTTCCATTAAACAATGCATAGGATCAAAGGAGTAAAAGGTGATAGGTAGGAACTCTAATTACACATGTGAAAGAGCACTGTAAAATAATATGATGTAGTGCTGTCACAGAACATGCAATTATTTTAGTCCTGTGTTTTCCAAGTAGTTAAATACTAGCAGAATTATGCACAACTGTAGACTGACGTTGTAAGGATCACATCTCCTTCACAAGGCTGTAAAAACACGAGGCTGAATCCTGTTCTGGGTTGCATCTGTACGTGCGTTCTCTACGAGCTGTGACAACATGGAGATCAAAGACCAACACTCCTGGGAGGAGGATTTGCTGCTGTGCTGTGGTTTGGCTGTACGGTTTGATGTTGGAGAGTCACCCACCAGGTAAGACGCCAGAGTGTGTGTGTGTGTGTGTGTGTTCAGAGAGGTGGAGAGGAAAAGAAAATTCTGTGGAACAAACTTAAGATGACAGGAGTTCGCAAGTTCACTTAAGGCTGAAAAAAAAAAAAAAAAAACCCCACTGTTTATTTTTCAGATATGGTGAAAGCGTCCAACGTTATGCTAATGCTGCTGGGTTCAGGAGCAGGTTACCTCTTTTCTGAACACCACATAACATCTGAATCAGACTCTTCCCTTAAGACTTCACCTGCCAAAGTTAGTAATTGTATAAGTCAGTATTTGGAGAAATCTTTGTTTTTGATTTTTTTGTTTCTTTAAATTTCAAATGTCAATATACGTGGGACTTAAAAATCCAGTAACTCAGGTCAACTTTCCACAGCAGCACTACAGAAGTTAAAGTAACTCCAGTCATTTTTCTGGTACTACTTTACATTACAACTTGGTAATAACCTGGTATCAGGGAGGTAATTGTTTGATAAAAAGGATTGATAAGTAACGACATCGTAATTACCATGTAATAACTGTGTAGTATTTTGGTATTAACAATGGTTTTATCTGGGTAATATCAGAGTGTAATTTATTATCATTTATTAATTTTTCTAAAAACAAAGGGTAATAATGGGGGAACACAGCATAGCAGCAACATAAAACTATTTATTAATGGTATAGTAATATTTTGGTAATTATATCATAAATCGTTATAACAGTACAATACTTAATTTTGATTCAAAGGAATATTGTACACATTATTTGTTCAATGTTATAACTTTTTACCTGGAAACACTTGTGTTCGTTTCTGTGTGATAACCACACGCCAGGGCTGCAAAATGCTAAACGATTGATTTAATTTTATGGTAATTTTTGGTGTTAATAATAGTTTTGCCTCAGTCTTTAAATATATTTAACCATTATTACCCTTTGTTTCTTGTCCCTTATAACCCTAATGCATAGATTTCAGTCTAATATTACACACATATACTGATTGTTGTACCTGGTTAGTTTATCTGTTACCTGGTTATTGCGTTGGTTACATGGTAATTACAACGGCATTACTTAATTCTTACTATTTTATTATCACATTTATACAACCTCTATTACCATGTTATTACCAAGTAGTAATGTAAAGCACTACTGTTTTTCTTTCATCATCTGAAAATAATAATAGTGCCCTTGAAGTGAAAAAGCATCTGCTGAGTCTTATAAATGCATTGCTAAATGAATGTAGTAATTTACCACAAGGACACACAGCAATAGCAGAGATCCAGCTCCGTTATCCACCTCTGAGCCTCTGTGTAATCAGGCCTCCTAGGCAGAGTGTTTCTGGAGAAGAGGAAGACCAACGCTGGTTGGAGAAGGGGGATTAAAAGGAAGTTTCCAAGAGACGTCCTCAGGGCTGAGAGCTGGGGGTCCTTTGTTCAGATGTACACCTGTACATGTGCAAACAACTGCTGTCCCAGAGTTATAAAGTAATTTCTGGGTGAACCACAAGAGGAAATTACCTCCAGAATCGAGAAAGGGTTTGCAGGGGAGCTTTTCTGTTGTGTGTGTGTGTGTGGCACAATACCAAGAGTTCCTCTAATAGCACTTTCTCTTTTTCCTTTCTTGTTTCCCTCACAGTCCTGACACACTCAATAGTCCAAGCAGCAGGGTCTCTTCCAAAGCATTGACTCCATCCAAGTGGAATGCATGAGCTGGATGCTCTGACACACACACAAAAGCGCATGCAAGTGCACATCCATGCCCACAAACACAAATGAACAAAGGCAAACACATGCACACACACTGACCCAGCTGTGTTTGGAGGTTGGATATCTGGCAGCAGCAGGTGGTTTCAAAACACTTACTGGAATCACAGTCTTTCACTGACCAAGGCCACATCACTAATGATCTTGTGTCACTACTATTTGTTAAAATAGATCATGGTATGAAGTTTCTTGAAAAGCAAACAACCCCATTTAACCTTTTTAATTTAATCTTTGGAGGTTTCATTCACACACACGATCACACCTACATAAAACGGAGTCTCTATTTGACTGAAGCTGCATGTGGGAGGAAACCAAAGCATCAGGAGAAAACCCACACAGCAAATTGCATACAGAGACACCAACTGGGTCCAAGTACTGAGCCGTGGAGGGTCTGTCAATGTGTTCACCATGTGATAGTGTGACAGCTTGTCCAGGGTGTACTCAGCCTGGCACCTAAGGCACGCTGGGATTGGCTCCAACTCTCCTGGTGACCCTGAGCAAAATAAGTGGGTATTGAATGATTATGGTTGGATGAATGGACAGGCTCAGCTGAGATGCACAACACAGACATGGTGACATCTGTAATGCCTGAATTGAAATCGATCCACATGCTGGATTCAGACTTGGACCGTTTCATGCTGGAGGAATTTAGGCATGACTTTGCTTGGCTTTTCTCAGAGGTTTGGCTTCTTTGTCCTCTCCCCTCCTGATTGTGGAAAAGTGGGTCATGGACTTCTCACCTTCTTGTGTTATTTTGATCAGATTTCTTTACATAGTGCGGAGCTCATAATTGAAAAACCATTACTTTAAGAATAGAAGCGGGCCATATACTTTTGCTTGCAGCTGAAGATGAGTGTTGCTCAGACCCTAGATTGGTTTACCACATCTCTTCCTTAGTTACCACAAAGAACCAACTAGCCTTCAGGGTGCATACTGTACTGTAGGTGTCTGCATGAGCACAAATAAACCGAGAATACAGATAGATTTACTGTCATGCATAAAGTATTTCTTCCTGTAAGAATCTAAACCTCTCAGTTTTCCTCTAGATATTCTGAGTCTCTCCTTAAAAATAGAGCCTACCAAGTTTGGCCCGTCACTGAGCAACCACACTAGAGTAGGCATTACCCTCTTATAGCCTCTTAAAGTCACTGGGCACAGAGACAGGTGAATAGTTGTAATGCTCTTTAGTTGCAACATGTACCTGGCAACACTGAGTGCTGGCAGGATTTGGTGAAGTCGTTGTCACTATCATTTATAGCAAACGTGTCTCAACATCAAAGCATTTCCTGCGTTACTGAACCTGGGCCCAGCAGTAAAAGGAGAAGGTGTGCATGCCTGACACATGCAGCCTAGCCATGTTATGCTGGAGCTGTTCTGTCTCAATATCCCACCAGCCACGGTGCATTTTAGACTAGTCTCTGAATATTAGCCACTGATCTGTCCTCGTGACGTGTGTAGCAAAGACACTTTTATAATGCGTCAATATGAAACAGAAAGGGTCTGATGTTTTTAATGGGGTGACTCACAGAGAACTTAAGACTTTTCTGCTCCTCTGAGGTCTGGCACCCCTCCTTTAAGTCAACCACACGTTGTTACCATTACACTGATGACACAGAGGGAGCAAATGAGGGAAAAGGGTGTGCCTGACGCTCTTCATTACGCATGCATGGACCCTGGATTCCCCTCAGTGACGGGGGATTTGTGATTATTGATGACCCACTTCCACCCGGGTCAAATTGGAGTTTGGTGGCTGAGATGACTAAAGCCTCGAGGGGAGCGATCCAAGAGTGACTTGGAAGATTAGAATGCCTTCCTGAATCGGTTTGCCTGCAGACTGAGTTGACTGACATGCTATTGCCCCAGAGCTATCTGCAACAGCTGAGCTTTGCTGTATTGGTCGGAGCTTGCATGTGTGTGTTCCTGCACCTGTCAATGAATGCAGGAAGCAGTATGAGTGGAACGCTGGCGTGTGAGTCAGGGAGGCGTCTGCTGAAAGTGAGCACCAGAGGCAGTTTGCCTTCCTTGCATCCTCATTTAAACCTCATAAATATATAGTGGCCCTTTAAACACTAATTCAGTTGATTAGGCATGCGTTTGTGTGAATGTGGCATCAACTGCTAATTTGAATCATCCTGGAATAATTAGTGTTGATGTTGTTATCATATCGTCACAAATTAACAACAGCGTTATAGCACTTAAAATACAACACAGACTGTATAATAACACCAATTAAATTTTATTAGAAAGTTTCATTTCACTACTCCATAAAAAAGTCTTGACCTTGCATTTAAAAGCTCCTGTCATTTGTAGTAACTGTATGTGTAATGGGTGGCTGTCCCACAACAAAGCACTGGTGTAAATTATTTAGTCAAGGCACTTTGAAAGCACACTGACTCTGGTGCTGCGAATTCACTACTGTTATTTTAAAACTCAAGTACTGGGGAGCTTTTGCTGTTCTACTCTAGGCTGTTGTAGCAGAAACCCTCCTTTTAAATTCTTTAGTGCCATTATGTGTTTGATTTATTGAATAATGAATAAAACTATTTTGCATCACCCATAGTTTGTTGTTATGTTTTGTTGGCAATCCTCTGTACCAGCCAGAACATGCTGGTAGTGCTGCTTTTGCATAATAGTGTCAAGATGAATTATTTGAATAATCTATGAAATTTACTCAGAAAAAACAGTTTAACTACTTAATTATAATATTTTATAGATCTGCCGTCTGGGGTCAGTGGATTAGAGAGGTTAACAAATAACATATTTTAGAAGGTTTCTGAATCCAGATGAAATGCCAAAAGTAATAAATGTTTGACAAATAAGAACAATATACAGGGATATCTGAAACATCAAGTCTGTTTAGAGATCATTCCTGTTATGTTTCTCTGGCCTCTGTGACTAATCATTTTTAAATTAGACGCGTTCTTACCGAGTAAGACTGACCAAGAGGAAGGAATGTAATGCGTGTACACACCCACACATGCATGCACGCTTGCCAGAGTCACACTTTAACACGTGAGCATCCAGAGAAAAGCAGATACAAGCAGAACATGTAGGTCCACCTGTTAAAGGCCTCAGTTGGTCCTGGCAGAGTTCGGGACCTGTTGCTGTGAAATGACGAGATGACAGCACCGACCACAGGGTGCAGACATTTTTATTTCAGCGATAAAGTAGCTCAGTGGGTTGTTTTTTTTTGTATTTGTAGAATTTGTAGAAGACAAAGGTATGTTCAGAATTTTTTTTCAGTTTCACAATGACTTTGCTTTCTAAACACAGTTGTGGAAGATTATGCAGCAGCCCGTTGGTCAGGGAAATCCATGTATTGTTATTGCCAAACATCTCCAGATATGTGGCAACAGCAGTGCAGAGAAATGAGAATGTGCAATTAAACAGGCTACACTGGAATGTCGCATTTGAGCCTTAAGACTTCCTTACTGAGGTCTCTTGTTTGGTTATCCATTTTTTCCTGTGACTCACACTAAAACAACAAATATTCTCCTCAATTTCCAATACAGAAACACAGAATATATAAACCAAATCAAAGCGTGAGAACCCAAATGCTCACTTGCTTTATGTTCAAGTACGTGATGACTGGAAGGTGTTCTGCTCATTCTCAACGGCATTACTCAATGCTGCAGCTAAATCAGCTCCTGACTGATAGTTTCTGCAGAGCAATACATGCAGAGTTTATTTTTACAGCAACTCACTGTGTTAATGCTTTTCAGATTGTAGGTATTCAGCATTACTGCTATTACATCAGACCTCTAATTATGACGTCTAGGCTCCTTCAAAGTAAATGTGTCACCATTTCTCAATCCATGAGCTATCCTTTAATAATACTTCATGTCTTGTCTGAGCCTGCCAAAGGACCTGACATACTGTGAATCAGCATTATGACCGATTTTGACTTGTATTCCCCTTGTGGGAAGTCAATGCTGACAAAGCGAGAGTGAAACACGAAACACTCCCTGACATGATGAGAAGGGAATACCGCACACGTACATATACGTGCAAACACACACTCGCAGACACCCAAACGTCTTTCTTCGGGTACAGGAAGAAGAATAAAGTTTGACTTTGGTTGACTTCAGACAAAACAAGTAAACAGAGCACCTGGACATACTTGTGCAGGAATGCAGTCAAATAGTCTGGAAAACTTCATTCTCAAACTGCTTCTCAAGTATCCAAATGAAAGATGCAAGTACCTTCCTGCATAAAGACAGAGCCAAAGCAGACGGCTACTTCATGAGCAACTTTTGGCATATAGCCTTTAGTTGCTTTAACCCAAATTCCCACAGACAATGCATCGAATGTCTAAGAAGAGAAGAGAGACGTGAACTGTGAGAGATATTTGGCACCATGCCTGATGGACTATTGATTTATTAACAGTAAGAAATTGGCCAGAGTGGTCAGCTGTAGATCACTTTTGACAGTTTCATCTTTCTTTTTTTCTTACTCTTTTAAACAGATTCACACATATACAGGAAGTCATCCAACCTCTGGGTCTCTGTAGTTCCCATGGTGAAAGGTCGCATGGTAGAGGTTGTGACCTTGTCACCTTTCACCTCTGACCAGAATGCCCTTTCACCCATAAGAGAGGAGAGATTTCTTGAGCTTAGCTCTATCTCAAACTCAATATAAAGTAAAACAACAACAAACATATGGCACTGAACATGCCGTATAAATTTGCAAATTGACACATCCTGTTTTGTTTTAGAAACACACTGGAAGAAATGACAAATTTAGGTTGAGGGCTGAAGTGTTAGGGGTTTTCTTTTTGGGTGAGTATAACACAACCAACTACCCTACCAAGTTATTGACACCACTCCATACAGCAGAGTCACCAGGCTGTTTCTTAGTGTTCGATGGCACTGATTTGGCGCACTTCCAGGGCCACTTACTGGGAGGAAAGCAGCAAAGACTCAACTGATTTTTAATTGAACACAGCTTTTGTTTCATTTCACAAAGCTTCTAGTGTACTACCTCGCCGTTCTCATCTTTTAGGCTCTCCTCTGGCCTATCAGAGGTCCAGACTACCCATAAAACCAGAGGTCAGCGCCTAATGGCTTAATAATGTGTGTATTGTTGTGGTGGGGGGGCAAGAGTGGCAACAACGTGGGGCCCTAGCCAGTGGGAATGCCATGCTCAATGGGGATTCACTCTCTGATGAGGAAACACAAATAAGAGCTTTGTGACGAGGGGAGAGGAGAGGAGAGGAGAGGAGAGGAGAGGAGAGGAGAGGAGAGGAGAGGAGAGGAGAGGAGAGGAGAAACGAGG
>JAPQRN010000019.1:17005731-17016004 GCA_037367275.1 Coranthus polyacanthus | reverse complement strand
GAGGAGAGGAGAGGAGAGGAGAGGAGAGGAGAGGAGAGGAGAGGAGAGGAGAGGAGAGGAGAGGAGAGGAGGGGAGGGGAGAGGAGAGAAGTGCCACATCATACCATCTATTTTTCAAGTGAACTGAACGTCCCACAGACGTTCAGGTTATTGAGTGCCATTATGCAACTCATGGCCAGAGAGAAAAGTCTGTATTCTCACTCTGGACCAGAGGTTTGTTATCGTTCCCATTAGTCAAACCTGTGAATCTCTGTCTCATTTTGTGTGTGTTTTTAATAAATACACAATAATGAGCACACGTCAGCCCCTGCTTAATGTTCCTTCCTGGACATCACTCACAGAGAAGGGTCAGGATGAGAGTGTGGGATTGAAGTTTGGAAGACTGCTGAGTAAGTGGTTTCCCTTACACCCCGAAGCTATATCTCCTCTCTTGTGTTTAGCTTCCAACAACTCTCCCTCTCTTTTTCTGATCATGCACGCACGCACACACACACACACACATACACACACACACACACAGCTGACTGACCAAAGCTTGAACTGTAATTCAAAGGTTCAAAGATGTGAGACCTTTCTCTGTGGGGCTTGCAGAGGCATTTCTTCAAAGGTTTCTTCCAGCCAAAGATGTGTGTGTGTGTGTGTGTGTGTGTGTGTGTGTGTGTGTGTGTGTGTGTGTGTGTGTGTGTGTGTGAGAGAGAGAGAGAGAGAGAGAGAGAGAGAGAGAGGCTGAGGTGCTGATGTTTCCTATCAGGTTCATATTAACACAGTGACCACCAGCCATATGTAATGACTTCACCCCTCTGCAACCTGTTAGTAAAAAGCACATTACGGTAACTTGGACGACAAAGTGTTCCTGTGCCTGCAGGTGGGAGCTGTGCAGTGTAACACACTCATACGATTTGCACCAGACTGCACAGTGCATGAAAACTTACATTTGACTCCTTTGAAAATATTTTGCCAAGCTGTAACTGTGAGCTGTGGATGCTGAAAGAAAAAGAGACAGGAGGGAATAAGGGGAAGAGAAAAAGATACAAGGGGAAAGAGTTGGACTTCCCCTAAATCCCTCTGAAAAGCCATGACACCACGCTTCATGTGATATTTCTACTTATAACCAAACTTGACTCATTCTATAGCACATTCATAGCACATTTTGGCACATCCCATGATACACATTAACTAATAACTCTAAATCACATTACTTAAGGTATGTCTAAGCAGGAATATAACTGCTCCTCTGTGACTGTGAGACTGGGGTGGTCATGAGTTATGATTTTGCATAGCTTTCTTTTCTCTAACACTGGATAATAAGAGACCTGCTCTCAAAACAGAGCCGGTATTCTTGTCTAAATTGTTTGGAGTGACTAGTGGATGACCAGAAAGGTAATTACCCCCGGGGACACTGAATGATGTTGTGTGTGCTCATGTGTGTAAGTGGTTTAAATTTAGATTCAGTTCCAGTTAGCTAACTGAGGGGAAATGTGAAATATATAATAAGCTTGTAAAGCAATGCTTTTGGCAAATTAACACAGCTCCAGTATATATTGGTGTGAAGATGGCCGTGGCTCAGACCTCAGTCATCCAGAAATTGTAAATTTAAGCCAAAAGGACTGTTTACTCTCCTTGCACTGACATTACGTGCAAACACACTTTCTGCAAAGTTGAAAAACAGGAGAGGAATTGTGGAGAAAAATTGGTGACAGTAACAGAGGATGCCATGTGTTCATTTACTCTGCTGAGTGTGTGGGTAAAACGTGTACAGTGTTAACCTGCTATAAAGCAAATACTCAAATGTGAAAATGTGAGAGTTTGATGTGATTTTAAGAACAGACTCCGCAGAGAGACATTGGGAAATAGCAGGCGTCTGTTAAGTACGGGTTTTGTTTTGCTGTGAATTTTATGAAAAAGAAAACAAAGAAAAAGTGGGCATTGTGGGGGAAAAAAAAGAAACAACCCTGGTCAAACTGATGAAGCAACCAAAAGAAAAAAAGATTTCAGACGGGGCTTTCGTGGGATTGGAACATTATTTATTGCAAGATCAGTGGTCACTTATAAATTACACTATTTTTACATGCATAAAATAAGTTTTTGAATGCAATATATTATAAGGATTAAGTGCTGTGCTGGAACATGAGTGACTCTGGCTTATTATACACATTAGTCTGAGCTCTAAAACTGAGCAAAGCAAACTGACTTTCTGATTCTTAGATGGTTACTGCTTTCTCAAAATACTCCAAAATGTGACTGAGCCAAACACAAACTCCTTCAGCCATATAATAATATAAAATAAAACAATGTGTTCTAGTCATGTTTGTCAAGAACCGAGCCTAACCAGTAGCAGGTGCACTTCTCATTGAGAGTAATTGGCTTGCTTACCAAATTACTAATTTAGGACCACGGCCGCACTGTACTTATTAGAGTTAGCCAGACAGTGATGCTTGCCAGAATAATTATGGGCATCTGAAAACTTCCCAGCCACAGTTTAGATACTGTAAAGGCATGGAGTAACTGGACTGCTCTAACTGGGTCACACTACTTTTATTGGACCATCCAGGAGAAGGGTCTGTCTGGAGCTAGAGTGGAAAATACCTGCATGACCAAACTTCTTCACTTTCTTCCCATTTTATGTGTGTATGTCTGTGTGTGTAGAAAGAGAGCACCTTATATCAAGAAACACACATGCATCTCTGCTTTTAAAGAAATGATGGATTTGCCATATCCCTGTGTGCTTCTCCAAACTCATCTCCCTGCAAAACAGATGCCTGTGCATGTATGTACTTGCATATGCATATGCATATGCATGTGTGCATTTGCATGCGTGTGTGAATGTGTACTTAAGATGACGGAAAGAATGCGGCAGTCTTTGGCTGAAGTAACAATGAATGCACACACACACACACAAAAACACACACAGAAGTGCAGACTTTAGTCCCAGTGGTGCAAAGTACAGAGCCAGAGCCCAGGCTGACAGAAGAGCGTCTGAGTGTCTGTGCCTTTTGGAAGAAAACATGGCTCCCAGCACAGTCATATATAGATGCAGGTATAATATATAAGGTTCTGCGTTCCCGTGAGAGACTGGAGGAGTGGAGAATCTGGGACCAGGGGAACAACTGGAGATTCAGCAGCAGCAATGGGCCTGGAGGGTTGAAATCCACATGAAAAAAGACTTTAACAATAAGTGAGGACAAACTTACTGTACATGCATAAAGAGCACAATGTTTTTTAAAACTTATTCTAAGGCTATGTGCAAAGTCTATTTTTCACTCTATATTGTATGGACAGGAAGTGATCAGTCTTTCTCAGATCCACTCAAGGAATTAAATTAGAAACCAAAAGTTGTCTGATTTGCACATGTAATAACATGGCATGTATGTACTACTAAAAGTGAGTGAAATACACAACAGTAACAGTTTATTTTAACTTGTCTAAGTACTACATCTGGGATATGTAGATCAGTTGTCTGACAAACAACTCACTTTTCTGGAGGGTTTACACAAGTACTTTGCATGAAGTTTACTGTCATTCACTGCTGGACAATGTTCCCATACTTTGCTGCGTACCTACATTGTTTCTATGGATTCACAACATGATTGTTGTGGGTAACTGTGTGATGTCACCTAAACACAGAGCTGGAGCGTCAACTATCAGAGTGACGATGGGGAATATAAGAAAGCCAGCGGTGAGCGAATGTCCTTACATGGGACGACGTGGACGCTGGTCATCATCACAGTTGATGTTGATTTACCCTGATCTACCCCCATGGACCTGGAACAGTTAAGAGCATGGTCTTGCTTTTCATGTGTAAGTATGTGTGTGTAGCCCATTTCACAGAAAAGATCAAACCAGAGCTAGGTTTAATATCTTTGGACAGAGTGATCCCAGTGCAGACGCAGCAGTGGTTTGAATTACCATCCTTTCACAACAAGCCTGTCTACACCCAGAATGGCATCACCACCTCCGCCCCCACACACTCTGACAGCTCTTGATATAAGGCACCATTTGCCCTTATAGTCTTTCTCAAGTCAGGCTTACAACATACTGTCCACAGTAATTCAGACTGTTTAGCACTGGGGGAATAAAACTGCATTTGGTAACTTTGCCCCCCTCACTGGGTGGTTGGGTCATACATCCCTCCTCGACATTTCTCAAGTTTTGAGGCAAGTAAAAGTCAAGTCTGTACTGTACTTAAGAAGAAATGTGAGATACTAGTTCTTACTTATGCTAGTGTATAATACCAGAGGCAAATATTGTACTTTTTACTCCATGCTTGTGATAAACTGAAGGATGAAGTTTTCCTTTAATTCTCCATCTTAATCTAAATAAAAACTTTTTAAAAATCTGTTAGATTCGCTGAAAACAGGGCTGTTTTTCCGGACTCGCAAAAAAGACTTTTTAGAGACACGTGGTTCTGACATGACAGCGACACTGTGATCTTATAGAATATGATGCAGCTGTGTAGATTAATACCCAACAAAGTAGTTCAAATAAGCTCAACTTTAAACATATAGAGCAGGGAAATGCAACATATACACAGTAACGCAGCAGTAAAACGAATGAATCCAAAAACATCGATTATAATAGTAAAAGCCTGACAGGGACCATTTTACTGCACAATTGGTACTTTTTAGTAATTTTGTTGATAATACTTACATGCTTTCACTTAAAATAAACTTTTACTTGTGGTGGAGTATTTTCACAGTTTGGTTTTAGTACTTTTACTGAAGTCAAACATCGGAAATTTCCAGTAATTTCTAACTTGAGTCCTTGCCATTAGTTTACAGCTTGTAGATACAGTATAATGTCTGTATGGGTCTATATGGTGAATACTTTAATTGAAATGAGAAATATTTTGGGTGTCCAATTAGAGATTCATCTATTTTCATTCAAGCTATTTTCAAAAGTTTTTAGTTTCTATAACGTTACAAGACGTATGGTAAGCCACAAATCAAGTGTTTGAAAGTTGCTGACGGGATTTCTGGATGTCGTTGCGCTGGTGCTAAGTGGTCATGTGTGACGGCTGGCTGTGGGCTTTAGCTGCTCTGTGAGTGTGCTGCCTACAGGAAGTTCCCACTGCTCTGGCTATCAGGGCGGAAAATGAGTGTTTGTCACCCACTTTTAGTCACATCTCTCCCCGTCTCTCTCTCTCTCTCTCTGTAACACACACACACTCATAGACACACACATGCTCACATAGTTATACACAGACTATGGATCATTGCTTCACATCCCTTTTCCCACACCAGCAGCGGCAGACTAACAGGGATCTGATGGTTTAATTGAGCTTGAGCTGTTGGGTTATTCGTGCCGGAGTTTTGGGAAGTTGGTTTAAATTCCCAAATTATTTCATGAGAAAGTTTTTCTTGTTCACTCTTTTTGTCATTTTTCTGCAGCTCTGTACATTTGTGTGAGAAGCAGCGGGCGGTTCTGTAGGTTCAGCAGGTTTACAGTGCAAGTATTTCTTCAGAGGGGCTTTCTCTTTGTCGATCGCAAAAAACTGTAAAAAAAAAAAAGCCGAAAGGGGAGCATGGAAAGGTGATAAGAGAATTAATGAGTTGTGAAAGGGTTATTGGGAGCATCATGTGTGAAGCCAAAGCTGGCTTTCACAGAGGAAATATAAATGTGTGTGATAAAAGTATTCTGGCTTTAAAGGTTTTCTTTTGTAGGGGTGACCTCATTTCAGCAGAGAGTAAAGAGGTGAGAGGTGGAAGGTCGCTTGACTCATAGAAAGTTTAGAAAAAATAACAAGTTTTCTGTGAGTAAAAAAAGTGAGAACCACGAACGGTTCTGCGGACGTTTTTTCTTCCATTAAAGGAAGTTTTCGTTCCCCTCTACTGCCAAGTGCTTGCTTATAGGAGACTGTTGTTTTTACTTCATAATATTGTAACATTGGCTTGACCTTAACATGTGAAGGGTCTCGAGATGATTTTTGTTGTGATTTGACATTTGAAGTACCATCCAAAGCTAAGCAGGATGATACAGGGTGGAGCGACATGAAGATGGCAACACATAAAATAAGCAGAGAAAGATCTGGTTCAGTTTACACAGAAACGTGCCCTTCAGTGGATGTGGGAGTAATGTATTACTGTTTATAAGTGCTCACATGACGTGATTGTGTCTATTCTCAAATATTCTAGATTCAGAGAATTAGTTTTCTAAATATTTCATTTGAAACCAAGAATAGAATTAAATAAGGTTGTCATGCAGTCTAAAAAAAAAAAAGTTAATCGTGTGTGTCGTATTACATCGGGCAGCGCAAATTGTTTACTACTGATTGTTAAAAAGTGACTGGATTCTGCCTTTGGAAGGTTAGAAAATAGCGTAGATTAGTCCAGTTGCCATTTTGTGAATAGATTTGTCAAATATTTACATGAGTGTGATTCCTGTCCCCTGCAGGTTTTTACGTGATTCATGGGAGACTGAGAATGGGACTCCTTCCAGTGTGATCTTTAAGGAGTGGACTTTGATCAGAAAACAGTCACGCAGCCTGAAGCTACACAGACTGTTGGCATGAGAAGGCAGGCAGCAGAAAAAAGAAAGCCTTACCCCACACAAACTACTGCAACAAAAAATAAAACCGCAAACACTTTTGAAAGAATAAGAAAGAAAGAAGGAAAAAGGAAGCAAACTACTCAGACACTCAGTGACTTGAATCTCTTTTCTTCTGAATTTCAAGTGATGAAACAATGTGAAACGTTAATGTTTTGATAAAGACTGCGTTGTAAAATCCCCATTTACACCACCCTCCCTTTCTACCGTCTTCTCTTATCCTTTTTTCACTTTATCTTTCTGGTGCTTTTCCAGAGGGTTTGGCATACCGCAGCTCAAATGTTTCATTGCCTCGCTATATTTTACGTCTCAGTAGAATTGTTTTTCATCACTGTGTTACGAGCGCTTTGAGCACCAAAACTCTCCAGAGTCATCATTTTCTCACTAGTCCCAAGCTCTTGTCTGAAAGATTTTGGATTTTTTTTTTTTTTGAGAAAGCTCCTGATGGGGTCAAAGAAAGACTACCTGATCTTGCCATTTTCAAGTTTCCAGGAGTCATCAAAATGTACCAATATTTCCTCTTTTGCGGTGACAGAGAGAAAAGAAATGTCGCCTTTTCAGCATGAAACTAACATGATGGTGCCCCCTCTAAGGCCCCTTGATTCAGACCCCAGCAAAGGCACTAAATTTGATTTAACCTAGAACATTTACCAAAGTGACAGATTAGGAGTTCATACACACTGCTCAAGTTTCTTACTCACCCTCAAGGGTAAAATATGGTCCTTATTTTTTTATTCCCAGCAGACCTGACTTGGGAAGTGTGGAAAAGGGAAAAAACGACTTTTTACACTGACTTTGCCCCCCACAACAAATGGCTGTAATATCATTTGAGTATGTTTAAAACATAGGCTAGCATTAAGATCACCTGCTCATGCTCTCATTATGTTATTACTTTAACCTGGGTTCCAGGAAAGTTACTTGATCTGGGTAAAACACCACAGCACATAGAGAGGCTTTTGAAAATTTGATTTTGCCTTATTAGAGTGGGTATGCCCCAAATTACGATATCACGAATTCTTGAGCATTAAAATAATCACTGGAATGCAAGTTTTTAAGTTTGTGGTTTATTATGTTATTGTGATTGACCACAGACACCTGAATATACTTGCCCTGTAGCAATAATCCCCACTAATTTATGTAGACTAAAGAAAAATCTACACGATTCATGGAAATTAAATTAATTTATGTTAGAAATGTGAAAGAATGTGCACTCATACAGGAATCAGGGGTAGTGCACATCAGTAATGACATAAAATAACCCCTAACCCATGCACAGAAATACTGGATGCTACAGAAGAGTAATGACCTGAAGTGGAGACCACAGCATCATCTTAACTGCAGAAGAAGGATTTCTCTGCTCTCCCTATGTCGCGTGAAACATGTACTGTGGTACTGTGTCTTCCTGTGTACATGAACGCATGCCTCCCTGTTTTTTTGCATACAGCAGTGAGCATCCTGAATGTTTGGCTTCAAAGAAAAACACCAAGTATTACACTTCAACTTCACAGTCTGACGCACAGGTGTTTTGTAGTGTTTTGTAAAAACTCAATATAATAATCACAATAATTTCACTTTCCACTCTGTGTAGCAGGTACACTGGGCCATAGCTGTCCATTAACAGACTTGTAATGTTGGTGTTTCGTTCAATTTTTTCCACTGTTGCAGTAAACACAGTATGGGAAAACACATGTTCATATACATGCACGCATGCCTGCAAATATGCACGTAACATTAGAAAGCCAATGTGCAGTAAATGTGAACAAGTTATGATGAAAGAGAGAATTTATGTTGGTATTAAAAACCAGTGGTGCTTAAAAAGTGGATTTTACTGCTGCCTACATCGTGTGAGATCTCTATATCGAAGCCAAGCGTGGTCCAACTGTACTCATTTTATAGGTGAACCACTAACAGGCTTAATTGAGCACTCGTGCCTCAGCTAACACATTAGTCCTCATGGCGCACACAAACATACATGTAAACAGTTGCATTATACTGTTTGTTTGTTTTTTCAAAATAGGGAATGATCAGTAGATTATGAATTGTCTGAATCCGCAGTCCTCTGTATATCAGCACATCATTCACGGCATGTACGATACGGAGAGCTTATTTTATGTTTCACAGATGTGCCGTTTTTATTCAACTGCACTTTGATATCTTGCTCAGTATTGTAATGAAAGCCACAGAATGGAAAACATTATTGAAAGATATTTGTCAGAGAAATGAGATCCACATGGTGTCTGCATTCAATTACAATCAACCTCTTGTTTGTTTGTCCACCGAAAGAAAAATGAATCAAACTTTCATCTGATGGATTATTAATAGACTTAGAGAGTGTTCAAAGAAAGACATGGAATGAATGTCTTTGTGTGCATCCATGTGTTTGTGTTATCTTTTTTGGGGCAAAGTATACAAGTTGGCTTTACTACAGATTTCAGGGCATAGCCAAGACATAAACAAATACCGAAGAGAGTGATGGTGTATTTTTACTGTCAAATAATAAGTTGTCACGAAATATAGACCACCACCATTACCAGAGGTGCACTCACCCTCCTCCCCCCACTGTTTTCTTCCCTCTTACCTAAACTGCTTGCTCTCATTTCGTCTCTTGATTCTGTAATGAATGCTCAAGTAATTCAACACAGATTGAGCAACATGACATACTTAACTTTTATTTTTGCACTTTATCTTGTGTGTTTATGTGCATGTAACAGTTTGTTATGGGGACCCAGGGGCTGTTTGTCCGACTTCAGTCTATCATGACTCTGACCCAAAATGTAATTTAATTCAGAACATTCAAACAATCATTTCAGGACACAAATTTGGCTCCAATGAAACATAATTCTCTAATCCCTAAGGTAACGGTAAAGTTAGGCCGAACCTTTAGAAACACACACACACAAATGCAGACACATAAATGTGTATAAGATTATAGTGCAATCATGGCGATGCCTTTTCTACTTAACATGTTACTGTCAAAAAAAATCAGTCAACACAAACTTTAATGTCAAGCCCCACTGTTGAGCAATTATAGGTCCCGCTAGGATTTTTGGCAGTAAAGCTGTTGTTGTCCTTGTTGCTGCACCAGTGACTCCTGCTGGATTGTTGGGAAGCCAGTCTGTACAAAATGACGTGGAAGGTGGAGGGCATAGATGTAAGCTGTGCTGTGCACATTACACCCTTATTCTTTCTCGCAGGTGAAAAGGAGATGCTGGCTGGAAAAACCGGGAAAGGAAAAATGGGTAAGAACGTGAAACAAAAGTAGAAGGGTGAGAATCTGAGAAGACTTACATAAATGGGAATGCCCACCCGCCTCAATGTCTGACATAGGCCATTTCATAAAACTAATGGGCTCACCACAGAACCAAATTTCTTCACATCCCATATGTGACAAGTATGCATGCATGTCCGCATGTGGGCTCGAGTTTAGATGTTTGTATCTGTGTGTATGTAGGTTTCAAACAGGAAACTGGTGAAAAAAACCCCACTTTTGTAGATCCTGTGTGAGTGGGCTACTGACCACAGACAGACCACAGAGTGAGAGGAGCTCGACCACAGCCTGCACGGTGAAACCAGAGAGATGTGAGTTGACCAGGCACCCAGCGCTCACCAGCGCTGCAGCAAAAGATCCGTGGAGCAAGATGGATTGAGTGGGCAATGCACGCACACACACACACACACACACACACACACACACACACACACACACACACACACACACACACACACACAC
>JAPQRN010000019.1:16950037-17005631 GCA_037367275.1 Coranthus polyacanthus | reverse complement strand
CACACACACACACACACACACACACACACACACACACACACACACACACACACACACACACACACACACAAACAAACACACACACACACACTCATCCATGCATGTAGGCACAGATCCACAGTTCTCATCTGGCTGACATATGGCCTTTTATTGTAGTTTGCATACAATCACAAATACTAGTACAGATCCAAGCTATTCTGTTTTACTAAATAATTATTACGTTACGTTATTAAGTTATTGTAGGTACAAAAGTGCTTTTAATATCCTGTTTCATTCTTCTGTAGAGATAAAATATGAATTGATATGCTACAGAGGCCAATAAGAACCTCTGCTCTCCCAGAGAGTGTACAGTACAATGGAGTAGAGGGGGCAATAATTCAGATATTACCCAACTTATGCTGTTCTATTAATCTTTAACAATAAAACATGATGCACTTCTATGAGTCATTCATTATTTTATCAGCCTTAGTCATCAGGGGCTTGTAAGGGAGTAAAGGAGGGTGTCAGAAAAAAAAAAATAAGAGAGTGATCGTGAGGTGAGGAATAAGGGTGATAGCAAGATTCTCAGGAAATGAAGATACAGGCAGTAGTAGCCTGTGGAGAAAGAAAGGGGGATGATGAGGAAAGAGGAGTGAGAGGAGGAGGGAGGGCTAAATCAAAACCATATGCAGGCTGAATCTCCAGTATTGTTCCCAACTCAAACCAGCTGGCCGTTCTTGGCTTATCCATCAAAATAAACATTTTCTTGATAGCCACGAGCAACGCTGGACTGTTAGTCATTAGAAGAGCTTTCTTACACCCTGCAGCATCACACTCACTCAGTCATAGTACACACGAACAAATTCAAAGGCATATACATGCACATCCACATGGTGCATCCAGATTATTCAGCCATGTGCAACAATACACATAAATTCTGTATGCAAGCAGAACATATGTTTTCTGCACACTTGTTTGTTTGTTTCACAAAGGCCTTGCTTCTTTTATAGTGTTTTAACCTGGATTTACTGACTCATGGTCAAAGCATTCTGAAACAATTACATTGGGCCCTTGAAGATGAATCGCACATTTGTTTTGCTCTTTGCTGAATTCATTGGTGCCATTAAGGTTTTCATCAATTTACAAACCACAGAGCACTTCAAAGGTTTCCTTCAGCTGAATATGTTTGTGTTGAAGGTCTGTGCTCAGTCTGAACATAACCTAGATGCCAAATAACCTGTTCCCAGTGAAGTCAGCACTTCAATACTCAGACAGTGAGCTGTCTGTAGCTTCTGATTTGCAGGATTTCCATGGAAAGATAAAGACAAGGAAATGAACTATGTGGAAACTGTACTCTCTTGTCTTGTTCCATTTCTTCATTCACTTCATTGTTTTATTACCAAACACTTGTTAACACAAGGAGGGGCTGTGACAGGAGAGTGTGCATTTATTTATTTGTGTTTTCTCCCACTCAACCTGCAGGGCTAAAAGCGCCATTATTCTGATTTAGAAAGGGTGAACTACAGATACCAGTAACACCCTTCTCTGCAGTCATTCAATGCGGCTTGCACAAGTACATGTAATTCCATCATTTAATTTATTTGACAGGGGTATAAATAGTTAGACAATAGGCTCATTACCTCAGCCAAGGAGGTAATGTAATAGTCTGTGTCTATTTGTCTGTCTGTCAGCAGGATTATGCAAAACCTATTGCCCCAAATTTCATGAAATTAGGTGAAAGGGTAGGACGTGGGCCAAGGATGAACCACTTAGATTTTGGACCAGATACATAAAAAGGGCCTGAGGTTTTTTTATACTGCAAGTGCCCAAGTGCATACCTCCACCAAGGCCCCAGTGTCCTGTAATTCAATCACCCAATCTTGCAATGTTAGAAAAAGCCTCTGTCCCTTTTTCAAAATCTGCTTCAAAATTTTATGGATTCATCCTTGGCCCATGCCCTACCCTTCCACCAACTTTCATGAAAATCAGTCCAGTAGTTTTGGCGAAATCCTGCCGACAGACCAACAAAACATCAGAGGATTAAGGGGCCCAAGTCATTTTCATCTGTAGTCCCTGAGCACGTACAAACGTAATCTGTCTACCATGTTGCTGGCATGCTGCATCTTTTTTTAAATAGAGTGAGTGGGTGAAACTAATCGGAACAATGAAAACAGGAAGAGGCTAAATGTATATGCAGATTAAAGGAGAGGTGTTAAGATTTATGCGAGAGATCCTTGATTCATGTATAAAAATACTGACACACTTGAAACACTTCCACAACAGTGTATACATTATAATACTGATACAATCCAATGGCCTACAAAAGTGTGGCAGTCAAAGAACTAAAGGCAATCACTTGCAGGAGCATTTTATCTTACTGTAAATGCATGTACACAAAGAAACACAATACGTAGAGTGCACACAGACATGCATACAGATTTCAGTCAGGGATGTGCACAGTAAACCACAATCATCTGCAAACCTAAGAATAACACATATCTGACAGCACTAATAAGCGAAACATAATACACACACATTCTATGGTTTGCAGATGCTCTGAGAAGAGAAGGGCTTGACAGTAACTGACACTCTGATGATTTCAGACATCTGGCCTCCACAGATAAACTTAAACAACCTCTGTATACTCAGCACCATGCACAACAGGCTTAACAGAAGACAGACAGGCTCTTAAAGAAAAGAAATACAGGAATAATACTGCAAAGCAAAAGACAGAACTACTAAAGATGAAACAGGAGATGGCGAGAATAGGGGGGGTAAGATGTTTAGGATTTGTAGGCCAAGTAATAATACATAAAAAAAATACTGGACAACAATGGACTATGCTTACAGTATAGTCTACATAAGAGGAAGGGGGAGAGCGACATAAATGGAGGAAACAGAGAGGAATGTGGTGACTCCTTTCCTCGTGCAGCAGAGAGAGTTTTTGTGTGTCTCTTTGAGGCTTTTGCCACTGTCTATTGTCCTACTGTCCATATGTTTCCTACCATCAAGCAGCTATCTGTCAGACAGCGTTGCACAAACAGGGCTGGGATTAACCCTTGCCAACAGACAAGGGCATACAGGCTGGACATTTTGGGTGGCCTTGTGCAGTCACTGTGGACTATGCAGTTCCTCATCAGACTCAGCCCACACATTAGCACTACGTCTGATACTATTTCAGCATTTCAGAAATGAAGATGGATTGAAAAGTGTCCTGTGTGTATTTCTGTGTGTACAGTGCTGTGAGCTTCTCTGTTTGACCACATAGCTGCAGCATATCCCCCAGCAGGTTTTTCTGTGCCCGATGCCAAGAAAAACAGCACAGGCTTTAGACCCGGAGAGGCCATATCCTGCTGCCCCATAGGCCTCTGTGCATGTTACTGTTTGTGAGTGTGTGTTGTGAGAAGTGCATGGATTAGAATGTAATGCGTTTTTTTGCGCTTGTACTGGCACGCCACTATGGGCATGTGTTTGTGAGGAGATGGACAAAAAGAACTAAACAGGGAGTGAGTTTGCATGCATGTATGCACATTAGCATCAGGTTGAAAGCATTTGTGTGCACACGTGTTTACTTGCAGGCACAAATAACAAGTTGTAAAGAGGTTGTAAATGCATTTTGAGAAGAACAGTTCAATCTAAGGTTCACCCCACATTAACTCTGTCATCTGTTTTAACCCCAAATAGTCACTAATGACCTCATCGTGGAGATCTATTTCTGGATGAACAGGCCCACAGCATCACATGAGGTAAAGCAGTGAATAGTGTCTATGTCGCTTAGATTTTCACACATAAATTGCTGCACAGTAGACATGCTCACGCACACCGTAAACATCCTGTGGTATGAATGTGCTTCTCTGGGTATGAAAGTCAACCCTAGTGTAACCTCAAAAGGGATAACACAGCCGCTAGTGTTTAGGCTGGCCTATAGAACGAGTTGCTCATTATGTAATCATCAACAGCGACATGTTTATGTATGAGAGGAAATTCTCTATTTTCTACTGGTATTTTACAGCAGTTATTGTAAATACTAACCAGTGGAAAACAGTGATTTGCATCGTTTCAGGAATGCGGCATGTCATATCTTCCGCATGACCTTTTAATGTGTTGCCAATGGTTACAGCTATGGGTTCCTTAAATTAAGACATGATTTTGAATAATTCCATAACGCTTACACATTAGCACATGACCTTCTCCCATGTATAGTGAGAGATTTATCGTAATACATTAGAAACCATTAACCCTCATTGTAAGCAAAATGTAAGCAAAGTGCTGTAACAACGTTAAAGAGCACCCACCGTAATGGTCCAGTTGTAAAAAAATGTACATAGGTTTGACAGGCACAAATTACACAAAGTCTCTCGATCTATCAATGAGAGAATATGGGAAGGTGAGAAATTCTCCTGGGACGCCAGAAGTCCAAACACTTGTCTATTAAAGCGTATGAAAAGGAAAGGACGAAGAAAGAAAAGAAAGGCACGCATGAATTTTTCAACACGGAATTAAACACCTGTAATAGAATGTCTACGTTTATCATAATGATGTGTTTTTGAAAGAACAGGGCTGTGTAGATGCAGCATATCCTCGCGCCTCAGGGGTACAGAGAGGGAGGGGAAAGGACAGAGGCTCTCCATTGATACTTAACACAAACTGCTGACTGTTCTCTCTATGTGGGACAAACTCTCTCCCACTCTCATGTTGCTTTCCTGTTGTTAAAATAAAAGTCTTGTCGGTTTTGCTCAGGATGCAGAGTTCATTGGAAGGTCTCTCTTGTCGCCTCTTTTTCTCCTTCATCCTTCCCACGGTAAAGATGCAGTAAAGTGAGCCACCAGGTACGGGTGTTTCAGACTCAATCGATCAGTGTTCCCTATAGCAGATACGCATCCCTTTTCAGTGGGAGTGTTTCTTAATGGTAAAATCACTCCTGTAAACAAACTCTAGGATCTCTGGAATCATGTGCTGTACAAGTAGGGGGGACGTTTCCTGTAAGCTTCCTGCTGTGCTTCAAAGGTAAGCTTGTGGTTAAAGAAATATGTTAAAGGTACATTAAAAACTACAGCTGGAGAAGTCAACCTGTATTCCCTGCTCACTCTGCCTCCGCCTCCTGCAACCATTTATTTGATCTTTATTCATCATAATTTTCCAGACTGGTAGTTGAAAGGCTTTGTGTAATTGCAAATGTGTGATAAAAAACTATAGCAAATACTTTTGAAGTCAGTGTGTTACAAAGAACATTTTAGCTTCACAAAGTTGATATATTGATTGATAGATTTTATTTATTTATGGATAGACAAACAAATCCAATGGATAATATGTCAATTGTAAACACTTATTCCCAACATGGTCCCAAGATGTTAAAAGACAAAGAAAACAAAAACAAAACTAAACAACACAGTCTTGATGATCAAAAACAAATCACCACCGAGCAATTATCAAGCAATAAAAAACTTCCACGTCAAAACATGGACAGCCACAATAACAATGTCACTGCACATTTCATTTATACACGAGAAATGTTAGCAATGTTAAACTGTTTCATAAAAATGTCGTAACCTGACATCTAAAAAACCCATCTCCTATTTAACAACTTAACGTGTAATGGAAGGCTGTTCCATAACATAGCACCAGTGTAAAAAAAAAAAAAAAGGAACTTACGGCTACATTAGTCACTCAAGGGATTTTACGTGAATGCACACTGGCCCTATAGTTATGCTGAAGTTAAAACAAGAGTAATCATTAAACCTGTAAGCTCTTTGTTACCAATGACGCTTTTATGGCTGAGCAGAAATCATTCATTCATTCATTCATTCATTTTCCTTGGCTACTTAAGGAAGGGGCTCAAGCTTATCCCAGACAAATGAAATGAACATGAAAGATGTTTATCATGTCTACTTGTGATCCACCATCACAGTTTTCATTCCTGTAAATTGTTAGCAGTTCAACTGAAAAGGCTTTTTTTAATTCTCAGATTGTTTCCTTTAAATAATTTGAAAAAAAAAAGTGTTTTAATCATTTCCGAACCCAGAAATCGACTTGCAGCCAGTTAAGTAAATAGTATAATATTTCCCCCTTTAATTTAGTGGAGCACACATTTAAAGTTCAGAAAATGGAAAAGGAAAGCATGGCAATACTTAATGGCTTAAGGGTTGCTGTTATCATGATGTCAGTCTGTGTAAAGACATGTGCATCATAACCATAATCAGATGTTGCCCTTCATAATGATGTCCTGGAACTTTAACACGTGGTGACAGACAAACCTTTAACAAACTAACACCACACACACATATACTCTCTCACCTTATCATGTACACCGCATACTGAGGCAGTTAAATCTAATGGCCCCATTCTTATGTCGCATTAATGAGGTAAGTAAACTAAGTGTTACCTTCTTTGCAGCCTCCCTCCAGAGAGCAAACGTGTATCTGGCCAGAGGTCATGTGAGTGATAAAACACTTGTCAGTGAGGGAGTCAAGATGATCTCATGTGTTGTTCAATAGTTTTTTTTTTCCTAATCTCCAGGTCAGCACACACACGGCCAAGGAGCTTTGCAATTGTCTTGGACTCGGATTTCTCAACAGTGAGGTCCCAGCGGAGGTGTCAGCTCGTCATGGTTAAATGCTGTGAGTGATGAGATGGGTTTTGTGGGTGATATAGATTGCCAAAGTGTGCTAATCGCACAGAAACACTGCCCTTGTAATGTAAACACACCTGTGTCCTGTACTGATGCCAGCTTCACGCCTCCTCTCCCTCGTCACCCCTCAACATTCGCTTCCTTCGTCATCTGTTTCTCTCTGTTCTATTTTCCATTCTCAATATGCCCTCTTCCCCCCCTCTCCTATAATTCACTCCAGTTTTGGTCAAATGGAACTCAGCTTTCCTGTCTTCTTGCCCATACCAAGCATTTCAAAATACTATAGCTCCTATACAGCACATGTCACGTTGCACACACTCCTGCTTCGTAAACAGGTGGCTATTGTTGATGGTTAGCACTTTTAGAAGGAATGGGAGAAGTAAGAGTGTGAACAGCGAGAGATATCTAAGATTCTAAGATAAACAGGATTTTAAAAATCAATTCGTGCATATGTGTGTCGTCGTGCAAAGCTCACATCTGCTGGTCGTTATCTTCACACTCATCTTCCATGGATCCATCCATCCAGTGGGCACTCACACAGCATACACAGCCTCGGTAACACAATCCTGTCATGTAATATTGTCTGTAGGCAGCTGATAAATGTAAAATGAAGAGGACCTATAAACATGAGATAAGACTCTCTGCCGTGGGGAGCCCCGAGGTCACGGTAAGGGGTGAATACAAAACCCTTGGATGAGGTTGTGATGAGGTCAGGATAAGTTAGGATACTGGATCCAGCTGGAGGTCAAAGGTTACTGGGTCAATGTGTCAGTCTGACGGTTATGTGCAGTGTATGATTTTATGTCTGACGTATTTCATCTGTCAAATTCAGACAGTCCTGGGCCAGATTCTTAAAATGATATTGCATGTAACTTATTCAGAAAGCAACAGCGTGACTTTACTAATTATTGAACAGTTACATAATTAGTCACATCACTATTTACATCACCAACATCAGCTTGCCCAGATGTTGAAATTAACTATAGCTATGAGAGTATTTTCACTATCACTAGCTGTCTCAGCCCCAGCAATGGTACACATCCCTCTTTTGGGTACATTATACACATTATACATTATATACAGTGTATGACTCTCACAGAGAAGACATGACGTTGACACACTCACAACCCCAAATCTGAACAAAGTCCAGGACTGTTGTGAGTGTAGATTTACCAGTGGAAACGACAAACTACGTAAATCATTTTAAGTTACGTATAAGAATATTTCTTCTTTTTTGGTAAAGGCTACCTGTCTCAGCATACATGTGAACTCCTGCGCCATGCTATCACATTAAGGACTAGTCTCCACCAAACTAAACATTTTACATTAGTTACTTATATCAGTAATATCATATATGAAGACATTTCAGACACACCGTACAAACACAGGAGCACATTTTGGTGAATGCAATCCCTTAAATACCAGTGCAGTCTCTGTTAACTGCTGAAGGTATTTTGCTGCTCATGAGTGCATATAAATGAGTACAGATTTTTGACCCCTGTACATGTTGCTCTGTGCATTCAGCCCCAAGTGGCTTGATACAAACAGATCGTTAACATTACAGTTTCTTAAAATGTTTGCACGCCCTAAAGACAAGAAAAGACACTGATAGTGTTGTGGTGCTGTCATAACCCCTACAAGAATTGATGAATTGAAGGGTCCTGCATGACCTTTGAACCCCGCTGAGTTGAGGTAAATTACGTTTATAATAATATACATGACATGGTCGCACACGCGTGCACCCGGAGAGGGAGTAGTACTGAAACAATTGCAGTTACATAACCTAATAAACACAGAAATGTGAAATGGTGCTTTCTTTATGAGGTCACACTGATGTGAACTAATCCACACAGCCTGATCTGCAAAACCTGAAACATCCCTCACTAATCAGGGAATGGAAAACACTCAGCCAGACCTCTCTAACAAAGAATAGGGGCAGGCTGTGGTCCTGCAGTCAGGATATGTTTCAATCAATCATGAAACCATTCAACAAATCAAATGCAACAAACTAAAAATGTTCAGCAAAAACCAGAAAATGAGGTTCAACATTTACTGCCTTATCCAAAGCCATGATCGGTTTATGATTTTGGCAGGCAGCCGATGTGGGTGTATGCAGCTAAATGTACATTTGCCAATTTATGCTGCTGAAACTGGTGACGTTGTTGCCCACTTCATCAGGAAGAACTCATAGCCAACAGTTTAGTCACCAGGGAGGTGACGGGATACATACTGTACTGCAGTACTTCCATGAACAGATCTCCACCCCACTCACAGGGAGATGTCTTATCAGCCAATGATAGGAAAGGATAAGTAATAAATACATGCTGAGACTTGGCCAAATGAGAAGTGTCAATCAAAGCACCGGGCAGAAAGAGTAACTGCTGTGATCCACCACGCATGTTTCTGTTAAGCTTCGGCCATTCACTCTATATGCCTGCCTTATGTATGACCTATGATAATGATCCATCTGTGACTCACCTCCGACCTCACAAAACTAAACCAGGTGTGTGCAGTGCGAGTGCAGAGAGGGGGAGGCATGAACGTGTTTGTGTGCATGGAGGACCCCTGCCTATGCTGAGTGACAGATCTGAAGTGTTGCTGGTGCTGAACTCTCTTCCTTTTACCCAGTAGGACACGGGTCTGTCTACGTGTTTACCATCCATCCAACACGTGCCCTGTTGACTTCAATGACCATGATTACCCGACAGTGAAAGAGCTCTAGAGAAACAGGATAATACTTGAGCAGCTTGAAGGAAATGACAGTAAAACAGACATTAGGTAGATCATCCAGTGGCTTCTCATCCTGGTGGTGTCAGAGCAGGGACTAATAGAGGCCAGATGGCCTGGTTAGGGTGATCATTGCCAGGGGTCAGTTACTCCTGACCAGACAGGACACCAGGTAAACAACCTGCTGACGGGATTTCCTGTCGGTGAAACATCAGCAAGACAGTGACGTCAGAATCCTGACCCCAGCTTCCACCCCACCCAAAAACCCAATCAGAGAGAATTGTGTTCTTGAAAACCCCTGTGAACAGGATATTTCATTTTTGGTGAGATAATGTGGTGTTTACACATTTTCTTTAGTTCTGAAAATGTTTTGTGCTGCACAAAGATGATAATACAAGAGGTGTTTCAGAGGCAGATAGCTGAAAATTTAGGCATATACTCCTGGTTATTGAAATGTATTAAATTTTTTTCTGGTAAAGGAAATAAATCCTCTTCACCAGACTCTCAAACAAACAAAACAATACGCAGAGCAACATCACGGTATACTTTAAAATACAATCATTTCTCAGATATTCACAAATCAGCTTTATGGTTATACAAAATGTCCTTTGTTGACCAGAACTTATCCTGTCTAATTTTAAGAGTTCACTGAAGGAACCACATCTGGGAGATTGTTCAATTCTTTTACAGCATTAAGTGTAAAGAAGTTTTTTTCTCTTTTCAGAAAAACAGAGTTACAGAGTTCCCTCTTAAATCATCCTCTTGTACCACAAGTGGATGTCAGAGTTGGCTGTGTTATCATATATTCTGTGAACAAGCTTATGGAGCTTAGTTATTTCACCTCTATGTCTCCTATAAACTAAAGTAGATAATTGTAATTTTCTTAATCTCTTTAGCAAAGCAAACTTTCAACCATTACACGTATGTTATTTCCCTCCATGATTCTATGTTATCATTTGATTCCTAATTGTATAAATATTTACATTTTTCTGGATTTATATAGAGCAAGAGGTAAGGTTATTTTGTGTTTATTATGCGTCTGGTCTGGGTGATGCAACTACCAACTCAAATACCAAAAGATGATTCACTAAGAAATCTACGCATAAACCAACAGATTCCTGCAAATACAACTCCTACTTACGCAGGGACCATTTACGGGCAAACAAGACCCCTCAAAATCTGAGGCTTCTTTATTTAACCCTAGACTTCCTGGTCACTGACCTGGAAGTCATCCTCCCTTCCAAGATTGCTCTATAACTGAGGTCACAATACAGTCACCCCAGTTCAGAAACATTTCTCCAGAAATTCTATTTTGGAAATAAAATTTAAAAAAGGATCACACAAGGGGGGCAGCTGTGAACTGAGAAACTCACATTAAATATGGAAAACCTGCTGTCACACTTTCATTATTTTAAGATGTTGTTGTGTGTGACTCAACTATGGACAGAGATCTAGTTGCTGAAGGAGTTTGGTGGTTGTGTTTCCCCCTTTAAACAGCACAATGACTAGCAGAGCCTGGCAAACATTATAAAAGAGTGAGAAAAAGTCGTTAACGCATGTTTCTGTTGTTAAGTCATTAGTCAGTCTTTTGTTGGCCAAGAATGATCAAAGCCCAGAGGCCTGTGTATTTATGAGAGTTGGGGGGTATGGTAGTCAGTTGTGAGTTTTATGTGTGTGCTTGTGTGTTTTTTGTGTTTATGTGGGTACGGCCTAGTGTTATCACACTGCTGCGGATGGATGGACTCTCAAAGGTTTGCGTTAGTGCTGCAGCACTGCTGTGCTCTGATCCCCAGCCAGACACACAGACAAGCAGTGTGTGTGAGAGGTGTGTAACTGTGTGTGTAACTGTGTGTGTGTGTGTAACTGTGTGGGAGGGTGAGGGTGTGTGTGTGTGTGTGTGTGTGTGTGTGTGTGTGTGTAGGCTCCTGCTTTTGAAATGTGTTTAGCTTGGACTGTGGTGCAAAGCAGCAGTTTGCCAGGGAATGAAACAGTCCTATCTGGCTAGAAGAGGCCAAGCAGGGGTCCAAAGTAACTGATCTGAGTTCAGTGGGTGGTAGTAAATGGTTTGATCAAGGGGTCAGTTTGCTTGTCAGGGCACCTCAGGGCTCCAACCACGAGGACCACTATTTTATTCAGATGCCAAGTGCAGCACAGCCTCAATGACGTGTCAAATTGTCTTTCTAAACAGATCTTCAAACAACAAATGCACACAGAGACTGTTTCCTCCTCTAACATTTCCCCTTTATCTCTGCTGCAAACCCCCCAGGAGTCTCTTCAAAGCAGGACCGAGACTTCTGCTTGTTCGTTTCACAAAGACTCCACACACCAGAAGCATCGGTCCTTTATTCCTTATTTCACTTCCCTTCACGTTTTGTTTCCTTTCCCTCTGTCTCTCCTACCGTTTCAGTGTCCCGCCTCTTTCCTTTTATCCCCTACTTTTAAGCATATGGTAACCTCATTCTGTATTCTGTGTGATAGTTTGTGGGAGCATCTCCCAGTGTTGAGGTGGACATTTGCGTGAGAGTGCAGTCTGGTGCCTCCCTGGCTGCTGGAGCTCTCTTTGACAGAGTTATTTCAGAGCTATGACACCGGAAAACACACACACACACACACACACACATCTGTAAATAGAGCAGTGGAGTATGATGCCCTTTAAGAAGCTGAGTGAAAAGCCACTTGGTGAGGATGAAGTTTCCGGATGGGATCCAAGGCAGGAACCCCTGTTGAGTGTATGGAAATGGCATGATGAAGACGTAGAGGAAGGAAAAAAGAGGGCAGGAGAGGACAGAGGAGGACAAGAAACAATGCCAATTTTACAGTATATTTAGGAATATTGCTTTTGTTATTGCATTTCACCTTTAATAGTGTCTTTCCGAAATGACACACAAACATATACAGTCCTAAAACAAATACATGCCTGTCTCCTCTTTCTCTATTATCTCTTGTGGTGTCTCTGCTGTCTCTTAGACGCTGAGAAGGAAGTTACAGGACATGAAATGTAAAAAAGAGAAAAAAAGTAGCTGGTAATAAGGCACGGTATAATTATTTCAACGGTATTGGCTGCTGATTTTTCACAAGCCCAGAAGCGTGTGGCACGTGAGTGTCTGCTGTGGAATGATGTTACTGCTCACCATTTTTTTTATTTTAAAATAAGTGCCCTGTAGACAGAGCACAGAATAGATCTGCATAAGCAAACAAACAATACAGACATAATAGTGTCAAATAAACGTTTGTTTAAGGTCAGCAATTTTGAGTCTCATTGTTGTTATTAAATTGTTGTATTTAAGAAAAACAACATGATATCGACATTACCCTGCTGTCTAAATAATCAGTACCGGCACCGGCCAATAAAACCCCATAGTGGTCGACCACTACTTTCAATACATTCATAACTTACCTAACCTAATTATCTGACTTCCTTGTTAGTTATATATAGAACAATATAATAACAGCACTATATCAGATAACTCTCAATGGACCCACTGAAACTGATTGTGAAAAAAAGCTAAATTAAAACATAAAGCTCTCCTTGGGTCTATGAACAATGTCCAGAGCACAGGATATATAAAACTAATTATTATCCACCTTTGCCACACATACACACAAATACACATACATAACCCACACACACATAGTCTGTTTTTATAATCATAACTGTCCAGCTTCCTGCGTCTTTGCCGGTCCACGGACAGGGTGGGGCCTGGGCTGGGCTCCGTCCCCTGAGGTCGGCTTATCAGCTCTCCCGCCTGGTGCATCCTATACCTCTACCTCTGAATAGCCACTACACAATCTTATTGTTGTAATGCTACAGCAAGGAAAGCTTTGGAAGTGTTAGAAGCCTGGAAGTTACTTATTTACCTGGATAAAAGCCACTTTCCACTGAGGAGGAAAGCATGTGTGCTTCCCTTGAACTTCAAATCAATGAGTGTGTGCTTTCTGTGTGTGTGTGGGGGGAGGAGGGGGGTAGTTTGTGAGCATATGCACCACTGAGCTGCCTTAATTGATGAAATCCCATCACATCATCACACTCTGCTCTGCTGCAACAACTCGACATAGTCATGGTGACCCAGAGAGAGCATTACATCATGCCTGTACGAATATAATTGGCAGTTCCTAAAGAGTCCCAGGAGGCACTTTGTGTCCCAACACCGCTGTGGTCAGGACCAGAGGTTACTCTGTGCAGAGGTGAGGCCCTACATCATGGGAGGTATATGATGGTTGAGAGTGTGCGCAGAATGTGTATGTCACTCCAAATTAAGTGTGTAGTGACATGCAGGTCCTCAGCATCAGTATCTCACCACATCCAAAGTGTGTTATGAAACAGGATCCTTTACTGTATATAGGTACAGACCAGAGAGGGAAATACACACCCTTCAGCATCCTCATCTGCATCTCAACAGTTCCTGTTTTTTCTGACCGACTATATAGAGTATCACTGCATGTACAAACACATGCACACGTTCACACACACTCACACACTGCTGCCAAGTAAAGGAGGAAGGAGTACTGTTGAGAACCTTTAAACAAAAAGACATATTTAGAAAGGTACTCTTGAGCGGGGAAACAAAGGGGGGAAGTGACATGACGTCGCACAAGAGGGAACCTGAGGGTCACTTGTGGCATGACGGACACACCTATGGAACAGTCTCACACATAGACATTCACATACTCATTTCGCACACACATTTAATAAACACTGTCAAGGTCCTTTGTGCTGTTCTCAAAATAGCCATTTCCTTGTCGCCGTGCTTATTTGCTGATATTAGAAGCACAAGGATGTTTTGCATCCACCTTCGCTTTCCTTCAACCGAGCTCGCAACACTGTGGTTTATCAAGGGATGTGCCTGTTTTGATTATCTGTCCAGATCCCCCTGTACACTATTGATAAAAAGATGATGTAACATAGAGGGAACATTATGTAAATTTAATTACAGCGGGCTCAATCCAAACTGACATAATGTGGCGTTTATGGTTTATTGTTAAAAGACATTAAGCTGTGAGTTATTAGAATTCTTTTGGCTGTAATCTGGTTGCCCACATGGTCTGCACACTCGTTACAACATGGTTAACGCCAAAGGGGATGCTGTTGTGCCTACAAGAAGTGTTTACTAAACAACAGCCCACTTCCTTTGCATCTAAACATAGCTCTGGTCTGTACACATGGCCAGTAATAGAATAGAATACACTAGACCCACAAGTTTCAATCAGTGCCAGTGAAGAGAAGACCTCCAACAAGTCCAATAGTCTGCTTTTCTCCTCGTTCCACAATAATATTAAACCACAAATTATGGCTTTTGTGCCACTGGTTTATTTATCTATTATTTCTCTTTCATTTAACTGGCTGATACCTTCTTAGTTTTAACTTGGCCCGAGGCTCTCCAGTTTTAAAGAAAGTGAAAAACAGTTTAAGCCTCCATGCCCTGTAGCCTTCCACCGGGTTTAATGAAAACCAGTGAAGTAGTTTTTGCATAATCCTGCTGTTGGACAGACAGACAGACAAACGGGAGTGATCACATAACCTCCTTGGTGGAGGTAATGATGCTTGATTTGGAAATGAGGACAGGATTGGGAAAGCCACGTCCTCTCTTTCTATCATATGAGTGAACACACACACACACCTCAGACATCTGGTGTAGGTTAGGCTTGTTACAGATTATATGAATCTCAAAACCAGAGGGGGTAAAGGCATCAATCATCCCTCACCTTCTTGCTGTTTTTCTCTCTTCATGATTCTTGAGGCTCCTAGGGGGAAACATATTATTTGTGTTTACTGTAACAGAAAAGGTAAAGCCATGGCTTCTTCCTGTTTTAACTCAAAATAGTAAGAACAGGGGAGCTACATGCTGGTTAGTCATACACAAAGTTCTAAATCACAGTGAGTGACCAGCATCGTCAACAGGATACCTTGAGGTAATCAGGATAAGCTGGACTCGTGTCTCACAGGTAAATAAGGAGATTTAGTTACATATGATTTGCAAAGCAATATAACCGCTTCTGGGGATGTGTAGCTACCGCACTACCAGTAACACACACAATACGTGTTTCAGTGGCATAAAGCTAACAACATTTTCTCATTGATTCAGATGTAAGGCCTCCTAATCCAATATACCTATGGTGTATGGACAGTTCCTCTATGTAACTGTAGACTCAGCTTTGATAGGATAATGAGGGGTTGGAGAGAGGGAGGGTGTGTAAAATGTAATGCAATGTAACAAAGTAGGACAGTATCCACTCTCATGACCACTCATCGAGCAAGGATTTGAATTGAATTGTAATGTTGGTTGGATTAAAACTTGAACTCACTGTTACAAAAGCTCTAAAATTTTCTAAAATTAGCTGGAATTACAGTCATAATGATAATAATGATTAGTAATGACTATGACTAATAATGATGTCTGGAATGACAGTGACTCAAAAACCTTTTTTTTTTTTTTTAGTTAAGCCAACTTACTGCCCAGTGGTACGTGATGTTGACTCTTCAAGATGAAAAAGTTAGAAAAACATGAAAAACTTCCAAAAAACATTATCAGGACCCCCGTCATAAGCCTAGACGGCGGTTGGAGTACCACCTGATATTTTTGGCAAAGCAGCTTCAACCAGTCATGACCCAAGCAGTGGGTTACTGTAGCACCACCATGTAATAAACTATTAAACACAGCAGAACTGACCAGGTAGTCCATCTGAGCCAGGTGCACTTATGTTTATGTTCTCTTGGTAATTATGGCAAATATTATTGCAGCCCTCGATTCTGCTGCGTTGGTGTACTGAGCTTGGACAACTGGCCAAAGCTCATTCACACTGAGTGGGACGAGTTGAAAAAGACGAAGATCAGAGTCGCAGCAGTCTCAGATGACTGAGCCCAAATCATTTAAACACTCAGGGAGTTATCTTGCTAAACAGGATGAGACAAAACATGCAATGCTTCTCGGCTGATTAAATTATTCTATCTAAAAGATGTATTTGAATTGCCCCTTCTCAAGGTTTTCGTGCCTTTGTACAGTTTGTCCCTTGGCTTTCTCCCATCCTTACTGCTCATATTGCCCATAAGTGGAGGGAAATAAAAGCATGTCTAATTCAATGTTCTGTTAAATTTCTCTCACACACTGCTTGCATGCACTCACGGGTAACACAAAGCAGAATACTGTCTGTTTCATAACTTCGTTGGCTGTTGTCTCAGTTTTTAGTGAGACATATGTAACTTAGAGTTGGTCAGTAAATAAGTAAACTTGACTGAAAGATGTTTTAAAACGTGAGTTGACATTGGAGTAATAAGAAATATGAGTGAAAAATGCACCAGGAAATGCAAAAAGATGACTGTGTGACTGTACCCGGCTTCTGTGGGAGTTTGAGGAAGGACATGAAATGGGCAAAAAACCTTTAACCTTTAAGTCTAGGTAGCAGGACCATTTTATTTGGATGATTGTGAATCATATCATTCATGTCACTTTGAAAACTTTGATCCCAGACATGTTTAAGACCATTTTTTATTGTGTAATGTAATTACTTCTAACTGAATGAAAATAAATGCAAATGTTATTAGTTACAGTTACTGAGAAAAAATATTAAATTAAATTACAGTCACATCTAGTTTTTTTTTCTTCATAAAAAGCTTGGATGTAGAATATAACAACTGACCATGGCAAGAAATTCAACAATATTTTCTTGCTGAAATCAGCACAGAATCGTGTTGTTTTAAATGTATGTTTTAAAACATTTCAGCTTTACTGTATTGCTCACATTCAAATATTTCTTCTAAAAGTAAGTAAAAAGAAATCAAATTAAATGAGTTACATTATTTTGTTGAAGTAATTAAAAGTTACATTCCTTTACATTGGGGTAAGTAGCGATCTGTGACCTATTAAATTTCAAAAGGAACCTTTCCGACACTGTCTACGATCCGTAATCACATTTATTCCGTTTAAACTACAGAATTATGCTTTACATAGACCGGAAGCGTCTCTAAACTGTTGCCTGAGAGATTAGGCTAAAGGTGAATTAAAATACAGCAGAGGTTGCATATTCACTACTTGCTGAATCACTGAATGCTGCTAAATAAGCTCTCTAATTTTGGACCAGCCTGCAGGGCCTTCACACGAAGATGAGTCAACGCTGTTCTTTTATCCCTTCCGGACACTTATTACTCATTTGGATGAGTTTATGCAAACACACCAAAGGGAACATGCATTTCAACATTTTCTAACTAACAGAGAACTATACTGACATTTTACTCATTGTAAACAAGATGTGACATGTTAAAAATCCACAGTCCCATAAATCCATTTTATTACATGGCTGCTCTTAGATGATGATAATGATGAAGAGACTGTTTTATGCTCCATTTACAGACATTTTTGTAGTCTCATTGAATGCAATTCAAAGTCAGTTCTACAAAAGTGAAAGAGGGATCTTTTGTGTTTAAAGGTATCAAGTGCAAAATTAAGGTTATCCAAAAAAAGCATGCATCCGCTCGAGTGTTTTCTCAAGTGTGCAGTTGTTGTAAAGCATAACTAATCGGTCCATGTCCCTCACTAATCTCGGCCCTACGTCATGTAATAAAATCCCCCTCTGTTGAATTAACTTTGGCACTATTAGATTGTATATTATGATAGAGAATTTGGGGTTTTGTGGATGAAGTGTGCAGGTGTGATGTGTAACTATGTATGCAACACACACATGAACAGACACAGACACATGCAAATGGCTCTGGTGCCAATGAGTCTGAGTGCTGCTCTAATGGAGGGGGTCTAAGAGATGCTGAGTCCATTCGGTCCACAGGCATGAAAGGAATACTGTTCAAAGAAAGCCAAAATGTGATCAGAAACAACAGACGCACCCAGGGAGACACACCAGGACTGAACTAATATCACATTTTAATCAGGATTAAAAAGGACAGTTGTCAGGTGTTGCTGGTTATGATTTCCTGCGGAGCAAGGATGCTCAGTCCTCTTCTGAACCCCGGGAGTAGAGCTGGATCTGACGCTGGAGACACAGTCTGACAACCTCGGTCTTCCACCTGCTGAGAGCGGCCGGGCTCTGTCTCACATCCAAAATAGCTCTACACCCACGGTTTTGTGCCACAGTCTCATCTGGTCTCATTTTAGATTCGTAATAATGCAGTGACAGTGTGGACATTGTGTTAAAATCAAAGTGGATTGCATTAATGTAGTGTTGGTCACAGTGTTTCAAGAACCACAGACCTGACATGACACTTTCTTTTGAGTTAGAGTTTCAAAGGGGTCAGATGGGAGATGCAGGTTTTGTGTGTGCGATCTTGTACCCTCGCATGTGTGCACAGCATATGATGAAGGTGTGAGTAGTATAGTGAGAGTGAGTGATTGCGGTGCCAAAACTTGACCTCATGTGGCTTTTCGGGCCCTTCTCGTAGAAGGTATTTGAAGTTTAACTTAGTCCCTCAGATCTCACATGTGGCTTATATTTGCACTGAAATACCTCCCAGATCTATTGGCTGCTTTGAAATGGATGTAAACATGAACCTCTTTGGCATTTATCTCAGGCCATTTGGCTGTCTTTATAGTGTCACTGCTTTACAGGGGCATGGGAGGGTATTTTAACAGCTTGGAGGGCAGTTATGGAGGGCTGTTTATTCCATTATGGTCTATGTGTGTGTGAAACTGAGTGAAAGACAAAAGGGATAAAGGGGGATTTCACAATACTTGTAGATTTGTTGACATTACCCAATTAAGTGAAATGCTAACTTTGAGCAAGGCCGAAAAACACAGAACAAATGTGGTTTGAAAATTACTTTTTGAGTGTCCTTGTTCTCTCTCATTCATGAAGACTAGAGAAATTTCCCAAACTCCGTGCTTGCTTGTCAGTTACACAACACTGCGGTGTGGCATCCTGCCCTGTTATTGTTAACTGGCCCAGTCTCCACTTTAGCCGTATGGAGAAAACAGCTCCTTTGCAGCAGCTGATGATGGACATGTGTTTGATAGTTTCTCAGTAACATTTCTGGGAATCTCCTGAGGTCTGTCAAACCAAATCAGATTTAAGTCATATCATTTCCAAAGATCTGAATTGGAATAATTCCTCTGGTGAGTTAGGCCTATTTGGTCCATTTTGGGTAATCTGCATTTGAAGTTGATTTTGTCTATAAGTTGAAGCCGCATTGTATGTAATTCAATCACAATTGTTCCCGTGTAACCGATATATAACCTGGCATTGCATGTGACGATCGCTAAGATATCGCCTCCATGCCCTTTCTGTGTGTTCAGTAGTGCACGATGAAAAAAGAATGTGGTTTGCATGATCATTTTGTACAGCATTTTGCAGAGGACCTGTTGTCTGCCCACTGCCCCCCTGCCATTTGTGGCGTATTTCAACACTGGGAATCATCATTGATATTGTCGACGTGGATGACAAAAGAGAAAGGGAGTGAAACATGTTTTCTGAAAAGCAGAAGGGGAAAGTGTGTTTTCTTATTGCACTCGTGAGCTTAAAATTGACTCGTTGGTCAATGAGTGCAACTAAAAGATCCTCATTTCTAAGTCATGCGCCCTACAGGGGCTCGAACGCAATCACTGAACTGGAATACTTTGGTTTAATCCACTTACCATCAACAGCTAACACAGGAACAGACCAAAGACAATGAGTGTAACATTTTCCAGTGGACTTCTCAGAAAGGTCTACAAGCAATTACTGATGTTTACTTGCGCCACATACTCCATTATATTCCATGCGTACCAACCTACACTGTATGAAACCGGACACACCCCACACATCATACTCATACTGTACACAACCAGATAATACCACTTAGTGGGAAACAGATTTTCAATTATCAAAACCATGAAATGATTGCATTCCCTCACTTGTTCCCACTGTTAGCGTGCCTGATGAATGACGCTTCAGGGTTAATTCTCTACATACACACAGTGGCACATGGGAACACACTCCTTTTTATGGTTCAACTGGAAATTTAGAAATACAGCTTCGGTGACAATCACTCTTACACAACCTAATGGCTACACAAGTGGCTACATAATGCTTGATATATATTTCTTTTGTCTCAGTGCTTCCTCTTCTCTGCAGGCAACACCTTAGAAAAACAACCCTTTCTTTTTGGAAATGTAGTTCCTTGAGATAGGCTCCAAAACTGCACCATATACTCAGTTCCTTTATGTATGGTTTTCATTGACCCTGTTGAAAACCACATATACAAATGCAGTCCAAAACACAATCATTTTCCACACCCAAACTATATAATGGTACAGTACGGTCAAGATTTGCGGTACTTCCCCAACACTGAATATTATGAAAAAGGCTTACCTATGATTAGTATGTTACCTTCCACTCTGCGCTCGACTTCCCCTGGCACTCACGTTTAGCTTTTTAAAAACAACTCAAAATTATTTAATAAACCTGATTTGAGCTCCTATAGGAGGGGAGTTGAATTTATGCCCAAGGGCCCTGGAAAGAGGCAGTGAAAGGGAAAGATGGAAGGATCACAGCGCAACAGTAAATAATGTTACAGTATGAATAATGAGCTCCCTCTGCGCCAGGGCCTCAACTGGACTAATGACAGAGACCTGTTTTAGATTAGGTCTTACACAAACATACACACACACACACATACGTTGTGCATGACCCAACACACACACACACAAACCCAACAGGAGGGAGCCATGGAGGAGGTCCTATCAGTTTAGATAATCTGTTGCTTACAGCAAAAAGAGCTCTGGGTTATGTTCTGAGACAGCTAATGTAGAGGAGGAAACAAAGGAGGCAGAGGGCATCACACACAATGTTAGTCACACGTTCAACCTTTCCTATGAATTGTCAAGTGTGTGTCATCTATTTCCCTCTATTGGTCTATCTCTTGTAGGGGGTTTCTTTTTTTTTGAGAAGGCTGAAACTCCACCAGCACAGCAGTCGGTCACTTTTTCCAGTGGTATATAATATTTGATATATTTAGTATTCATCAAGCACACATCAAAGTGCAGCTCTGCCATCTGCTGTCAGGAAGTCGGTCAAAGTCAACGTATAGGTCTGTCTGTTCCCAAAGAAAGTCACAGAATGATAAACATGGAATAATTCGTGGAAGTGGCTGTTAAAACCAGCAGTGGAAAATCATTTCACTGATTCATACAAAAATGTTTAAAACGTTTTCAAAAAAACGTAACAATATAACACAATATAAAACAGAATGGAATGTGAACTAAGCTTTGGTTGTGCCTTCCTCGTGTTCATGGTATACAACAATTAAATGGGCTTTTCACAATATGGGACCTTTAATAAATATTACTTTTGGGAATTATATTTTGTGTCCACTCCAATAAATCAAGGCTTTCCTCATAATACCTGAAAAACTAAAAGTAACACTAAAACTAAACTCAAACTAGTCAATTCCTCAAAATAAAACTAAACTAAAGCTACTTATTCACTCATAAAACAAAAACTAACCTGAAAACTGAAGTCCCAAACACTAAAAAAAACTTAAAAAAAAGAAAATAGTACAATAATAACTTTGATGCACACATCATGGTTTATTTAAAAATGCTCCATATCAAATGTCAGATTTATTTCAAACTGCCAACATTAAACTCACTTTATTGTAAAAGTGAATACACACACACACACACACACACACACACACACACACACACACACACACAATCCTCTGATACCATCACATAGTGCATTTCACACTGCCCTGACAGACGTGTAACAACAAAGAACATGTCAGGTCGCTATTACCCCGACTGTTGAGAGGTCGACCGCTTTAATTTGTTAGAGTGAAAGGAATGAGATAGAATTAAAAACACAGCTACAAGCATGCTTTATTAGTTAATTATCTACTGTACGCGGTGCTTATTTTCATTAAACGGGTTAGTATCTCCGTCTTCATCACTCAACCACCAATCACGCTGATCACTGGACTGATTGGAGGTGTGTCTGCAAAAGGAAGTGGGCACACACTGTATTCTCTTGTACGCCCTGATGGCAAGAGTGCTGTCAAAAACAGTGATACTGAAGTGAAATCTAAGCCAAGCACTGCAGCACTAATTCATCTGCCTTCAACTGCTTCCTCCCTGGCCGTTTCTAGGTGTCAAAGTGGCTCTGACTGTTTGTTGTTTCAGTCTCAGTTCACATCCTCCCTGCAGCTCCTGGCTCTGCTGGCAGAGAGAGAAGAAGGCAAGGCAGGGTGAAAGAGGGTAAGAAGGCACCGTAACCTTCAGTCTGCCCCTTCCTCTCCTCATCGCTTTTCCAGTTTTTTGAATCTGGCTTCTGTAAAGAGAAGGAAAGACTGTATTGTTCAAACTGTTGCAGTTCAGATGCAATAAAATGGAAAAAAAAAAAAAAAAAACCACACCACTCCTGCCATATACAACAACATGAGCAGGCGTAATATTCAGATGGGGGCTGGTCTGTGATGTCAGAGTGCCATCTGCTGGTGGAAAGCTTAACATTTGCAATATGAGCTGATAAAGGTGGACAGACTATTATTAGTCTATGGCACAAATACCTAGAGAGACAGACACCATTATGTTTCTGCAGTCATGCCCTCAATGACACTGTAAGAAAAACCATTCAACACGCTAACTGATCATATTACTGCATTTCTATTAATAATGTAATCAATGACAGTCAATAAGAAGCTTGCAAACTAAAGTATTCACTTACAACATTTATTGCTGAATTTCAAGTCCCATTCAGTGCATTACTGGGCAGAACAAATAATGCAGGTGCACTTCTGCACACTGAATCTCTTACCTAGTTTCTTGGAGTACGCGTCCAGCTTGTAAGCAGCTTGTTCAAGCGCAGACACCTGTTCCTCAATCTGATTTATTTGGTCCAAGTAAGGTTGTAGGCTGGCATCTAAGCAAACACATACACCAATTAAATGATCGTGACAGACTCAAACTAGAAATCTATAAACATATATTAAAACAATTTTCAAGTCTCACAAGTTTCAGTACCATTCAGTACCAACATTTCTACAAAGTCGGAAAGAGACTCAGTTTAGTGATTAGTGTCTGAATGTGTGTGACTCGAGTGGTTCAAGATCATTTGTACGACAGAGAATCACAAGGCACTCATGCCTCATCACAATTAAGTTACATAATTCTGTTTGCAGTTAGTGTTTAGTATCACTTACACTTGTTATTAAGATCCTGCAGGTTACGGCTGATGTTGATACTGATGTCCTTCATTTCCATATATTTCAGGCTGGTTAGCTTGTTCATGTTCTCCAACAGACGGTAATCCTCACAAGTAGCTACAACAGTGCAAAAATAAAGAGGATATTTGTGGTAGCCTGGCTGCAATTTACAATAATATTCATTATGGCCCAAGGTGACGTTTTCAAAATGCTTGTTTTATCTGACCAACTACTCAAAAACAAGATACTCATAGGTGCCTTTTTTTTGGTGCCAAAAAATGCTCTGATGTACCAATCCAGTGAATCAAAAAGTACATTTTCAGACATTGGTCCTCATTTATCAGTGCAGGTTCATTATGAGATGTTGAGAAATGTAGGGTAACATTTAATGTTGCAAATGTGATTACTGCTGTGATTTACTTTCATAATGAAATACACTTCATATACATTTTAAATGACTGACTGACTGTAAGCTTGGCCCCTGGGAAGACACCATATGTAACTTGTGGATCTCAGGCTGAGAAGGTTTGGGAACCCCTGCTTTACATAAATAATGTCATTTGCACCATCAACTGATACAGAAAAGGCAAAAATGAGCATAAAAATTCATCAAAATGTGGGGTGGGGGTTCAAACAAAACCTATGTCTAGGTAATCAAACACATTTGAGGCAGAATAAGTGAAATTTTGGCATTTTCTGATTTGAAATTGTTGCTGCTTCATTTCCTGTTCATCAATTAAGGAATTAATGGTTTGGTCTCCTCAGAAGAAAAGAGCAAATACATTAAAAGGGAAAGATGTTAAAGATATTAAGATGAGAAATTAAAAGAGGGCGTCAGTACTGCACTGCTCAGCATTAAAATACCTGTGAGTTCTCCTTGCAGGAAGATGGCCATCTTTTCAAACATATCCGTGCACAACTCATTGATATCAGGCTCTGCAGGCTCCACAGCCTCCTCTGCCGTCTCCACGCCGCCATCACCTGAAAAGAAGCATAAGAAGAACTGCAAAGATACAGTACAATTCTAATATACTTTATAGCATGGGCAAGTTCATAATACCATACATGGAAAACAGAGCACAGCTTGTATCAAGATCAAACGCAACCTCAATGAAAATAATACAAAAACAGGGAAGAAGGGAAACTAACAACGTTAGGATATCTGCAATATGACCCACACATAAAAGCAAAAACAATTTGCTATGTGCTATGTGCTAAGTTTAGCATTAGCAAGCTACGGAAGCTAAGGAAACATCCCTTACTGTTGGTGTGAGGCTTTTTAGGTGCAGATGCCGCGGCTTCCGCTGCGTCCACGGGACATTCTGCGTGACCGCCGGAGCTTCCAGCCGGGTTCGGAGCCGCTGAATGAGCCGCCGGTGCCCTGGAGATGCTATCCATGGCAGCGGCGTCGTCGCCAGTTGCAGCCATTTTGTTCCTGTTTTGACTTTCCCTTGTCACATGAGCGCACATGAGCCCACGTGACGCCTGCCCGCCACGAGATCCACCACCAACCTTACTCGCGCGCACTGCCACGCCCTTGTGCTGTGCGAGGATGAAAGTTATGTTAATGAAATAAAAACTGAGAAAAGAAAAGCACTTTTCATGGATATATAGAGAAGAAAATAAGAAGCCAAACAGTTAAAATCTGTATTATTGTGAAAAAAGTAATGTGAGAGAAATGTCTCTTTTTTTTTTCTCTCAAATGATCAAGCTAATTGAAAATATAGGTATGTTTATCAGGCGACATTAAAGGTCTCTGGTATTCTAAATACTTATATTATATACTAAAAATATACTAAAATTATTCTAATTTTCTATTTCTTAATTTCATAATTCTGTGGTGAAATTATGAGTTAAATTACTTTTAGGCTTTAAATTAGGAACATTCTGTCCTCATTTATTTCCCATATTTGTAGACAATGTATATACATTTACATATTTTCTGTTTTGTGACTGCTATAATCTGAAGGCAGGTCTGCATTTCTGTATAAGGGGTCGTACAAATTGTCCTGATGGTCAGCATCATAGACTGTATGAAGTTGAGGAAATGGCTTTTAGTAACAGTTTCATATAAATAAAGATGGTTAAAAAAAAATCGCTGATAAATTTCAGATACATAGTGGTCTCTTTTATGAGTAATTATACCTCACAACCTTTATGCTGTATGCTATTGTATTATCCAATAAACCTTCATAAAAATAATTAGTTGAGTAAAAGTATCCAGATTCACAGTTTTGGTCATCAGATGGATCACACATTGGACCCCTTAACACATATTCTGCTACACAGGCACATTTCCAATTCTTCTATCAAAATAGTCTGCACAAGCATATGGGTTTTGGTCCGACAGTGTGAGTTTGCACACTGTCGGAGTACAAAGAAAAATGTAAATTACAAATCCCCATAAGTACAAAAATTACATTAGAACATTAACATTAACATTAACATTAGAAATGATATTGTATATACATATATATTTATTTGTTTATTTATTTTGTTTGTTTTTTTGTTTACCCTATTATTATTTTCCTGCTGTAAATCATATAGCTTATTATGAAATATAACTGTTTGCGGACACTCTGCGCGCTCCCGCAAGGAGCATGCAGTACATGGTACAAAATTCGACACTACACCTGTGTCGGCGCTGTAGTGGGGAAGTCAGATCGTGACAGGCAGGCTAGCAGCAGTGGACTGTAAACATGGCGGCGTGCACTGCTACAGGGCTGTGCCGAACACCCCGTTACTATTAGTCTGAAATACGGAGACACCACAACATGGAGACCGAAGAGGAGCAGCACATAACGACGCTCCTCTGCATGGGTTTCCCAGATCCCGACGTGATAAGAAAAGCACTCCGTTTGGCAAAGAACGACATCAACGAGGCAGTGGCGCTTCTGACAAACGAAAGCCCCGGACTCGGCTATGGTTATGAGCCGATGGAGAGTGGGCCTGCCCCAAGCTTAGGCTCGAGTGGAGATGGGGAAAATAGCGGGCGCACTGGGACGGGAGGATTTGATCCCCCGCCTGCATACCACGATGTAGTGGATAGCGAGGTAAGAGCAAGTCATGTTTCATTAAGCATCGCCGTAAGGATCAAGGGAGGAGAACATGGCTAATTGTAACTTGTGGGGCTCGCCCATTTAACTAGCTGCACTTAGCCGCTGCTATGCTATGTGCACCGAGCCCAACGTGAGCTGTCAGAGAAGGGGGTGAAATACTTTCCAGTCCTACGTAAAAATGCTTGTCGCCTGGCTCATTGTGACTGGAGATCTATCAGCTAACGTTACTATGCTGGCAGAAAAGTTCACTATAAATCCGAATGGTAAATGGCAATTCTAAACTTACTAGCTAACCCAGCTATAAGGTGGTTAGCTAGCTAATGTTAGCGGTAGTTGAGAGTTAAACGCGCCAGTCAGCTGGACCACCAGTTACAGCACAGACACCCTACATTAAAGACTGCCATCGTAGTATTTAACTCCGAGCAAGGCGGGACTGAGGTACAGTTACTTTAGTTTGCCTGCGGACAGATGGTTGAATGTATTCAGTCTGCTTTGCATAGGGTAGCTAACGCTAGCTGGCCGGTAGGCTGACAGCGTAAACCGCCCCTGCCCCCTGCTGTGCCTGCAGACCACTCGAACCGGACTAGAAGCGGTTTCGCAATTCGTTTTCTCTAATATGGCCATTTTGATCATCCTGCTGACCAAAACCTCACCTGCCAAAGTGTTAGTTTTCGAGTGTTTCTCAGTGATTACTCCTATAGCGTGTGTAAAGATCGTCGCATTTGAAGTTTTTGGGCCATTCATTGGTCCGTTGACGGCTAAATGACACTTGATAGAAAGATACAGGTCACTTCGTCCAAGTTCACTTCGCCCATGTGTGCTGCACGCTGTTGAGTGGCAGTGGCAACTCAGAAATAACTGTTTTACACAAGACAAAGCTCGATTGCTTTCACAGACACCTTCCAATAACTTGAAATATTCAGTTGAAGTTCAGGTTGTTTACCCTCAGCGACTTGACCTCAAACCTCTTGCGTTTTTAGAGCCCCACGATCCAAGTGTTTGCTACCAAAAACAGAGCCATGTTTGTAACAAATCATTTCAGCCTTAACATTAACGGTTCATTTATTTTCCATTATTTATTATACCCCGATGGCTGTTTTAGTTGCTGTGATGACTGGACAGGAGAATGGGTACAAAGAAACTCCCAGCACACATTGCCCATTTCTTTTACAACTCCCTTTCCTGCTCTCTTTCATCACCATGGTCACTCTTTGATCCAAGCTGTTAGAGTAGGTAGAGTGTAAACAACAGTTGGCATTCAACATATGCAGTAAATAGCACATACTTGCATGCTACGTCACTGTAAATAATCTGTTTAAATATGCTAATAATAGTATCATTACTCTCTCTGTTGTGTCTCCCTCTCTCAGCTCATTAGATGTGTTTGCAAACTGTCAAAATATTTTTTCCTATATGTCCACAAGAAAAACTGCTTAAATGATTAATTAACGCATTCATGACCAAGTAGTGGGATGATTTATTGCCTTATACCTGTTTTCAGAAGTTTCAAAGAAAAATGTACATTTCTTGACCTGTAGAAATGAATCGGTGCCACACATGACACGCAGTATGAACGTTTTGAGAAATCAATATAAATGTACAGGGTTGAAAAGGATTCATTTTCCTGATAGCTTTCTCTTTTTTTTCTTTTTTCTTTTTTTTTCTGTCTGCTGTATTTGTGCTTAGGCATGTCATAGGTTGTTGGCCCAATGTTTTCCTCCTAAATATAGCCCTGCAGTCTCCCTGACACACACAAACACATTGCAGTTTTTGCAGGGGGTCCCAGGAGGGTTGTGGGGTGCATAGTAACAGAGTGGGACTAAGTTACCTCATCGTCCTGCCCAACCACGCACTGTGCCCCGGAGAACTGAACTTTTCCCATAAAGACTTGAGGTTATGAAACACATGAGTTTTGCAGCTTATTTGCATATCTACTATCTTTGTTGTTGATTGTGAGGGTAGAAGTTTTTCTGTTTTTACCTTTTTGAAGAAATTAGCATCATCTGTTTGGGGATTCAGTGTCTCAGTTCTGTTCTCATAATCCTGCCAGCATTTATTTCTCTTCTTGCATAATATTTGAACCTTGTTCTTTATAAGACTGGCGTTGGCTTGTTCCCCCTCTCTTTCCTTCCTTTCATCCATCTATCTGTCATGTAAAGTTTTCCTAGAAAGGGAAGGGATGAAATATGATACTTCTCTGTTACTTTCTCCTTCCTGTACCCCTTCCTGTTCTCCTCCTCTTAATGCCCAGTCCATCACTTTATATCCAATATTTATCAGTATGCAGCACAGTAAAACGTGCACCGAACGCCAGCAATTATGTATGCTAATATGTGGAGATGTATTCAAAATGGTAAGAGTTGACCTAACTAAATCTTGTCTTATTAATATTCATATTGTGCTGCCCAGAGTCAAAATGGAAAAAAAATTAGTTGTAATAGTTTGGAACATTTATAACGTAGTGAGAGCTGAATCCCAGGGCTCAGCAGACGAAGCCTCAGTAGAGCACTATGCTGTAGGTAAAAGCACAATGAATTTGCAAACATGAATTATTAGTTGATTTCAGCAAATATGTGTGATTAGAACTTTCCACCGGACAGCCATATTCGAGAAGAGGAAATTCTGCAGTTTAATCATTAATATTCAAATGCTTCATGAATATGTGAACACATTTATGATGTAAATAATTCACTAATCTTTTTTCTGCTATTGCCTTTACCATACATTCGCATAGAATCTACAACTACTGGCTAATATTTTCTTTTTTTAAAGCAGTACCATATGCTGAGACTCAAATTGGCATTTTGAATCATAAAAGGAGTGAATTAAGTTAACTTTAATAGATTTTTTTAACTCGCCTTTTATAACCTGTTGAGACTTCTGTATGACAAAAGGCGGTGTCGTGCTTTAAATCTCCAACATTGGGCTAACAAGACAGCATGTCATATTGTGGTATGGTGTTCATAACGTTCACACCCTGTCGTACACGTCACAATGCTTAATGCTTAAGTGCTCAGTGTGACACTGGAAAACCATCACCTGTCTGGATTTCGTTTGAAAGCTGCTTGGGAAGATTTAGAGGGACAAGAAGAAGCAGAAATGAAGGGCATGGAGAAAAGGTCACATTTTCCAAATGACTGGTATCACGCTTCTCCCAGAGGGAGAAAAGAATCAAGCATCGTCCTGCCTGACTTTATCACTGCCAGAGGCAATGTGTGTTATCCTAGCATCCAACAAAGGACAGTTGCTGTGTCATTATAAAATAATAGTAGAGGGAGCTGTATGAAATGAAGTGACCCACTGCATAAGTTTGCAATTTGGATTTTTATGTGTGTTATAGAGAAACAATGATGAGAATGGAAACTGCTCCGGAGGCAGCATGGAGTTCCCCACCACCAACCTGTATGAGCTGGAGAGCCGAGTCTTTACTGATCACTGGTCTATACCTTACAAGAGAGAGGAATCCCTGGGAAAGTGTCTCATTGCGTCCACCTGCCTCGCGCGGCACGGTAAGACTGAGTTTACTGGATGTGGGATTTTTTTTTTTTTTCTTACAGTCTGTGCAAATCTAAATGCTCTCCATCTGCGTTACTGTGTGGGTGGCGTGTTTTGTTTGGATCGTTGGGTGTTTTTCACATGTTGTTATTTTGGACACGTGTTACATGGCTCAATCTGTATCTAATTCGTCATAGCTAATTTTTTTTTTTTTTTCAACTTCAGGCCTGCGATAAATATTTTAATCCAACTTTTTGCTTTTCTGACAGGTCTCGCTGATGCTGACGAGAACTGCAAGCGATTCATGGATCGGTGCATGCCAGAGGCCTTTAAAAAGGTGTGGAATGAAGACTCAAAGCTTACGTGACCTGACTTGTGTAGTAGTAGTAGTAGTAATATTTTCACTGACATTGCTCCTGCCTCTCTCATTTTCGGTTCCTAGTTGCTGACCAGTAGCGCTGTACACAAATGGGGCACTGAGATTCATGAGGGGATCTACAACATGCTGATGTTGCTGGTGGAGCTGGTTGCGGAGAGGGTCAAGCAGGACCCTGTACCTGTGAACCTGATGGCAGTCCTGACCATGGTGTGAATCAATCTGTCAATATTACTGGTGCATCCTTACAAACAATGACTCCTTTTTGCCTTTGCATTTGAAATCAGACATGTGACAATACATGCACCAAAGTCAGGATTCTGACTTTCAGTTTCTTTTTGCTTTATACTTCTGTTGTTGGTTTCAGGCCTTCAACCCTGACAATGAATACCATTTTAAGAACCGAATGAAGGCCTGTCAGAGGAACTGGGCTGAAGTTTTTGGAGAGGAGGCCAACATGTTTGCTGTCTCTCCTAGCAACACCTATCAGAAAGTAAGGGGGACCCCTTTTGTCCTAAAATTTTGTTGAGGCTTTTGTGTCAATTTATCCAGGTGCTCTGGCAAGTATGTGAAGCTGTGGCAATATTTATGCACACACTTCTTTTTAGCCTTTGTTTATGAATCCCTGTCATTTTTGGGGGCAGACAAACAGGTTCTCTATCTCCAGTGTTGTGTAACTGAGCCACGGGGGCTTAGCAGAACATGTGTGTCCGATGCACAACAGCTGTCAGAAAATGTATTGGGCATGTTACTGTGTGTCATATAATTTGCAGTCTCATTGCTAAATAAACCCACTGAAAACATAATTGTCTCTTTCAGGAGCCTCATGGTTGGCTGGTTGACTTGGTGAATCGAGTGAGTAGTAGGCAGTCACCTTGATATGTCTTCATGTACATATGCACAATTACACCAGTGTTAATAATGTCTCCTATCTTCTGTTGTTTTTTGTCAAGTTTGGAGAGTTGGGAGGATTCACTGCCATCCAGACAAAGCTCAACACAGAGGAAATTGAGATTGCAGTAAGAGAAAACCTTCTTTACTTTCATCTTTTTACAAATGGTCTGTCATACAGTACCAATACAGTAAAGAGTGACTAAAATAGTTCCTGGTCATGAGAGATGAACTGTTGACAGCGTATGCAGGCAAAAGGTCATCATGTTTACCCCCTCTGCTCTCAGCTGCAGGCTGGTGAATGTCTCTCTCTCTTCCCTTCGGAGTGATCCTCACATACACACAAACACACTCTCTCATCCTCTCACTGTGTGATGGTTGAAATGCCCTGTTGTGTTACATGTTCTGAGGCATCCTTGTACTGATGCTTCCTTCTGGGAACCTGGCCGGAACCACAGTAGTGCATAGCCATTGATTCAGTGTGCATGCACACACGTGGACACACACTTTCTCTAACCATTAGCATATTAATAGAGCAGAGACTGGTTGCGGACCACTGTTGCGCTCTTCAGTGGCAAAGGGAGCTTAGCAGACTGCGTAAGCTTTCGACTCCCTAACATACTCCAGACACAGGAGAGAGAGAGAGAGACTGAAAGTGAAAGAAGAAACGATAATGGGAGGAGTGCTCCCTGCTATGCCCGCTCCCAGGGGTGACTCATTCATTTGTCTGCTTTGAACAGGAAGTCAAGTGCAGAGAGGGGATTTGCTGAGTGAATAGAGGAGGAAGGTGGAGGAGATGGGAGCTGCATGGAGAGAGCTCAGAGATTGTAGATAGAGGGGGAAAAGACACGAACACATGAACCATTCACTAAGATGATGTGATTTAGCACTGAATGACAAATGACAGCTGGGCTCTGATATTGGAAACTAACTCACATCTGTTGATACTCCCTTGCTTTCACTCACACATATGTAGCAGTAGCTAAGTCTACATACACAATAATATTCCAGTGTTATTCCAAATGTGACAATATTCTATGATGGGTCATGCAAACACCATATTCAGTTTGGATATTCCAGACTTAGCATGTGGGATATGCTGATTTTCTGGTTTTAGGGGCATTCTTTGGACATTTATATAGTATATTCAGAATATGCATCTCAGTTTGGACTTTTACCGCACTGTACAACACACAGCCTCTGGCCAGCTCATTGTGTGGTACATAAAACAACGGGCCAACAGTTTGCATGTTGGAGCATGGCCAAAAGAGAAGCCCACACCTACTTTTAAATATTATAAGCATGTTTGTGGATATGCACAAATCTCTCAATGCCAATCTTTTCAATAAGGTGTTTGAAAGAATGAAAGAGGAAGATGGTCGAACAAGTCTGTCACCGCTGGAAATCTTTGAGAAAATCATTGCATTATGATGCAAGAAGCAAAATGGCACAAGTTAATCGGAGTATGCTAATTTACATTAGCCATATAAATATCATACTGTCCTTTTCGGAATAAGACGAAAAAATGGAATATTGGGTGCTTCTAAACATAGTTTCTCACAACTATGACAATTTGATTATATTACAACTCCCACGAGAATGGGCAGATAAAATGAACAGATGTTTTGACAGTTACTCATAGAACAGCTGATAGTGATAAGTTAATGTTCTTATTGTTTGTGTCATGGCTGTACCATTTAGTCTCTTTTTCCTCTGCCTGCACAGTGTGTATCAGCACTGGTCCAACCTCTTGGAGTTTGCGCAGAATACCTAAACTCCAGCCTTGTCCAGGTGAGCTTTCTTCTCTGCTCACGCATAAACAAACATTCAATGGAATGCTGAGCGTTACCTGGTTATTTGTGTGTCCGTTCTGTGTTACAGTTAGTGCAACTGCAGCTTGTTGTATTGTATGTGTACAGTATATCTGCATTTTTTTTCATGCTGACTACTTGTCCTGGTGCATGACTCTTCCATTCAGATTTTTATTTTATTCTTATTTACTGTATCTTTTTACTGTTTGCTGCTGCAGTGGCCCATTGTCCCCACAGGCATCAAAAAAGTTTCTTATTGTGTTTCCTAGCCCATGCTTGATCCAGTCATCCATAAGATGATCACATATGTGCAGAACCTGGAGGAAAAGGACCTTAAAGATAAGGTAGTGTTTCGAATTGTCACTATGAATTTGTAGGGGAAATTGCACTCACCCTCCTCTCACAGAAACGTTTGTTCAGTTTCTGAGAGTTGTGTATCTAGTTCCAACATACATACATTTTAATGACATGTGTACAATGATTATGACTTGACAAATTTCAAGTTTCATTTGTTTTTGTTTTTTTTAGCGTCTTGTAAGCATCCCAGACCTGCTGTCGGCCATTAAACTGTTATGTATGAGGTTCCAAAGAGAGTTGGTTACTGTGGTGGATGACCTGCGACTGGACACACTGCTGCGCATGCTCAAAACTCCCCACTTCTCCACCAAGATGAACTCCCTAAAAGAGGTCAGCTATTTTAGAGTTTGAACGAGAGTTTTAGTTTTGGAGTTTAGAGTTTTAGAGTTTTGGACCTCATCTTGCATTGTTTTGGGGTCTGTTTTTCTCTCAGGTGACAAAACTTATAGAGGAGAGTACTGTGTCTAAGACGGTGAAAAATGCCATTGACACAGATAAACTCCTGGACTGGCTGGTAGAGAACTCAGTCCTGTCAATAGCACTGGAGGGTAAGAAAACACTCAGGCCAAGCCACAGCTCAAACTCATTTTCACAATCCACGTGTAACACAGAATTACAGTACCACTTTAATCATCAACATTAATTTGATCATCAAATCAGTAGAGCATGTCAGTCTTTTGATGGTGGTACTTACTGCGGCCATTAAATTATTCTTTATTCAAGGTAACATCGACCAGGCTCAGTACTGTGAGAGAATTAAGGGAATCATTGAGCTGCTTGGGAGTAAACTGTCGCTGGACGAACTCTCCAAGATCTGGAGAATACAGGTAAGTGCCAGTGCACACATCATCATATTGTATATCTTTATTGAGCATGATTGACTGTTTTAATAAGGAAAAAACACTACACAACTACACTTGTAGCTTAGATGCGTTGATGCATTTGATACTGTATGTATTTACTTGTAACCATGTGTTTGTGTGTGTGTGACAAGTGGCCTCCTGTTTACTGGATTCTTGTGTTGGCATTTCAGGCGGGCCAGTCGTCAACTGTGATTGAAAACATTCACACGATCATCGCTGCCGCTGCTGTAAAGTTCAGTTTTGATCAGCTCACCCACCTCTTTGTGCTTATACAGAAGGTCAGTGCTGTCTCTGCAACAGTTGATTTGTGTGTCCTGACAGAGTTTCGGGAATAATTTAATTTAATGAAGTGTGTATATCTGTGTGCAGTATTAATGACTATGCGTTTACACGTTATTCAGAGCTGGGAGGTTGAGAGTGACCGGGTGAGACAGAAACTGCTTAGTTTGATCGGGAGGATTGGCAGAGAGGCCCGCTCTGAAACTACAACAGGAAAGGTCTGTCCCTGTTAAAAATGAATCGCAGAAACAATTCTACTGTGCATTAAGTTTCATCATAGAAATGAACCTTTGTGTCTGTCGTATCTGGTGTGTGTCTGTTTAGGTGCTGGAGGTGCTCTGGGAGTTGGCGCACCTCCCCACCTTGCCTACCAGTCTTGTTCAACAGGCATTAGAGGAGCACTTGGGGATCCTGAGTGATGCATATGCTGTCAAGGAGACGGTGAAACGCAGTTACATCATTAAATGTATTGAGGATATAAAGAAGGTAAGACAGCCATGAGACAAATGACTCAGTATGATTGTGTAACATGGCGAATGGGGTTAATTTTTACCCTGCGCAGCGAAGCATGGTATTGTTTTTGCTCATGTCTGTCTGTGTGTGTGTGAGCAGCATAACTTACAAAGAGATGCACTGATGTCTGTGAAACCTGGTAGGTATATTAACTGAGTGAATATGTAGAAGTGATTAGATCTAGATTTGGTCCATCTAGCTTAAGAAGGAACGTCCAAAAAACAGTTTTGTTTGTTGTAAAAGATGGGCATATATTCCTTGTGCATACTTTGCATCCCCTCTTGGATGGATTTCCTTCGACTGTCCCCGAGACAGCTCTAAGAGTTGAATAATTCATCATTTATTTTATATGTAAATATATGAAACTCAGGACTGTATTTTAATTGTGCAGCTCAAAACTGCTGCAACGCAAACACTGTTGCGCCCCTGCATTTCTCTGCCTACTGTGACATTTCTATTCTAAAGGTAGCATGTTCTTGTTAAATGTTACTCCAACTTATCATTGGTTTTCATCTCTGGCATCTGTGTGGCCCACAGTGAGTTCTAGAGATGAGGGCAATCTCTGGCTCCCTTTTCATGCAACAAGTCTCCACCACATTCATAGATTACTTTGTAACTTTACAAAAAAGTTTACCTTTACTCCTAAATTTCCTTTCATTGTCACAGAGACACTAAAGAGGCTAATGTCACCTTGTCCTTCCCGCTGTACTGTCTCCTTTCTGCATCTTCCAGGTCTATAACGTCAGTGTTTAACAATTGTCAGCTTAAAGTTGTTTAGCTGAACTAATTCCTAATGTTTGAAGAAAAGTAGAAGTCTCTATATGTAAATACTAAATTACAATTTGATATTTTCATATATAGGAAAACAGGACGGTAAACTGTGCTTTTGTGTATAGTTAAAAACTTCTCAACACGTTTTAAGGGAAATGCAGCATTTAAATGAATCTTGAAGTTTCATAACTAGAGGAAAGTCTAAGTTAAAGTCTGAAAGGAATTTGTGTTTCTTCAGGCCTTTCTAGATGTGTCTGTAAATTATTCATCTGTTTAGTTGGTCCTCAACTTGCACTGTGGTGTTGTACACACTAGCGTTTTAGCAAGACTAACTGAAATAGTAGAGTCTTCATTAATGTTTTTAGATGCAACACTGCTTCTCCTGCTTTGTCATGATTTCACACGCCACACGTGCTGGATGAAAACGGCTGTCAGTCTTACCTGTCTCACCTCCTTTTAGGTATATGCACAAACACATGTAGAATTGTCTCAGCTAAAGTGAAATATATGTTTCTAGACACAGTCTCAGGAGGACGGTAAAGGCAGCGAGACTCAAAGTTCATTTCTTACTGGCACTTGGGGCAAGAAGAAGCCTCACTTTTTTCTCAAAGTAAGACAAGAAACCCATATCATTTTAATTTTACTGACCAAACCGTGTCCAATCTCGCTGCTTCACGCCTGCAAACCAATTGTGGAGGAGGGCTTGACCACAAAGGGATGTCATGGGTCACAGGTTTATAATTTCCCACTTGATTGTAACACAAGGTAGTTCAAACAGGTGTGTATTAATTCTCTGCTTGACTCACTAAGAGAGCTTTGGCACTGACTTATGATTACACAGTGGTGTTGATCTTGTCCTGGGTGAGTGCTGGCTAACTTAAACAATTGATTTTCTCTTGAATGAATGGTTCGCTTTGGTGGGAGTGCTAGCATGTTCACTTATGCAAACAGAAATCTAATCAGAGCCATGGATATCCAGAATTTTAAAGACAGTTCAGATTTGATTTTGAGTTTGGTTGGAAGAGACACACTTACTTTACTTGAATTTACCTGAATATATTTTGACCTTCATTAAGACAGTTTGCCATATTCTTCGTATCCATGGCCCTGATTTTCTTTTTCAAAATGTTACAAAGCCCATACTACAAAAACAGTGGGTCGATGACTGCAAAACGAGAACAACAAATATTGTTCTGCAATTAATTAATTCAATTCTTTAATAAAGACCATCACAGATCTCTGTTTTCGTAGCATGTGATTGCTTGCTCAGTCTACTTAGGGACTATCAATCAGTATTCGGTGTCTTGGTCTTAACAGGCTTCTCAGCAGAGCAGTCCTCAGGCAGTCTGGGTTGTTCCTGCACTCCGACAGCTGCATGAGATCACTCGGTCTTTCATCAAGCAGACGTATCAGAAACAAGACAAGGTAGAATGAATACACTCACAAATACATCTCTATAAATGGCTTGTTGCTCATCAGCAGCAGCATCATCATTATCATCAGTGTAATATTGATTTGATAATCTTCCTTGTCTGTCTGTAGAGCATCATCCAGGACCTGAAGAAGAACTTTGAGATTGTTAAGTTGATCACAGGATCCCTTGTGTGCTGCCATCGATTGGCTGTGACTGCTGCAGGAAATAACGGCCTCTCGAGCTCGACCATGGTGGATGGACGATACACCTACCAGGAGGTTTGTCAATGTCAAAGCTGTATTCATTTGACTCTCGTTTTATTTCTTCTGCACCCTTTTATGGTTGTAAGTTGTATTTCTAATAGAAGTGATTTATGAGACAAAAATAACTTGGCAGTGGCATCAGGAATGTCATTGAAGAACTAATTTAATCTGAGCTGTAGCAGGTTGTGTATTGAACTGCACAGTGCTGAATGTGGACTGTGTGTTTGAGGGTCAAGATGACATCTGTCTCTCTGTATCTATGTTTAGTATCTGGACAGCCACCTGCGCTTCCTGGCATTCTTCCTCCAGGAGGCCAGCCTCTACCTGGTCTGGAACAGGGCCAAGGAGCTCTGGGAATGCCTGGTGTCTGGGCCAGATGTCTGCGAGCTTGACCGAGAGGTATGACAACAACAGATGCAACCTTGTCCAATGCTGTCTGCTTGTGATTCCAATCATGTCTCTCTGGATGACTGAACAGAAGTGGAGACATCAGTTAACCAAATAGAATGTAGAACTTATGACATTTTTGTAATGTGTAGCAATTTAAATATGAGTACGAGTCTGTTTCAATGTCCAATATCCAGTTGATGAGGCGCTAACATTACATTTTGACGTGTGCAGATGTGTTTTGAGTGGTTCACCAAAGGACAACATGACCTGGAGAGTGACGTTCAGCAGCAGCTCTTCAAAGAGAAGATCCTAAAACTGGAGCCCTATGAGATCACCATGAATGGTGAGACTGTTTCAGCAGTCTTTCAGAAATAGGCCAAAAGTATGCAATGCAGAAGCTAATATGTATAATTTGTTTCACAGGGTTCAATCTGTTTAAAACTTTCTTTGAGAATGTCAATCTGTGTGACCACCGCCTGAAACGCCAGGGAACTCAGTTGGTAATTTTTTTACTTTTGTCTTTCTGCATTTTGTGTTTTACAGATTTAGTCATAGTCATATTTCTGTTCAGTTTTGTTAAGAAAACTGAAATACATGCACAATGTGTATACCTTTAAGGTGACATTAATGTATGTTAATGTATAACATTGCCTCATTTCAGTGTGTGGAACGCCTTGACCTGGCAGGTATGGATTTTATCTGGCGCATCGCCATGGAAACTCCAGATGAAGAAATAGCCAATGAAGCAATTCAGCTCATAATCACATATAGCTACACCAACCTCAATCCCAAAATGAAGAAGGTCAGTATATGAATATATGCGCACATACACCACTTTTCTAGCAACCATACAATGTGTGAATTACCAACTGAGAATAATAGTGCAACACAAATGTTGCCCTTTCATTTGTATAATAATAACTTTGCTTCTTTGCAGGATTCAGTGTCTTTGCACAAGAAGTTCATTGCTGACTGTTACAAGAGACTAGAGGTAAGTGGTTGAATATGTTACTCGTATGTGTGATTGTGCCATTGAATGGACGTGAAATTCTAAAATCATGTTTCTCTTTCTTAATGTCTCAGGCTGCCAGTTCAGCCCTGGGTGGGCCTACTTTAACACATGCTGTTACTAGGGCAACCAAGATGCTGACGGCCACAGCCATGCCAACAGTGGCCACATCTGTACAATCACCTTCCAGGTACCTAGGGGGGTTTGGGTAAGAATATAGTTATTAACATATTAAGATGTGTTTTTGTTGAGGTGTACCTTTTCCTCAATCTTAACAAGTAATTTTTAACTTAACTGTGCTACAAAATCATGTTAAAACGTCTGTCTATGTCCATCTCCAGATCCACTAAGCTGGTTATAATCGAAAGACTGCTGCTACTGGCTGAACGCTACGTCATCACTATAGAGGTAGGGATTGTCACCATCAATATTTTTTCACAGTAAATGTGTGTGAGAAACAGGCACATGCAACATAGTGAGTGAATGAAGCAAATGTATTTTCTGGAACATTTGAACACCCCACATATTTTTGTGGGTTTTTGTCCTGTTTTTAATCGAATCCTTTTTTTCGTTTGTGTAGGATATGTACTCAGTTCCTCGCACTATTCTACCTCACGGGGCCTCGTTCAATGGACACCCTGTCACTCTTCACATCACCTATGAGTCAACCAAAGACACTTTCACCTTGGAGGTACTGTAGAACTTTTCCAAATGGTTTTTAACACACCTTTATTTCATTCAGCATTTCCATGGATCCTTAAAAAATCTAATCTTATTCAAAATCCGTACAATATCTCACTTAAACGCATGGTATCTATTTTTTGCTGCTAGGCAACAGCAGACATCAATTGCTGCACTTTGCAGCTCCACCACTTCACTTAGTCCATATCACAATAAAAGCTCTAAACATATTCACTGCATGACTGAACTTAGTGTTGGGTGTGTGTGTGTGTGTGTGTGTGTGTGTGTGTCCTGCAGACCCACAGTAATGAGACGATAGGAAGTATCCGGTGGAAGATATCCGAGCACTTGAGCTGTCCGGTGGATAATGTCCAGATCTTTGCCAATGACAGTGTGGTAAGTGTTAAAGACCCTGTAAGATACAGAGAGAATCCATGTTCTTCATTTGTTTTAAATATATACACTATTTTATCTCTCACCCCCTCATCAAAGTATTTTATTCCTCTCCCTATCATTGTTTCCCCTGAAGCCAGTATACATGTCAGACTACAAATCAGTCCTCAAATTCTTCGAGGCACGGTGCCACCACCTGTTTGCTGTGGGTTGGACCACTGCATCTATTATGTGGCTGGGGAAACATTGCCTTGAACAACCTCATTCCCTGTTTTTCTCTCACTTCCCTCCTTCACTGCCCCTCCACAATGTGTTAGTTGACCATGAATCGGGACCAGAAGCTGCTGTCCCAGCTTGGCTTCAATGATGAACAGAGCCTGACTGTGAAGAGTTCAGGCACTGGTACTCCCTCTGGCAGCTCGGAGTCCTCCGCCTCCGCCTCCAGCAGTTCCAGCTCTGCTGTATTCAACTCTGCCTACGCCTTGGAGCAGGTGGACAGCGACACACACACACATGGACAGACACAGCGTACACTGAAGCTGATGATTGTTGATTCTAAAACTGTGTGTCCGTTTTATCTTTTCCTCTCTGCAGGAGAAATCACTGCCAGGTGTAGTGATGGCGCTGGTGTGTAATGTGTTTGAGATGCTTTACCAGCTGGCTAACCTGGATGAATCCAGGTGAGGTGGAAAACAGGAAAAGGAAGAAAATATCAAAACTCAAAAATATGTTTATTCAGTTTTCAACATTAAACAATAAAAATAATTTAAAAAAAAGGAATTAAAAGTATCAATATATTAAAACAAAATTAAATACACATACATACATTATATTAACTAATTTTACAATAATTATAATGATTAAGTAATAGAAACAGTACAAAAGCACAAAGTATTATTACAGCATAAACATGTGCCAAATATACACATCTAAAGGAAAAGATCATTTAGGGTTCTCTGTTCAATTCTAGTGTTTAATTAGGGACTCCTGTTTTATCTAAATACTATGACACACAGTAAACTGTACTTTACTGTATGTCAAAAAAGTGATCGAAAAAAGACCTGTATATCAGATCAGTAGAGCATGGCAGAAAAAACAAGTTCCTGGTTATACTTTTGAACACCTGGCACTTGTTTATCAAGAATTGTAGAACTAGTACGACTGTTTCATTGCTTAAAGATGCAGACCCAACTTTTCAATATGTTACTATAGACACATTTGATATTGCTGTAGATTCTCACTTTATTAGTGTAGCTGAATATGGAAGCTGAAATTCTCTCGTGTTCGTGTTTCATCCAGGATCACTCTTCGTGTGAGGAAGCTTTTACTGCTCATCCCAACAGATCCAGAAGTCCAGGATGCTCTTGATAACTTTGTTCCCAAAGAATCCAGTGTCTGGAGCCACCAGGTACACATGAATGCAACTCTTACTGTATGTCTGAACATCAGAAGTGTTATCTGATATTTTTCTCAAAGTCACCAAATGTCACCGACTCCTTTTTGTTTCCTCACCATTTCTTGTAGAAGACGCTATTCACCCTCGGTCAGGGTTCAGGTTCTCGTTCTCCATCTATGGCCTCTAAGCAGCAGCACCAGCCCAGTGCTGCATCCATTTTGGAGTCCCTGTTCAGATCCTCTGCTCCTGGCATGTCCACCTTCAGAGTGTTATACAATCTGGAGGTATAAACATACATACAACCCATTGCCTACAGCACAAAATATTCCAATATTTAACTTTTGAAGATTAGTGGCTTCATCGTTGATTTTCATCCCTCCTCTGTCTCTCTGTTAGGTGTTGAGTTCAAAGCTCATGCCCACATCTGATGACGAGATGGCCAAAACAAGCAGCAAATCCTTCTGTGAGAACTTCCTGAAAGCAGGAGGCCTCAGGTAACATCACAGGGAACAGGTCACTTTAAAGAAAAGTATCGCTTGCAGTTTGTTTGGTTTGTTGTATGGTTGTAAGTCTTAGAAAACATGTCAAACTATGCTGGCCATCTGGCATAAGGTTTAATCCCAAGTGATGCACATTAAGTCATTATTTGTAGTTCTTACAGCAGTCCTTCTTTCTTTTCTGTTTTTTGCAGCCTGGTGGTGAATGTTATGCAGAGAGATTCCATCCCATCAGAGGTGGACTATGAGACCAGACAAGGGGTCTACTCGATCTGTCTTCAGTTGGCCAGGTTCAAAATATCTCTAAATCAGTATTCTGGGCTACATAACGAGCCACGCCTACATACTTATCAGGCTGTGTTTGCAGGTTTCTACTGGTTGGCCAAAGCATGCCCGCAGCTCTGGATGATGATGTCATCAGGGACGGCGAGGCGCTGTCATCCCGTCCTTTCCGAAATGCCGGGCGAACTGGGCGACAGCTGTCACTATGTGGAACTCCAGAGAAGTCCTCATACAGGCAGATGTCTCTGTCTGAGCGCTCCTCCATAAGAGTTGAGGAGATCATACCTGCTGCTCGTGTCGCTATACAGGTGCTTAACGAACATTCACAAGTTTCAGTTTCTAGTTACTTGGTTTTGTTACTGGTTTCATTCCAGTCCAGTGAATTGAGCATCAGTGCTGAGCCCCTAAGATTTTTCTGTCTCCATTCTAGACTATGGAAGTGGGTGACTTCACCTCCACTGTGGCTTGCTTCATGCGCCTGACCTGGGCAGCTGCAGCTGGGCGATTAGATCTGGTTGGCAGTCCGCAGCCAATCCGAGAGACCCACAGCTCACTTCTGCCACAGGGAGTCCGCACCAGAGTCAGCAGTACTGGTAAGACGAAAATCAAACTGAACACTTTTTGTTTTTAGGTGAAGGTTCTTCTTTATTCTTCTTGTAATGCATACACAAACGCAGTGACAACTTTTTTTCCGGTGTCCAGCCAAATGTTTACAGTCATTGTGAATGTTAATTATCCTGTCTAACTTGATTCCTCATTTGTAAACACTCACATGATTTGATACTAACAGTTCATTGTCCAAGCATATTCTTTTCGACAAACAAAGTAAAAGAAATTAAAGCAGAATGTTTGTTTTATGTGTGTTTGCAGGGAGTAATTGCAGCTCCAGCAGTGAGGGTGAAACCACACCTACAGCATTGCATGCAGGGATATGTGTCAGACAGCAGAGTGTCTCAATCAAAGATGCCATCATCGCCCGTGAGGCTTTGTCGCTGCTGGTTACTTGTCTGCAGTTACGCTGTCAGCAACTCTGTAAGAGTCACACAGGAATAGAAACAGACCAGACATACACTCCCACACACTTTGTGTTCAATTTGATAATAACATGTGTTCTGATGCATCAGTGCTGGCTAGTCCTCTGTAGTTTTTGTTTCTTTATAATATTAGTTTTACTTACTGAATTTGCAAGACCACTCCATGACACTAAATCCTGTGGTTGATTTCTCTCTCCAGCTTCTTTTTACAACCTTCCCTCTGTCAACGATTTTATCATTGATATTCTGCTGGGATCCCCCAGTGGAGAGGTAAACAACACCCTCTTTTTGTTCAATAGACTGCTCAGGAATACATCCTTAACACTGCAGTGTGTGTTCACACATGCTCTCTCTGTTTGTCCCTATGTCAGATCCGCCGGGTGGCCTGTGATCAGCTGTACACTCTGAGCCAGTCTGACACTTCAGCCTTCCCTGATGTCCAGAAACCCAACTTGTTCCTCCTTTCAGTTGTTCTAACCGCACAGTTGCCATTATGGAGTCCTACGTCCGTCATGAGAGGAGTCAACCAGAGGTAGTAAAGAACCACATCATCAATATCCTGAAACCTTTGCAGGGGTCTTGTGTTGATTGTGCTTTTTTCTCCTCAGATTGCTGTCTCAGTGCACAGAGTACTTTGACTTAAGATGCCAGCTTCTGGATGACCTTACTAGTAAGCTAATTAAGTCTCCTTTTAGTCATTCTTACCTAAACATAATAATTGGTCCCAGAGGTGGACCTGCCATACGAGGTCATTAGCTGTGAAAGTAAGATATGCAATTACACTTTGTTTCTCCTGGATTCTGACGTCCTCTTCTCACCTGCTTGTCCTCCTGTAGCTTCAGAGATGGAGGCATTAAAAGTGAGCGCAGCCACCATGCTTGAGGATGAGATCTCTTGGCTCGACAACTTTGAACCCAGCTGGAGCTCTGAGATGGAGACCAGCGAAGCAGACAACATCCTCTTGGCGGGCCACCTCCGCCTCATAAAGACCTTGCTTTCACTCTGTGGCAATGAGAAGGAACATCTTGGTAAGTACACGTGTATGAATACAGTTCTGCACCCATTAAGTGAGATTTGTGTTCTCTTCAATATTTTTTATCCTGCTAATATCCAGCCTCTGTTGACAGCCTTGTTCTCACTTGATTCAGTTGAGAAAACTAATGCATAATGTGTTGATGTGCACCTCTTTCCCCAGGCCCATCTTTGATCCAGCAGTTGTTGGATGACTTCCTTTTTCGAGCTTCGCGCATCATTATCAACAGTTCCAACCCCACACCTTCTCCAGCTCCCAGGCATGACTTCCACCCCAAGTACGCCATTTTACTCATCTCCATTATTCCCATTTTATTTTTATCGTTTGAAGTCACAGTAAAACTATATTTTGCGTGTTTGTTCAGGTGCAGCACAGCCAGCAGCAGGCTGGCAGCGTACGAGGTGCTGGTGATGCTCGCAGACAGCTCTCTGTCAAACCTCCAACTCATCACCAAAGAGTTAATGTCCATGCATCACCAGTCTGATCCTTCCCTCTGCAAGGAGTTTGATGTAAGACAGAGATGTGAATAATATTTAGTGTAACATACATTTTAATGACAGTTAAAGAGTAAAACGGGATTTCTCTGTTAGTATCTCCCTCCAGTAGAGAGCCGGTCGGTCTCAGGTTTCGTTGGGTTGAAGAACGGTGGAGCTACATGTTACATGAATGCTGTGTTCCAGCAGCTCTACATGCAACCTGGCCTGCCAGAGGTACATGTGTTTTCTTTTTGTTGCTTACATCATTTACTAGAGGCCATCTGCTCTTTGTGTCCACACCCAACTGACATGGTGGAACTCGACGAGTTTTATTATTATTATGTTTTTTTTTTTTTTAGGCTTTTCTGTCCATTGAGGATGATACTGACCAGCCAGAGGAGAGTGTCTTCTACCAGGTCCAGTCGTTGTTTGGACACTTAATGGAGAGCAAACTGCAGTACTATGTACCTGAGAACTTCTGGAAGGTAATGGATAGTTTCATTGGCCTTGTCAGTAGGATTTTAGATGACAATTTATTTATGTGGTTAAGAGAATTATTGATATACATCATTTGCACCTAACTAAAAGGTATAATATGTCAAATTTCCGCATTAAAACAATATAAAAACCAGTAGGACAGTGTAATATATTCTGCTGACTTGTATACTTAGATTATATTAAATGTTTCCAGTAATGTTCAAATTTTTAAAAATCCATAATTGTATTCAGTGTCACAGCCTCTTACATTTGGTCGCCTGTCAATGGCCTAATAACCTCAGTTATGTGGAAAACGCAGAAACACCAGTCAAGACATAACAAGAAAATAGTACATGGCCTAGGGTAGGTGTAAATCATACAATTTCACAGAATTTAGTAACAATAATAAAGCAGTGTTTAGGTCACATTCCATAATTTATTATTTGCAAGCCATTTTGCAGCACAGTAATCCAGTCGAGTTCATTTATTACTATAATTTATTATTAATCTAGTTTACTGTGACGCATCCAAGCTGCTGTGTACAGTAATATAATGTTAATAACTACCATGCCATTAGATAAGTCGGCCCATGTCATTTCAAAACATGATAAAACATAATGTGAATAAAACATTTAAACAGAACTTGATCTGTAGTCTTACATCATCAGCTGTGGTGTAAACATTGCTTATTGCTTCATGGAGAGACCCTTAACAGCAGAAAATATGTACTGCACATTTAGTTGTCGCTATTATTTCACAAGTGCTGACATTGTCTGTATGGTGTTAGGTGACAATTATTTTCATGAATTATTCTGAATTATTGTTATATGTACATGTGCACGTAATTGAAACTAAGCTGAACTTATTGTAGAAATTAGGTGTCATCTTGAATACTTAACAAAAAAAACATTAGTGAAGTCCGTCTGCACTGAGCAACTGTATGAAGATAATACTCATCCACTATCTACATAAAACATTTTTGTCTGTTGCAGATATTCAAGATGTGGAATAAAGAGTTATATGTAAGAGAACAGCAAGATGCGTATGAGTTTTTCACCAGCCTGGTGGACCAGCTTGATGAACATCTCAAGGTAAAACACCCACACCATACTTAAAAAAAAAAAAAAAAAAACTTATCGGCAGGTTCAGTACTAACATTAGCAAACAAACTGTGTTTTTCCAGAAAATGGGACGAGAACAGATCTTCAAAAACACATTTCAGGGAATCTTCTCAGACCAGAAGATTTGTAAAGACTGCCCTCATCGGTGAGCCAGCTTTTCCTTTTTTTTTTCTCATCGTAAAATTCATTAGATTCATTTGAATACACATCATGGCTGGTGTTTGACCGCTGATCTTTTTTGTACAGGTACGAGCGTGAAGAAACATTCATGGCATTGAACCTCGGAGTAACATCCTGTCAAAGTCTAGAAATCTCATTAGACCAGTTTGTCAGAGGAGAGGTGCTAGAGGGCAGCAATGCTTACTACTGTGAGAAATGCAAAGAGAAGGTCTGTAAAGAGCTCTGCATGCTTTTGTCTTTTTCACTACACTTTATTCAGGTTTACTTACCACGTTTGTTCATGTTTTTCTTATTTACAGAGGACCACAGTAAAGAGGACGTGTATCAAATCCCTACCCAGCGTCCTCTGTATTCACCTCATGCGCTTCGGCTTCGACTGGGAAAGTGGACGCTCCATCAAATATGATGAACAGATAAGGGTACGAAATAGATGCAGCCCCTCATTCGGTTATAACTCCCAGTAGCTCCTCCAAATCCCAGAAAATCCTCTCTGCTCACCATTTATACTTTAGTTAAACAGATTGAAAAGTGACCTATGACTCCTATGTGTTGAACAGTTCCCCTGGGTGTTGAACATGGAACCATACACTGTGTCTGGAATGGCTCGTCAAGACTGCAGTGGAGACGGCGGTGAAGGGCGAGGCGATGGGACCTCAGGGGGCTCACCCAGGAAGAAAGTCACCATTTCTGAGAACTACGAACTTGTGGGAGTTGTTGTCCACAGTGGTCAAGCACACGCTGGGCACTACTACTCCTTCATTAAAGATAGACGGTAAGAGATGGTCAGCAACTCCCTTCCACTTCAGGCTGAAACACATTTTAAGTGGGAATGATTAAAAAAACATTTAGATTGTGTTTTTTTTTTTTTGTGTTCAGTAGAGCTGCGTTCTGCAGTTTCCTCTGGTTGTTGGAGCACATTTTTCTGTTACTGTAGTTTTCCAGGCACAACTTTAAGGACCTCCTTGGGGCAAATAATTGCAGCATTGGATTTTGTGTGGGCTCCCGGTTTAGTTTGTAACCGTCTCCAGATGTCTGGCTCTGGGAGGCAGAATTGCTCACTGGAGAAGTGGAACGTGAAGAGACCACAGGAGCTAATATTTGGCACGATGCTCTCGCTTGCCTGCTTGTTCCTTTCCATGCTTAAGATTACAACAAAGAAAGTTTGTACGCAGGGTGTTGATATTTTCCAGGAAATTCGACATATTCTGAATCTGCTTCAAAAGTCATGTTTTGTTTATGTTAGTGAAACATTTGGTTTGGTCTGGTTGGGGGAACAGGTGAACACTCACGTCCTGGTGGCAAACCTGCTGCTTACAGGATTTCCTTAGGTCCATGTTTTAAACATGTTTTAAATAGCACTTTGACAGGTCTTAAAAAAATGATTTATGAAGGTAGTATGGATATGAAATGGGCCTTAAATTCATAATGGTCTTAAAAGGTCTTAAATGTAACTTCTTGAAACCTCCTCCTTTTAACTTCTTGTTACCTGGACCTTAATCACTCCACTAATATTGTCTTCACTCCGTCTCTGTCTGTGTTTTAGTGGCAGTGCCCGTGGACGCTGGTACAAGTTCAATGACAATGTGGTGGAGGAATTTGACATGAATGATGAAACTCTGGAGTATGAATGCTTTGGAGGAGAGTACCGGCCCAAAGTTTATGATCAATGTAAGTGGACCTTATCTGTATCTCTGAATCTACTAATAAGTAAAAAATAGGTGAAAACTCCACACCTCTACACATTTTCACATGTCATACGTACCGCATAATGAGATCTATTTTGTGTGTGTTTGTGCGTACAGCCAACCCATACCCTGACGTGCGCAGGAGATACTGGAACGCCTACATGTTGTTCTATCAGAAGATCAGTGACCAGAACTCACCTGTCCTGCCCAAAAAAAGCAGGGTTAGCATCATGAGGCAGGAAGCAGAGGACCTTACACTGTGAGTGACTTTTCCACTGACCTCATAAACATTCTCAGTTGAGCTTTGATGATTTGTGAGTCAACATGTCCCATACAAATGTGCAGCAGGCAACAGAGGCACAGCAGACCATTTTTGTTCCCCTGCCAGTTCCAACAGACACACAGTACAAGTCTTTGCTGCTGTTACAAAATGCTGAGCCGTAATCCTTTATTTTGTACATGTGATCAATAGTGGTAATAAAAAAGGATTTTTCCTTTTTTTTTTTTTTAATCAGCCTCAGGAAATCAGAAAAGTGCACCATCTACTATCGTAATGTCTTTCCCAGGTCTGCACCGTCCTCTCCTGATGTTTCACCACAGTCCTCCCCTCGCCCCCCCAGAGCCAACAATGACCGCCTCACCCTCCTCACGCGCTTAGTCCGAAAGGGAGAGAAGAAGGGCCTGTTTGTAGAGAAGATGCCTGCCAGCATCTATCAGGTAATCAATCTTCATATACAAATGGCATGGAGACTTCAGTAATGATTGACTATACACCACATCTGTCCTGTGTGGAGAGAGAGAGCCGTTCAGCCCAGAGGTAATCTAATAACTGGGGTATCTGACTTCTCCCTTTGTGTTTTGTGTAGATGGTGAGAGATGAGAATCTGAAGTTCATGAGGAACAGAGATGTCTACAACAGCGACTACTTCAACTTCACCCTCTCACTGGCCTCCGTCAATGCAGTATGTGATACAGTTAATTTGCCAAATATTGTAATAATCAGTCCGAAATATTTTATTTTTACATACGTTTTCATATTTTTCATACGTTTTATGAACAAATACTGTTTTCCCATATTTACATTTGGCAGCATTTCATTTCATTTACGAACCCAAACAATGAAGAACAAGTCATTTTTCAGGTTCTTTTTCTCCATGTCAAGTGCCGGTTTTTCAATTCAACCCTCAGCTTTGTCAGATAAGTTAATTACAACACAACCCTGGCACTTCCAGGGAGGTTAAACACACGATAAAGAGATCTAGAGCAGTATTAATACATTCTTTATCTCCAAAGCATAAGAATGGTGAATCATTCAGAAAGTGTCAGTGAGCAGTTTTTTGGCCTTTGGACAAAGACATTTGAGCAAACTGTTTCTGCGTTTGTTGCAGACAAAGTTGAAGCACCAAGACTACCAGCCTATGGCCAAAGAGAGTCTCCAGCTGGCAGTTCATTTTCTCTTCCACACCTACCTACACACAAAAAAGAAACTCCGGTAAGTAAACACATACTGTGTCAAGATTGAAAACCCCTCATAGCACATTCTCACACTCTCTTCTTCTGTTCTGTTCTGTTCATCTCCTGCAGCGTGGACACAGAGGAGTGGATGGCGACAGTGGAGGTGTTGCTGTCGAAGAGCAGTGAGGCATGCCAGTGGATGGTTCAGTACCTCGTTGGACCAGAGGGACGAGAGATCACCAGGTTAGTACCTTTTGGCCGACTGCTTACCCCCTGTTACGCCTGTGGCAGGAACACAGAGAGTTATCTGCGTGAGCCATCTGCAAACCAGAGAAATAGATTGATAGCAGATTTCAAACGTAGATGTACTTTGTGAAGCTTGTTGTTGTTCCCAAAAAGCTTTGGCCTCTCACAAAGGTATTTGTTAGTCTTTGGATTTTGAGCTGCTACTTAAATACAGACATAATGGAACACAATCACTGCAGCTTTGTGCAGGCTGATTTTTGCAGGGCCGTGGCTTAGTTTTAATCACTGCAGCATTTTTGTAGCTGTCCTAGTGATATGTGATACTTGAGACTTGGCAGCTCCCTGCATCACTCCCTCATTCTAATCAATGCTCATTCAAGTCTATGACCTGGGTCAGAAAATTGACCCTGATAATGCTGTTGTAGCCACTAAAGCTTCCCTCACTGTGTCTCTCTGAAGTGCATGTTACTGCACATACTCATGCTTTAACACAGTTCTGCCCTTTGCTCTTGCTCTTTATTATTATGTTTTAAATACACAAACGCACACAGAGCTTTTAGTACTGAACATACTTACAGCCCAGGGTTGTAAATTAGCACCTACCATACACAGATGATTTTGTATAGCGGCGGGTGAATTTTCTCAACCTACCAGTCACAGTGGAAGGTAGATAAAAATACCGCATACTGACAAATGATATGATTACAATAGAGTGACCTGTGATGTTACACAACGCAGATTGAATCACGTCAGAATGTAAACACACAGAGCCAGAGGATCATTTCCCTAAGTGAGTGTAGTTTTTTTTTTTTTTTGTAAATGATATGTGGTGTCTTTACACTATTCTGCGTTTACGCATGAGGTGATCATGTAGTGTCATAACGTGATTGGTTGTGAAACATCGGACGTCTGGGCAACAGAACACTCCAGTCCCCTTACACACCACAGTACCTGTAGAGAGAAAGGAGATGTATAGTGTCAAAGTATTAAGTCTCACACACAAGGGTCAGAAAGTGGCTGTTCTTGCGTTTCTTCATACCACTCGTGTCACAGAAAACTGGCTATTTATCACATTACTATCATATTTTGTTCAAGTGAGGCTTGGGACTCCTGCCTATTGGATATGTTCAATGTAATTAATACTGATATACTCTCTGTCTCTCCCTCCCCAGGGTTTGTCTGTTGGAGTGTAGCGTGAGGGAAGTGAGAGTCGTTGTCGCATCCATCCTTGAAAAGACTCTGGAGAGTGCGCTTCACTTTGCAGACCCGGGATTGGACAGCCTGACCGACGCCCTGCTCTCCCTGTTGGACAAAGATGTTCCAGAGAATGTGAAAAACTGTGCACAGTATTTCAGCCTCTTCAGTAACTTTGCTCAAAGGGTAATAACGCACAGACAAATAAGCCATTTCAGGCTACATCCACACTAATATATGTTATGAAAAGTACCTCCACCCACGTGATTGTTTTAGCAACGATTCAGAAAAAAGCTATGAACATTCTAACACGCCGGTACACAGGGATTGCCACAAATTGCTCGAATATCAGCTTTCCTGCTGTGAATGTAGTCAGTACCCCGTTTCAATGTAGAATCTGCACAACAGCTGTTTACAGAGTCAATAAGGATGGAAGCGCCTGTAATTCAGTATCATAAATTAATTAACAACTGTCAAGGCTGACATCTTCACATGAAAAGGGCGCCGCAAATGTGGGTGTCTGCGCCATCGTTTCCAAAAGTCTGTTTTTGTCCCTCCACATTACAACGCAACTCTGGAGTTTCTAAACTAAAGCAGGGTCGGCAGCATTTCCAGAAGTCTTGAAACACTGGAGTAGTGTGGGCGAATTGGTGTAACTGAAGCAGAGGTTGTGGGTTTTGAAACAAAAGCATTTTAGTGTGGACGAAGCCTATGACTTCTTTGCATTGTAGAATAAAACATCAAAATGAAATGCCAGTCAACTGATGTCCTGAGCCTTCTCTTTCTCTCTCAGGGCTGCGGTCCATGTCAGTTATTGCTGAAACACTCTGCCTATCGTCGGATGCTCATCTTCCTGTTGGGACCCAACAGGCAGAACAACCAGGTCGAACTGAATTATTTTTGTGGTTGTATTTTTGAAAACAGTAACAGCAACAGTACATACTTAAAATGAAAAGTCTCTATTTGTTAATTACTAGTGTATTAATGTTTTGTTTTTTTTGTGCGCGCCATACGCAGAACCGGCGGTGGAGTCCAGCCCAGGCTCGAGAGTTTCTTCACCTTCACAGCACTTTGGCCCTCATCACTCTGCACTCTGACCTCAGCTCCCAACGGACGCAAGGTGATACGTTTTTCATGTTCCTCACAAACACATGAATATATCCAAGCCGCCTTTTGGTTTGTGTTTAGTTTGCTGACTTGTTGGTTATTCGTTGTGCTGTGTAGCTCAAGGAGTGTTCAAGCTGCGTGTGAATAGCGTCCCATCCTCCACCCCACTCCTCCCACTCCACAGTGACATCCTGGCCTCACTCTTCACTCCAGAGGGCCAGCCTTATCTGCTAGAGGTACTCCCAGCAATTCATTTTTTGGTTGTTTTTTTTTTTTTTTACCTTTTACAGAATTGCAGTCATTCTTGTTGATTGTGACATCAGGGAACAGATGAAAAGGCTCAAAAACATTTTCATTTCTGTGAATATCTATTAGGTGATGTTTGCCATGCGGGAGTTGACCGGCCCGCTGTCTCTGCTGATAGAGATGGTGACTTTCTGCTCGTTCTGTAATGAGCCCTTCTCCCTGGGGGTGCTGCAGTTACTCAAAGTAAGAAAGCTTTAAAGGTCTCACAGAACCTCTTGCCACAAAAATGGTCAAAGCTGAGTGGGCTTTTTTTTTTTTAAACTTATCTTGTTTGTGTCTCGCAGACCCAGCTGGAGACGGCTCCACCTCATGAGCTGAAGAACATTTTTCAGATGCTGCAGGAGCTACTTGTAAGTAATCATCTCCTTACCTTTATCTGTCACTGATAAGATGCTTGTACTGATATTACCTGGTCTATCACTTTATAACCATACAGTTAGCTTTTCTAACTTGGTTTAATCTTTTACCTCAGGTCGCAGAAGACCCCCTGCAATCCCAGAGACTCAAGTATGCTTTTGAGTCCGAGAAAGGCCTCTTAGGTATGTTTTTCAGCTGGAACGATATCTTTTTCTTGTTAACAACGTTGGTAAACTGCCACACGTGTGTATTAAATGGATTTAATGAGTGTATTAAACCCTAACTGAGCACTCTCCTCCCCACAGCTTTGATGCACCAGAGCAACAATGTGGACAGCAGACGCTGCTACCAGTGTGTGAAGTTCCTGGTCACGTTAGCCCAGAAGTAGGTTTCCCTCAGGGTTAGAGAGCAGCACTGTGCAATACAAGTGCATCTCAAAAAAATAGAATGATGGGGAAGAAGCTAAAACTTTATTAAACCGTTTGATTGTCTTATGCCAGGTTCCATAAAAAAAAATCTAAAATTGAACAATCTGGATTTTAGTCTTTGAAAAGTCTTGAATACAAGGTTGACAGCTCTTGAAAATGATTGCATTTAGTATACCGTCCTGTCTTCACATCAGGGGGACACCAAAGTCCAGCTCTAGCTCAACAGTACACGAAAAAGGGCTTGAATTGTATTCATAATGGTTTTAAAAAAGGCCTTAAATTTAATTTGTTGACACCTGCAAAGTGAAGGTAGCATGTGTTCGTTTTGATGCAAACATATTCACTAATTTCTAGAATATGTAACTCTGCAACCAAATGTGTGAATCACGTTGTCTCAAAATAACACACGTAGGGCTTTTGGTTGTAATCTTACAAATTTGCTGTTTCAACAGTCAAGAAATGAGCCTGTGTACTACATTAGAATTTTTTGAGATGCACTTGTGCAGTCGTTATTCTAGGAAACACAATGACTTCACCGTCTTCTACTTGTCCTATTAGGTGTCCTCCAGCCAAGGATTACTTCAAGGACTTGTCTGGTCACTGGAGCTGGGCAGTGCAGTGGCTACAGAAAAAGGCAAGCTCATAAAATACTGCATTACCTGTTATAGCAGAGGGACTGTTTTATCTACCCTGGCGACCTTTTTTTATTTAATTATTGCGTGTCGTTTTTGTTCGTGTGTCATATTATCATATTTCCTCTGCATTCAGATGACAGAGCATTACTGGACTCCTCAGAGCAACGTCTCTAATGAAACATCCACCAACAAAACCTTCCAGCGCACCATCTCTGCACAGGTACGCACAGACACACACACACACAAATACGACATATCAGCTCAAAGACTCGCTTATACTTGTGCTCATCCCAACCCACCTGTATGATTTGTGTTTGTGTTAAACTCTGCAGGACACACTGGCCTATGCCACAGCGTTGTTAAATGAGAAGGAACAGTCCGGCAGCAGCAACGGCTCTGACGGCAGCCCAGCAAATGAAAACGCAGACCGCAGCCTCCGACAGGTAGCCCTCGCTGTGGGGTTGATGCGTGACTCATCAGTTTGTGTTCAGCCTTGGTTGAGAAGAATAGAGCAAAAATGGGACATCTCACTGGCTTCTGTCAAGAGCTATAAAGGCACTTTGTTCCCTCCCACGGTCGTGCCATTCTTTTGTGATTCCTGCTGTCCCCGTCAGGAAGCCCACACAACACAAGACTGTCAGACTTGTTCTGGCACACACATGAAAACTGCAGATAATAAGTGTGTAGAAATGATAATCCTCCTGTCAGTGGGACATAGGCACCGTTTATTTATGTACACCCCCAAGCAGAGGTGGAATGTAACCAAGTACATTTACTAAAATACTGTCCCTAAGTACATTTTTGACATACTTGTACTTCCGTTTTATGCTGCTTTATACTACTATTCCACTACATTTCAGATGGAAATACTGCACGTTTTACTCCGCCGCATTTGATTGACACAGTTACTTTTTACATTAACCAAAAACGTATGATTTGCTTGTATGATTTGATGCAGTACTGCAGGTCTGCATGATACGAGAAAAATGTGCAACGTACAAAAACATCGTTCAGTATCGCGATGAGGATATGACTTGTGATAAATACACAAAGTTACCTCGTAACTGCAGACGAATTGACCGCATTTAATCTGAGGGTAGCATGAATGAATGGCGCAGATACTTAAAATGATTTTTCTTGTTCAGTGTGTTTCAGTCTTTTGTGAGATGTTTATCACACGTCTTCATGTCACAATGACAATGACAATACAGTTTATTTGTCATTACTATGCAGTACTATAACTACTACATTGATGAACTACATTAAAATACTCTTTCATTCATTCTTTAGTCATAAAAACAGAATAAATCTCTAGAATATTATAGCTGGAAGGAGCAGGATTCTGCGTAATGAGTATTTTTGATACTTTAGAGTACATTTTGCTGATAATATTTCTGTACGTTTACTTAAAGGTACAATGTGTAAGATTTGGGGAGATTTAGGAGGATCTAATTGCAGAAATGTAATATAATCATAGTTATGTTTTCATTAGTGTATAATCACTTGAAATTAATTTGTTGTGTTTTCATTACCATAGGCCCCTCCATGGATTTCACAACGTTTCTGTTTTAACCCTAAAGGGACTTATTCTTTTTTCTGTTTTATGGTGTGTTGCATCCAGTGTTAAGGTGTATAATCACCATTTGCTGTGTTCGAGTGTAGAC
>JAPQRN010000019.1:16928285-16945890 GCA_037367275.1 Coranthus polyacanthus | reverse complement strand
ATTCATATCAAGCCATTACCCGATTATTACTGTGGTAATAACATGGCATTTCTTACTTTATTCAACCAGAGGTGAATGAAGGTGGCTATTTCATCTAGTAAATGACTACATCTATAATCCTCTATTTGGGTTCATCAGTAATAATCAGAATCCTTTTTAATCATTGCGTTGTCCATTTTTATTTTTTTTTCTAAACTACATGTGGATAAATGTTTATTCCAACAAACTGAAGTGAAATGTTCATCTTCAAATCTGCCGTTTAACTCCTTTGTGCACATGCTGTTCCAGACAGAAGGAAAACAAAAGACTGCTCGACGTTAACTAGCTCACAAATCAAGCTGCTAATCAGCCTGATTAGCCTCATCAATGTTCCCAGACACTGATGAAAAAGCCTGTGGTGAGTTGTCCAGCTGTGATTTGACTGAGCTGCTGTCTGTATTTGTGCAGCGTGGCATCTGTCTTTTCAACCTTTCATCCTGTATCGTCCTTTCCTCTGGGTATGCTTGGTTTAAGAGCCACACATTGCGATGCATGTTGACAAGATATTATTTGGCTCAGGCAGTTTGTGTAAAAAAAAAAAAAAAAAAAAATTTAAATCCTTTACACAAACTGTCTTGTAAATCAGCAAAAGTTTATACGAACCACTCTAATTCACCTGCTCGGGTTGACGGTCCAGACAGAATGACAGAAAGTTATCATGACATCCATGAAAGCTCTTTTTATTATAATAGTTTTGTAAAAAGATACAAAAATATTTGGTTACATTTTAGAAACCTTGTATAGCATGGTTAAATATCTCAGAACAGAACTGAGAGTAACACCTTCTTCCTTTAAGTCTTAATGCAATATTTTAGCTTAAGCAGATTTTAACCTAATCCTAAAACTAACACATAACCAGTTTTACAGAAGTGCTATCGATCACATGTGAATATTAGGGGGTTGAGGACATGAGGGTTAATAAAACCAAAGATGGCAATAGAGAGACATCAGAGTTGTTTTCAAGGTGTTGGGACATCAAAGTGGTGTGAGACACCATCAGTGAGGAGCTGTGGCAGGCTGATCTGGCGGTCTGATACGACAGCAAACTGCGATGCTCGGTGCCCCATCCGCTCCTGTGGCACCGGGAACATGGCAACTGTTGCCCTTAGCAACTGGCCCCGAGTTAGCAGAGCCCTTGGAGACGGCGTTACAGTCTGTCAAAGTCCAACCAGACGGACAGGACACCTCCACCTGGGGGGGGAAATAAAATGAAATCACAGCAGTAATTTAAGAAGCTTTGAGAATCGTTGAGGTTGACGTTTACTTCATGGTCATAGCATACAGCATTATTCACCTGCTCTTTATTAGCCGATGTGTTGTCCAGCAGGTGGCACTCCAGAGATGGAGCGTGGCAGCACAGTGCATGTGAAGTGACACCTTCTTTCACCACACAGCGCTTCCGATCACCGTGATGTGGACGTGAGCCAGATGAGATCTGAGCAGCCGACCAAAATGTACAACCTAGAAAGAGGAAGGTGTTATAAGCCTAGTTAAGATTTTAAAAAACTTTGGATGAAAGTATTTGCTGTTATTAATTCTTGGGCAAGGCTGGAAACAAGCACTGAATTTATCCAGAAACAATCAAAAAGGCAGTATCGGAAGAACGTATCAAGGAGTAGCAGCACAGTTTGAGAACCTCGCTCTTTATATGCACATGTAACTGGTATTTATGCTGTCAGGGAGTGCATTTTCTTTGTCTGATTGCCATGGTAACTAACATAATTGACCTAGATGTGCAAAGGATGCTTTTATACAGGAGTTTTTGACAGACTTCTGCCTTTGCCCTGTGGACAGCTGAGCTTGTGTCATTCAAAGTGCAGCAGATAATACCTGTATCTTACCGGTCAGGTGGTGCTGTAGCCCGACACACCCAGCGTCCTGCCCAGGCTGTGGACTAGCGTGGACCTGGCACTGCAGACCTGTGTTTACACAGCAGCGTGCCACAGCGTGCACCCCTTTACCTCCCGGGCCGTTATAGGCTACACACTCCGTCTGCCCACTGCTCTCCTGCAGAGTGAAAGGTGTCAGTGTCTAGTGTTTGTGGACTTTTTTTTAAGGATGATGACAGCTCTGCTTAAACTCACGTCGATTGTTTCTCCCGCACGGACGCCGTCGGGAGCATAGCTGCTGCAGCCCATCATCACCTCTCCCCGACGACAGCGGCTGATCACCCTGTCAGTGCTCGTAACCCCCGACCTCTCTGACCACACTGAGCGACAGAGCAGCTCCCCATCTGCGGACACCCACACACTGTGAGCTACACACAGATGTTGCGTGTGCGTGTGTATGAGACAGTGCTGTGAGTCACTAACTTGTGTCGTTGGCCGCTGAGGCTGGAGGCATGGCTGCTACCAGGTTTGGGGTGGAGAGATGATGCGTTTCAGGCAAAGAGAGGAGGTTGATCGTGTTACTGATGGAGGAGTGAAGCATAACCTGCAGGACCTGCACAGGCGATGCTTTCTGATTGGCTGACAGGATCACCGCCGCGATGCCTACACAAGTACAAGCCAAAGCACACTTTAACTAAGTACTTTTACTGAAGTGTTGGAACTGTAACTTATGGATGAAGTCAAGGATGAGTTGAGGAAAAATTCTCAAGTTAAATAAACTTCAGAAACCCTCTTGGATTTGCTGGAAAATGCATTGTGACTGAAAACAGGGCCATGTGAAAAGTTGACCTTTTAGAGATGCATGGTTCTCACAACGCTACAAACATATGATGATCTTATAGAATATGATGTATGGCTTTCAGTGTGTGTGTGTGTGTGTGCATACCGGCAGCATGGGCAGCAGCCTGGGAGGTTCCACTGCGTGATGTGAAACAGGTGCTACAGTCACTACTGGCACTAACAATGTCATCACCGGGTGCAAACAAGTCAACGCAACGGCCAAAGTTTGTTCCCCCTGCTCCCAGTGCCATGGGCTGGTCTGCTGAATTAACTGCCCCTACCGTGATCACCTGCACAGATGGAAAGTTGAGTTACAGTTTGTGAGGATGTTATGTGAAGGCTCTTCATAGGAAGTGTATGGGATGTAACCTCAGGCTCTGAAGCAGGTGAGTAGAGGCAGGCGTCGTCTCTGAAGTTCCCTGCAGCAGCGATGACCACAGCTCCGTTAGCAACCATGTCCCGACAGGCTGTGTTCAATGAGCGGCTGAAGCCACCAGTAAAAGGCATCAGAACGACCACAGCGTCCACTGGCCTGGCCAGCAGAGTTGCTCGGATATACTCCAAACCTGAATGGAAGGCGTACAGTCAGTGAACCACGTTAGAGATCTCACCACAGGCCTGAGTGAGGCAGCGCTTGGTAGACAATTATAGGTGATGATCTTAGAAATCATCGTTCTACCTGCCAACGCTCCTGATACAGTCCCCTTTCCCTGGCAGTTAAGCACACGGACCAGATTAACACCAGCGCCTCGAGCAACACCAGAGTCTGACCCACTCAGAACCCCAGCCATGTGTGTGCCATGGCTGTCACACTGACTGGCCTGCACAGGAGACAAGGAGGCTTACAGTGAAAAATGTGCAGCAGAATAGACGAAGTTCCTCTAATTTTACATTTATCGGAAAGTGAGATCACTGCTTCGAATGTGTGAAAGCGATCTTATTAAAGTGGTAAGAATTTCCATTGTGTGTTTTAAACCTGTCTGTGCACTCTGACTCCGTCCTCCTCAGGGACGTGACTGAAGTCTGTGATGAGCACCCGTCCTTCAACCTCTCTGTGGGAACTGTGGATACTGCCATCCATCAGATACACCTCTGCCATCCCTCCATCGTCTGCGGAGGACGGGGGGAGGGGGGTCAGTATGTCATTACTTCAGTGCATGCATATGTGTGTGTGTGAGACAGACAGAGACAGACTCACTGGGTGGCCTGTATGTTCCATTTTCTGAGGTGCCACCATAGGGCTGCAGTAGCTTCTGAAGGTTCCAGGGGGCGCTCTGAGCAAAGATGGATGAGTCTTCCTCTATGTAGTGAACATGAGGGAGCTTCATCGCCTGGCAGATATATAAACTTTATTGTGATGGTTTTTATTGTGATTTTTTAATTTAAATCTCAATGTGGAAGCACCTTCTATGATCTGATGAGCATTTTGGCATTGCACATCAATAAAAACGTATTAACCTTATATCACAATGCTTCCACCTGTTTCTCTGATATGTCTTTGAAGGTGTCATAAATTAAGCAAAACAGACAGGTTTGCAAAAGGAGCACCCGATGCAGCTTGCAAGAGAAATTCAATTTCAATGTTTTGGTATTTTCAGAGCAGTCCAGCAAAATTACTTCACACCAGCAGACTCCATGAAGCATGTGGAATTTTCTTTTTTTTTTTTTTTTGATGCAAAGGAAAAGAATGTTGAATGCCAAGATGTGTCAAGCTGATCAAAATGGCCCAATTCAAATGGTCCGTGAGCCCCAAGGGCCACTATTGTAATCGATTACTGTCCATCACGTGTTAGGGTGTTGCTGAGGTGCACAGATGAGGCCTTACCAGGTGAAGGACGTCACTGCTCATCTTTACCAGGAAACCGTGCAGAGCTCCGGAGAAGGTCTGCAGGATCTCCAGCAGGTAACCTCTCCTGGCCGCCTTGGCTCTCAGCCTCCTGATGGTCCTCTGGACGTGAGACTCGTGGGTCCCCTGATGCAGTATGACCAGGTACTGACCGGGCATGCGCCACGCCGCCTGGAAGCACAGCACAGCACAGAGAACATGCAGGTGCTCGGTCCCAATGTGCAGGAACATGTACACTTGACGAAGTTTTAAAAATGTAACTGCATACTCGGATACTTGATACCAATACATATGTTACATACTGTATGTACAAAACTTCAGATGCAAGGTTGTGTGTGGCTCTAAAAGCAATCAGCAAAGATGAACCCATTAGACCCTAATTTAAAAGCTTCTTGTAAAATAAAAATCCAATAAAGGGACAAATCAGCTCTTCGTTAATCTTTGCACGAGATGGAGAATTCAAACTTGTCAGGCGCTCAAACGCACGTCAACAAGAGATGCTTTGATTTCCCAGCCACGGTGATCAATATTCCCGAAGCTACCTTGCTGCACCTGAGGAACTCTGCGGCGGGTTCGGCTCCGGTTTCAGGTTGAGTTCCGTCCTCTCGGATCAGATCCAGGATCATCTCGTCGTCCTCGGGGTAGTCCTGTGCGCTCACGGCCAGAGATGCGCACAACCACAGCGCCCAGCCTATCCAGGCTGAGGTGCGACACATTCTTCACACCAGTATAAGACTGAGAAAATGATCAGGATTAATATAAAAATCACACAAATCCACTAGTGACTTTTTTTTTTTTAATTATTATTTTAGTCTCAGTTATCCAGATGTTTTCAGTCTGCGCGTCCCGTGCGTTTTGGGCGCCTGATGGTGAGACAGCGACTCCAACCATCTATTTGAATTTTTGTTAAAAAAAAAAAAAAAAAAAAAAAAATGGAATCGAACAATTGATTCTTATTATTCGAGGCGGGGATTGGTGACGTCTCTTCGCCTCACGCCACCGCTTTTGTATCGAATGATTGTCCTCCGTTAAAAACACCTCTTACTGTGGCGGAGTCAGGTTTCAACCTCCCCCAAACCAGCCTGTAATTATTGCATGTGATTCTGGGGAAAAAAGGACAAACAAAAAAAATCTCTGAGTTTATGTGTTGATGCTGCTTTAACTTAATGTGACCAAACTGAGCAACGAATACAACTGCAAGTTTCTGAACCTATGCTGTATGATTGCATGCAGACGTCTTTATTATTGTTCGGGTTAGGTTTTATTTTCCGGCCATTTGTGTTTATGTGTGTAAATCTAGTCTATTTTAAGTATAGCACTCATTTTAAAGTGAAATGTCTGTTACACTCACACCTCACTGAATCTCACCCTCTCTTTTCCTCTGTGACTTCAACTCATTTTCAACAATTTAATGTGTGAATTATACAGGTCAAAATTAAAAAAAAAAAAAAAAAAAGACCTTGTTTTAAGACTTGGGGAAATGGGCATTGCACAAGGAGTAGGAAAATACTCAGCCTCTGACAACAGGCGTATAATGCTCTGTGTGGCTCTGGACGAACTTTGCAAAGTTTTCAAAGTTTAATTTGATAATGTCAGAGTTTTCTTGGACATTTGCATGACTGGACTTGACATGACAGACAAAACTATTTTACTGCGAAGAGGAATGATGGAAACGATTGTTGCATCTCTAAATGTAATAAATAACAGAAAAATGGAGCTTTAAAGACGACGGTGTGATTACAATTAGTAGCTGCTGCAGTTTTAATTTTGAAAAACGGTTTCGTTCGTCAGTGTTGTGTTCCTCGACTTAAAAGTGCAACGCTAAACTGAAGCAACCCCCGCAAAAAAAATCAGATAATCTGTGTGTAGTGGTGGCAACACATCAGTTTTCCACACCAAACCCACTTTCTTTCTTACAGTAAACAATGCCACCTACTGGAGTCTTTTTGCCATACATTCAACTTTAATAACCACTTCAGATTTTCACAAAGTAATACAAAACTGTTGACACTGTATCGGTCACAGTCACCAGCTGTAAAAATCCAAACAGCATCATGTGCGAGCGATCGTTCTATTAAAAGGTCATTCAATACATCAAACAGAGGAGCCTGAGTGCAGTTTGTGAGCCCGGAGTGTGGTGACGAGGAGTCCTCCATCAGACCAGGTGCAGCGTGGGACAGCTGTGACACTGGCTCTTGAGAGGTTCGGGGAAAAGTCTGCTGCTTCTCGACTTTTGGCCACAGAAACCTGGCAGAGCCTCAGCATGCCTGAAATTAAATAAAGGAGGAGGAGGAGGGGGGAGAGACCGAAATAGAAGGTCTAGTCTAGTTTCAGCATTTTGTCCTCATTTTATACTTCTGAGGCGTTCTGAGTTTTGCTGAGCACGCATGTCTTTATCTGTCTTCGCTCTTTACTTCCAGAACCTCGGTCACGTGCAGGAGCTGAACAACCACTGCCTCTAACTGAGGCTTGAGTACTTTAATCAAGGGTACATTAATGGTCAGAGGAGGAAGTGTTATTCATTCACTGTGTCTGTTCTTTTCAAAGAAAACCTTCAGGCTACAGCTGCTCCGTTTTCTTCTACTCCACTTTCCCCCCCTCTCTTCCCTCCCTCCTCTGTGCTACTCTATTAGATCACCATTAATTTTCCTGTAAAGATAATAAAATTAGTATCTGCAGTGTATTAGGGCAGATCCTCCCCCCTTCAGACATTATTATGCTGCTGCTGCTGCTGCCGCCGTGTTCACCCATTACATGATGATCACTTAGCATCCTGACAGACGGGTCACAAAGGATCATTAAGGCCTAAATATTATACACCCACTTGTCTGTGGACCTTTATGACAGTGTGTGTGTGTGTGTGTCTGACAGTACCGTTCACGTTTTGCCTCAACAGAAGTACACACTACATCCTCTGGGTTCTGGGCCAAAACGACCTATCAAAACACACAAATCAATTTCACGTGTTATTTCCTGTGTCTCTCTCCCTCTCTATCTCCAAAACACCCACAATCTGTATCTTCTGTACCTTGGGATAGCACTGGCAGAGGCTCCACACGGTCCCAACACACACCATGGTGACGCCCATAGCGCACATTGTGGCGTAGACGTGGGGTCGTTCCTGAGTCATGATGAAGAGGCCCACCGCCGCCACGCACAGTCCTGCTGCTATGAGCCCGTAGCGATACGGTTTCCCCTCCACCATCGCTACAAACGCTGCTGCCACTACTTGAAACCGAAGCACCTGTCGTACAGAGGTGAGTTTGTGTCGCTCTGTGTCAGGGCTTGAAGGTGAGGGTGGAGACAGCACAGTTAGGGTTCCACTCTGCTGCCTATTACAGCCTGCAGACAGCCTGCTCAGGTATAAAATTGCAGGTGTGTGTGTGTACCTGATAGGTCACCTTGCTGCTGGCAAAAAGAAGGCTAGCAACTCGGCTTCAGAACAGTATCTGCAATTATGACTGTTTACGTTTGCTTGCTCTGGTTGTGACTTTAAATACATTTCTTTTTGTGTTTCCCTCTTAAATAAACAATCCATTATTTCTCTGTAACAACCACCCAGGGAGAGGCTTGTAGCTGTTATTTAACTCAAGTTTATAGTGACATCACAATTTAAACCATGGACAAACACGGAGTACAACGCTGAAGGATGAATAACATGGAGCTGTTAACATTCTGCTGTCACAGGCTTCTTATGTACAGTCTATGGTCACAGGTTAAGGCACTTTGCATTGGAATAAGCAGTCAATAAATGTGCAAAGTTCTAACAGGAAAGAGTGCAGATACAAAGAGCAAAGTTCTTATGTTTGAAGAAGACTGCTTCGCAGCTACAGTAGTAGGTCACATAAATACAAGCAGGCTTATAAAATATCCAAATTAGAATTACAAAAGGCTCGCAGCCTCGTTGCCATGAATCCCTTAGCTGTGTTGTAAACGTTCCATCATGCTGGTCTAAAGAAAGGCCCTAAGTATAGAAGGTGAAGCGTTTTGTAGTGATCAGTTCAATTCCATTCACAATCAATCACAACGTGCACATTTACTAGACACTGGAGGCCACTGCGGGGCTCAGTCTGTACAAATATTAGGTCTGTGTTCAGGATCAGGACGGCTCTCTTAAGGCACAGGACAGGCCTGTTACAGCCAGTTCACCAATAGCACCGACTGTTAATTAGGTTCTCTCTTTGATCCAAAGACAAAAGGCACCAACACAAAGTGAACAGGTCCACTAGAGTCAGCTGTTAAAGCTGCTCGCCCTGCTCCTGGCTCTTCATCACTGTGTCATAGGAGGGAGGGGGCTCCATAGTCCAAGGCGGCGGGGTGGATGGGAGGGGGGGTTCAGGCTCTGGTCTGGTGCTGACAGAATCTGATGACATCTCCCGACGAATTCGGTCCAACCTCCTGAAAAGAGACAGTTAAAAGGGAGATGTGAACTGCAGAGCTAATACAATGTGTCGTTTAATCAATTAGCTGATATGAGGAAACGGTTGCAAATGTCTTAAGTCAACGTTCCACTAAAAACACAATGATTTGTTGTAGCTTTTTGAAGCTTTTCTTTGTTATTTCTGAGAGTAAACCTAGTATTGGTGGGTTGAATTATAAAAGACAGTCTGTAATAGAGTAAAACCACTTCCTCTGGGTACAATTTAAGAAACATTGTCAGTCATTTTAGTCAGGTTTGTATCTACTGTAGAGGTAGAAAAGGTCTTGATGATGGAAATTCTGCCCCTGGTGTCCCTCTTTGGTGGTGCTGGATGATGAGCAGAGTCCTACTTGTTTAAATTAGCAGGCTATCATAGATTACCTCAGACAATACCAAAGCAAATCTGTTAACCACATGCATGTGTGTCTGCATGGCCTACTTCTATAATCAGCCTATAATCAGAAAATCTGTTGCTTTCCAGTTCTCGGGGGTCACAATTCCAGACTATTAAAATCCCTAAAGTGCTTCACTGCTCTTTGTCAAACTATTACAAATATGTGGCGATCTCTCCAAGGGGTCTGTTCAACACCAAGACCATTTGTCAGCTGATCTCCAAGGACGGCGTGTTCTGGTGTTTGTCTGTCCGTGCGTGTTTATTTATCTTAAACAACGCATGGTAAAACTGAAAACTCGTTTGCGTCTGTTTAATGTAGCAGTGTTGGTTTATCTTTGTCTTCTTCGACTCTTGGTTCAAATTAGGAAAAACTCCCCCAAAGACCCTTGAACGGGGCTACAGAGGAGGAATCCCTCATCCAGGACGGAAAGACAGTGCAAAAGCTATGTGCGTCTCCCCCTCTTCTCCTGTCCTCTCCTTTAGTCAGGAAACCCTGGGCTGGATCATCGGCTGTCCCGAACGTCTCCTGGCTGTTGGCCCCCCTCCCAAAACGTTGGACTGGATTGAGCCTGCTTTCTCTTCTGTCTCTCTATTTGTACATGTGCGTATGTCTCTTTCTCTGTCTCTCGTTCTGTGTCTGTGTTTTTCTCTGTCAAATGACAGAGGGTTTTGTACAATGCACAGAGGTACATTTGTGGCTGGGCTATATAAGTAAAACTGACTTGACTTAGGAGGTAGGAGATAAAGTCCTGCACATGTCGAAGGCTTAAACTGTAGCCTGCATACTGTAGTCTATTTTCTTTATTTTTGAGTTAGAAAGACAGTATATAAAAATGAGATACTACCTCCCAGCTTTGGTAACATGTCCCACATGATCGCACTTTTGGTTTCTTAGTCTTTTCTTAGTCTAATTTGCGCTCCTTGGAGACGTACAAGTGGGCCCAGTGTCCCTGAATGCACCTCCTGTCAAATTAAACTGCACAATGTCAGAGAAACGCGACCCTGCTCTCTCCTTCGAGGCAGGTAGATGTGTCTGCTAACTCTCAAACTGGAAATAATAAGAGGTTTGAATTGACACTGAACTGTCATATGGAGTTTACACAACAGTTTAAAACGCAACACACCTCAGTGATGGAAGTACTAACATCCTTCTCATCTGCTTTCACACTTAATGATCATTCCTACATTTACTCATCTCGACTGCAGAGAAAAAACATGCCTTTATTTCTCATTTGCACTTTTTATGAGAATCTCTTATAGCAGATGCATCCCTGTTTCCTTAACACAACCTGAGCTCTTCCTCCATGTTTAACTGCTGCCTTGTTGCTTTTAGTAAATACTTCAGCAACGTCGTCTGATCTGCAGTTCTTAATTGCTTTTAAGTTCTGTGTATTAAAAATGCTGATGGGTATGAGACGGTTCTGTGCTGATGGAAATGTGCATTACAGCGAATTAACCCGTGAGCCATTATAGTTCAGATAATTCCATCTGCCATAAATGGTCGCTCTCAGTTAGTTAGAATGTATTTTTGCTGAAATTTAAAAAAAAAAAAAAAATAGAAGCCACACACCTCTGTCAAATAAACCATAAACTACTGGACAAATTACAATAGTAACATGGTAAATGAAAGCGATCACCAAACTGGTTAAAATTCACCCTGAGGGGAAGATGGATCGTGGTTCTTGAAGCATTCCACAAAATCTTAACCACATTTTTAAACAGCTGAGACAAAATAACGAGTCCCTTAAGGCAGTACCTAATGCTGATTTTTTTTTTTTTTTTTCTGACCCCATAAACGGGACCCGCAACTGTTGTTGTGTTTTCACTTTCTTCTGTCCTACAGTCTACGTTCATGTGTTCTTCTGATAGCTACTGTACCTCTGTATGGCCAGGGCCTGCTGCGGGCTGAAGCGAGTACCCGTGCGGGGGTGCAGGAGGTAGTGGCCGGGCACCGCCACCTGGAGCTTCTTCATGGTCATGCAGAAGCCCAAGACCATAAGTCCCACGCCCCCCAAGCCCAGAGACACGCCGATCCCGAACAGCGGAACCGGTTGGTAAGTGAAGCCCATGCACAGGGCCATGACCACCCCCGCAGTCAGCAGCAGTATGCCCAGGAAGAGCAGCATGCCCTGGGAGAGCGGCATCTCCGGAGCCCTTCTGCCCTCTAGGAACTCACTGCAGTTTGATCCGACCTCCACTTCCAGCAGCAGCCAGTCTGCAGAAGAGAGAGAGAGGGAGAGGGAGAGAGGCAGCAGATACACAGCATCCAGACGTGAGCTGGAAATGATAGTGTGAGGAAGTGAGTGACAGATGAAGACTTTCTAAAAGCTACAGGAAATAGACTTTACGCGCACACATATGTTGGTACGTGTCGACCATCTGCGTGCGCGCCGCGGGGTGATAAACGTCGATCCTCTTTACCTGAAAGGATGTCGCGACGAGGAGCTGATCTGTAGACGCGTGGACTGAAAGCTCGCCTTCGTTATTGACCATATCTCCTCTCCTCCTCATTAAACTTTCGCCTCCTTTGTGATGTCCGTACGGCTTCCTACCGAGCCCCCGAAAAAAAAGAAACTCTGGGAAAAACAATCCGTTCGCCTCAGCCAGTGGGCTAGATCCAGAGCCGCGTCTATTCTTCTTCTCATTCTTGTTATCTGATCTTCTGCTGCTCCGCTTTTTTCTCACCACAGAAGCATATCCGGTATGGAGTGATTACGCTGGAAATCTGTAGGTTAGGAGTTGATGTCGCATGTGGGCCGGGCACTGTTTGGTTTTCATCTGGCCACACCAGCACCAGCAGCAGCAGCAGCAGCAGAGCCGTGCGGCGTGAGGAAGTGTTTTTTTTTTTTTGGTTTTTGTTTTTTTGTTTTTTGTTTTCGTGAGGAAAGGTTTTTTTTTTTTTTTTTAGGTGACGGGGAGGAGTGGTGGACCGGGCGGGCTGAGCATTGTCACTTTTCCTCTGTTTGGGCGAGCTGTTTACGCGAAGAGTCCGTAATAAACTGTGCGTTTTTTTTTTGGTTTTTTTTTTTTGGAGCTGAGCTTTGCTGGGGGTGGAGCAGGAGGATCCTCCGAGCTGGTCTACGTTCAAAACCACTGTCCGTGTCGGTACTAACGTACACATGTTGTAAACGTCCCCTTTCCCTGGAACACGTCTGACATGGTTTTCAGATTCTGACAGTAGTGTCTCAAATGTTGAAAGTAGGCTTACATATAGGGCGCCATTTGTAAAGCACGCACTCGCACAACCGGCTATATTTCGCTACATTTGGCTTCAAACAACATCGGAAAAGTTGATTATTGATAATTCGCACTACTTTTTTTTTTTTATTTAGTTACTCGGAGCTAAATGTCGTGAGATTTTGCTATTAATCTGCGTGCGCAATGCTCTCGCCTTTAACTTCTGGTAAATCCCATTCCTTTTAACACTTCACATCGTGTTTGATTTATTTACTCATGTATTTAAATCACAGGACACCTTTTAGTTTTGTTGTTTTTTGCGAGGCTGTAATAATAATTTGTATTCATATGGTAATAGTTTTATTTATATCACTAATAGCCCAGTCTCGTTATTCGGATTCAACAAGAAAACGCAGGAAATATGTTCACAGTATTAAAAACACAAAGTGGCAAAGAGTCACAAAAACAAACAAAAAAAGAGAACTGTTTGACATGTCTTGAACAAAACCTGGCGTGAAACACTAGAGATGTGCCTATAAGAGTTCAAAAATAGAAATGCACATGTATGGTCATTCTTAAGTTAATTCTCCTCCTTGGACACAAACAAGTGTTTCAGCTCCTGATGAAGATGATGTCTTATGACTTGAAAGTCAGAATAACTACGAAGTCGACCTCATGGTGACCTTTTCTCAGTTCTCTGCCTTTTTGATCCTGACTTCAAACTAAATGTGAAGCCGTTTAAAAGCCCACAATACAGTGCTTTTCTGTCTTGATGGAGTAAAATGAAATCGTTTTATCCACATTTTTATATTCATCTTAATTATGCATGGTAATTTTGACTTGGATTAAGGCGCAGATCAGATGACATTATGACACAAAGAACACCCTTCATCACTCTTTTATTAAATGAACTTGAATACACAGCGATTGAAATCATTTTTTTGCAAGATTCCCCATCTTGCGTTATCTTTTCCCAGCGTAAAGCATATCAGTCCCAGAGGCATGCATTAAGTATAAAAGGATCAGTCCAACCCAACGTGGTGGATCACCTATAATCCTGTGATTCGTGTGTGTGTGTGTGTGTGTGTGTTTGTGCGCAGGTGCATTTGAGCACCCGTTGTCTGTTGTCCTTGTGCTGTCAAAGATCACAATACTGGATTTGTGGTCATCAGTTTGCCGTGCTGCAGCGTCTTATTTTAGAGGCCGTGAAGGCTGTGGGCTCCTTTTCTCAACACAAAAATCAATACAACCCTTCTGCAAGAAAGTGGTGGTGTACAGTAATACGCATATTGTCCTCCATTGTATTTATTTTGAACTAATCTCATATTTGTTCTCTTTATAAAAAAAATACGCAAAAACAACGGTGTGATCATTTATAAGGGTGCGACGGCGCTACTTAAAGCTCAGAGAGAATTGCCACTGAGCTGCAGTGGTCTGAGGAGCGGTGGAAAAACTCATACGGTCAGATGAGTCATCCTTCCCCCCCCCCCAACTTTCAACAAGCAGACAAGTACACGTGTGGCACACAAGCTGACGTCTAGCAGCCTGGTGGTTTCTTACTGTGATTTGTCTCAGTTATGAATGATCACATTCATCCTGCGATAATTATCTATTAAGCCTTACCCAAGTTAAGACTGTCTACTTCTTGTAAACATCGGGATTATTACAGTTTCAGTTAAGAAGTTAGTTTTCAGTAATTGCACAAAAACATTTCATCAGTTCAGTTCCTTGTTTTTAATAAAAATTAGTCAAATAAAGATAATTTAAGACCAGAAAAGCGCCACCACTAATTTAAAACGCAATACAGGCCAAAATAAGATTACAAAACTTTGGATTGAGAAGAAGGATGTTATAATTATTTTGTGTTTATACATTTCTTTTGTGATGAACTTGTGCTTATCTGATTGTTAGGTTGTGCAGTTTCTGTTTAAATTAAATTAAATGATCTTTTTTTTTGTTCTGAACTGGGTTCGTGAAGTTATTTACACCTGAATCAAATGTTTCCCTATTAGCCCACTGTTACCCACATCATTTCTGAGCCACGACCCAACTCGAGCACCTATGGGAGATGTTGGGCCGACGTGTTGGACGGCGCTCTCCACCACCATCATCAAAACACCAAATGAAGGAGCATACTTTGGAGGAATGGTGTTTGACCTTCAGCCGGAGTTCAGAGACTTGTAGAATCAATGTCAAGGCACACTGAAGTTGTACTGGAGGCACGTCGTGATCCAACACCTTACTAATATACTTTATGTTGGTTATTTGTCACCCGCTCTGTACATCAAGTCACAATGTCTCACAGTGGCCCCACACTTTATAAAGACATGAAATATCTTGGTGCTTTATTTGTTTTGATGAGGCTGGCCGTCACCATAGGTTTGGGTATGTGTTGTGCACCTGCGTTGCAATTACAGAAAACATAGAGCGAACATGCTAAAACCCACAGGTGAACATCAGAATGAAGCATGCTTCAAGTATTTGATAAAATCTGTCACCGTGACGAGGCAGCCACTGCAAAGTCTGAGCCAAAGCTCCAATCGCTGCCTCTCCATCTTTTGGTCTGATCTACAGAGAAGTGGGACGTCTGCATCATCAAGCATTACACCTCAAAGCTGATCTCTCTTGATTGTCCAAACAGGGGCTCAGTTGCCAGGTGTGTGTCTGAGTATGCTCGCCGCAGGTGCGTAGAGCTGCACGTGGTCTTGATGGCCACCTCATAGGGAGGCGGTGGTCCCAGCCAGGGAGGAGGGTTAGGTGATGGGCTGAAACCCCCCGGGTCCATGGGAGGGTAGTCAAAATCCTCACCGTGAGCACCGTGTCTGTGGCGTTCCATCGTCCTACGATCAGAAAAAGATGTGTAGAAAGCAATTATAGTGTATTGAAAACAACATAATGTCCCAACACAAATTGATGTGTACAATGTTTGAGGAGATCAAATACTAGATGGAAAAGGGAGTCATGTTCCGTCAGTAGCCGTGTTTCCTGCCAAATACAGGGGTCGGATTTCATAATGGACACACTGGCTGTGCTCGATCATACAAATCCGTTGAATTATAGTCTGGGCCATGGGTCACGAGGAGCCATGTGTATGCAGGGTTTTTGTTTTCTACTGACCAACACACCTCTAATCAAACAGGATGACCTAATCAGATGTACTAATTAAAATAACACCTTCAGAGCAGTTGGGACAAAACTGCGCTTGCCTCCAAATCTGATTCATTTCAATTTTGCTGTCTTTATTTTTAGATAATGCAACTTGCCTGTAGGCAGTGCAAATGGGATATTAATCACAGACTATCAGCATCATGTCATCAGGGCTGTGCATGGCCTGCAGACGGCAAAAAGGAGGGCAATGTGGCCCTACTTTAGGAATGTTGACCAAAAATGAATTAGGAATATTTCTTTCTTGAAAAACAAAATGCAGGTTTTGAGGTATGTCTGTGCCCAGGCTTTCTACAATTCTACAATTACTGATCTATTCCAAATGACCCTGAAACTTGATGAATGAACTTTTAAGGCACTAGTATAGTATAGATATAAAGGAAGGACGAAGTCGACAGCAAGGCAAACAGGTAAACATAAGGAAGCGATCGTGTTTTACATTAATTTGATGTTCTATGTATTGTTAGTAGTGTACAGAAACATATTAATTCACAACAGTTTCCAGAATAAAAATGGCCATGGAGGTAAAAGCTTTCATATGACTATCTCAACCAACCTGGGCAGAAACACTGACTGTGATTCTGCAAAGCGGTTCCCCGGAGGTGAGAAGAGGGCATGGCTGCCGAAGTTGGGGTAATCATTATATAGATAATGTGGGCACTCTGGGTCAAACTCCCGGTGGTTGTAGTTTACCGCACTTTTGCTGTTCATGGCCCAAAAGAGCCCCAGGATGAGCATGACCACCCCCAGCACCACGCAGCAGAGGGAGAACGCCTGCAGACGGCTCTGGTTGGAGGCCAGGAAGGCTGTGGAGCCCCCGGTCACAATGAGGAAGGCTCCGACGAAGATTGCTCCGTGGTGCAGGGAAGGCATCCTACCTCAGGACCGTAAGTATTACTGAGGTTACGGCGTGGGATGTAACAGGCTGGATACTGTCAGTCACACGCAAACTGTCCCACCGAGTGCGTTCTCCATGCGCTCTGAAGGACCACACGCACCCAAATAATTCACTCTGAAGTTGCAACAATCTCCTTACAGGGAACGGCTTACTCAATGTGACTTGTTCCCATCATTTGTTTATTTATTTATTTATTTTAATCTCCCATACAGATTGAAAAAAACAAAACAAACTGTTGATCAAAGAGTCCATGTGGTAGTCCTTACTGTGTAGATGTCCAGATCCTGTGGAAAAGTGTCCAAAAAAAAAACGGCGCTTTGTTGGGAAATAAAGAAAAAGAAGAAAACGGTGATGGCTTTGATGCGCATCAGGCCAATGTGGACTAGCTGTGTGTTTATCATCAAGGCAGATGGACGAGAGGACGGCAGAGCCCATTAAGAAATCTTTACTGGCGCCCCACCCTCCCTCTGTCTAATGTGTCTGAAGGGTACCACTTTAGCCCTCTCTCTGTGTGTGTGAGTGTGTGTGTTAGACCTTCCAATTCCTATAAACATTAAATGAACATACTGGATATGACAAAGACGACAAAGGGGTTCTTTGTAGTCTAATGGTAAGCCTCAAAAGGCTACACTGTGCAACAACAAATAAGTTCCACCCAGGTTTCAACAGTCTCTTTGATCTATTTTAGCTCTTTTAAGGGGAAGGTACACGAGAGGGAGAGCGATTGCGTTTCGATTTAAGCGATTTTAGACGGAAACTAGGCAAAATTAAAAAAAAAAAAAAAAAAAAAAGAAAAGAAAAAGAAAGAAACACATTGCCTATAAAGTAAAGATAGCAAGTGAAAAAGCACTCTGAAACTAAATAAATACATTTTAAGTTAAAATCAGTCAGTGTGGCTTGGAACTGATTGGTATGAATAATGCAAATAAAACCCAATCCGAATGTAGCTACTTATAAAACACTTTTAAAAACCACGACTGACCGCGGTTCTGTAAAA
>JAPQRN010000019.1:16911596-16928185 GCA_037367275.1 Coranthus polyacanthus | reverse complement strand
CTCGTAATGAACTTCTACGTATATAAAAAATGTTTTTTTTAATTTTCGACCACATTGAATCACAGTTTCGAGCGGACGTCTCAATGACTGATATCAGCGGTGTTGTAACAGAAAACTGGGCGCATGGTGTGACAGCCGTTCTGCTTTATGATTGGTTGAAAATCAGAGAGGCTATCGCTCCAGAATTCACTACAGCCGCATGTTTGACGAATCAGCGTGCCGCACACACGGATGGTCCCGCCTCCTTGGTGATAGTGACCAATCAGCGTGAAGTAGGGGACGGTCCCACTCAGCACCTAGCACCGTTCACCTATCGTGGTGGAGGGACCGTGAGGAGTGGGGTTTGTGCGGTGGAATAATCAATAGTGAGTTCACCCACATTCTGTCCTCACCTGTCAGTGGAGGTGTCGCCAAAACAGTGAACATATCTTCTGGTTCGGAGAGTGCACAGAGTCGGAGCTGATCTGCGTCGAAGCGATGGATCCGCTGCTGTATTTAGCTGGTTTGGTCGTTTTGTTTCTGCTGTGGATCAAAGTCAAAGGTCTCGATTACGTGATCATTCACCAGAGGTGGATATTCGTGTGCCTGTTCCTCCTGCCGCTCTCCATCATATTTGATGTGTATTATTACGTGCGGGCATGGCTGATTTTTAAAATGTGCTCTGCGCCCAAACTGCACGACCAGCGTGTGCGAGACATCCAGCGACAGGTGAGCATCTCTGCGTGCGTGTGCGGTAGTTTGACTTTCCTTAGAGACATTATGAGGTTATCAACTTAAGAACCATCTCGACGCGTTTTAAACCCCGTCACCCTGTAACACTGAACGAGTGGGAGACAATGCATTAAGGCCTAACTGAACTGGACTTGAGCTGATATGATTAATCGACTATTAATCGACTATTTTGATAATCGATTATCGGTTTGAGTGATTTGAAGATAGAAGTCTAAATTCTCTGATAAATGTCAACATTTTTTGGTTTCTTTCTTCCTCTACGGTAAACTGAATATCTTTGGGTTATGACAAGACAATCTTAGCCTCCTGGAAACATGTTTCATCATTTTATAGACGAACGATTAATCGATTACTCGAGAAAACAAATCGACAGATTACAATCGACAATGAAAATAATTGTTAGTTGAAGACTGGACTGTATCTAAATAGTCAAAAGTTGTCACGTGCATTTCAGTATTTCAAAACACAGTACTATACACCCTAACTATTAGATGAATATTGTTTTATAATAGTATTGTTCAAGGCCATGGTCGTGGATTCAACAATGGAGGGCCAAATCTGCCTGCACCACTAGAAAAAGTTGACAACTCATCTCCTCCCATTCTAAAACACATAGATATTCATATTCAATAATAGGGCTGGGCGATATGGACAAAAATGATAAATGAGTCGATATGTGGAAATTATCACAATAGATGTCAAAGCATAATTTCTGTCAATTTTAGGCTGAGTTTTGGTCCTGAGTGAAAATTAAAGAAACCGGACGGTTATTTGTGGTTTTAAACTATTCTTTAAAGTCAGAAAATGGAAAACACTTGTCAAACAGTAGAGCATTTCAGAAGTCTAGAGGTAGATCATTCAAAACAATTCTAATGTTCGTCTAACACTAAAATAAAAAGTTAAACAACAAAACACTGGAATGTTCAGAAGTGTCTTAGCTGACACTGTAAACAGAATAAAACCAAAAGACATAAGAAAAATGTATATCAGGATAATGTCATCGTGTGTTGTGAAAAAACCTCCACAACACTGGCTGCATGTTTCAGACGTCAGTGCGCAAGTGTTGTTGTTAAGGTACAAAGTTATCGCTGTTAGCCGATCACTTATTACACACAGTGTTTTATTGGTCGTCTCTGAACCTTTGATGCAGTGACGTGAAAGTTCAGCCTTTTTTTTCTCCTCTGATTTCAACCTAATGTTTCAGGTGCGCGAGTGGAGGAAGGAAGGGGGTAAGAACTACATGTGTACGGGTCGACCTGGGTGGCTCACTGTGTCTCTCAGAGTGGGGAAATACAAGAAGACCCACAAGAACATCATGATCAATATGATGGACATTCTTGAGGTGGACACAAAGAGGCAGGTAGGAAGGAGCACCTATTGTATAAACATGTTACACCTGTTAGATGTGTTCATGTGTCACAGGTCTTTATAGTTACAAAAAAACAGGATCGTTGTAGTTCATCCCAACTTGAGCTTCAGTTTTTTTAAGGTTGGCTGTAATTTCTTTTTCGTGTGATTACATTGTGGCCTCCTCGCTAAAGTCATTCCTGAGATTGAGAATACAGTAAGTAAAAAACACAGTAGTCTGATAATCTGACATTTTTGTAAACAGGAACACCCATAGGATGCATTATACCTTATCTTCCTTCTCTGACAAATACGTCTTTCTTTTTTAGCAATTCACAGATCTCAGCAATTGATCAACTCATGGACATACGTACAAAAACAAGACCTGAATTATGATTCGTGATTGAGAACTGAGCACTGAGAATAAGAGACGTTCACAAGAACAATAAGTTTACAATAGACAAGGAAATCAAACACAATTACAAGAATCATTAAAAAAAAAAAATAATAATAATGGTTCCTGAAGCCAGTTCTGCCAACGGTGGTGCGTACGTGAAGAATATTGAAGGTTAAATAACTACTGGATTGTACAGTAGACACCAGATTAAAACGACAGGAGCGATGCGAGGTAGTTTGTACGTTTTCACTGTAGCGATTTGTAAATGAATAACATGACATGGATGTTTCTTCTTGACCGTGATACAGAGAACAATGATGTGAATGAAAGTTGTCATTTGTGATAAAACGTAATGCACTCTGGTGAACCGCATGTCACTGTTGAAGTGTAGAAGGTTCAGCTTGATGACACAGAAAATATCTCCATGGCCGAGAACTGACAGGAATGTTGACTGTATTTTTATGACATCTTTTGATTCTGTGTCAAAAGCCCAGTTTTGAGTGATTCGTTAGGTTAAGCTTAAGGGATTTCTAGGTATTACAATGGTTGAATAAGATCTAGTAGAATTCAAAACGAAGTTAGCAGGATGACATTTCGTTAACCACAGCTATCTTCGTTTTTAGGTGGTCCGAGTCGAGCCTTTGGCGAACATGGGTCAGGTGACCGCTCTCCTCAACTCTATTGGCTGGACGCTGCCAGTGCTGCCTGAACTTGATGACCTCACTGTGGGTATGTTTTCCTTCCTTATTACAATTACTGTGGATTATTTTCATGGGAATCATCAGAGCGTCAGCATCTGTTGCTCTCTTTTTCTACAAATAGACGCACTGATGATTTCCACAGCTCGCTGTTCACTGATGACCGTTCGTGCATTTCCTCCTTTAATCGCTGTTTCCTGTTTGGAGCTTCGGCAATTTCTCTAATTGTGTTAGAGGATTGATGTTGTAGCTCAAAAGATGAAACTGGGAGGAAATGGCTGCAGTGTTGGAAGCACCCGTAGATCAGGTTTCATAATGGATTTCTTGATGTCATGAACTGCGCATCAACAATCTAATGTTTTCCCATCAGGCCGTGGTACATTCATTTATCCTGATGTCCACACAGGCACGTACATATCACAGTGGACACTCGCTGCTTTCTGCTTGAGTATTTTCTCACTGTTGTTCTTACCTAGGAAGAAAACAAATGACCACAGAACAAATCCGTTATTCTCGCTCCTCTTTCAGGTGGTTTGGTGATGGGTACAGGCATCGAGTCGTCTTCTCATATTTATGGGCTGTTTCAACACATCTGCGTCGCATATGAACTGGTTCTAGCTGATGGCAGCTTAGTTCGTTGTACTGAGGTGAGCGCTGGGTTTGACTGAGTTAAAAACTGCAGTGTGGTTTGGACAACGTTCTGTAATTATTGCACAAAGTACAACTAAAACAAGGCGATGGAGTGGTTGGGGTTACTTAATGGTGTAGAGCAGGAGTCAACATACAGACATAGCCTAACGTCAGAGACTCAGAAGGCCAGAGACAACATGCCTCAACACAACTGTGCCACATTTCTGGGAACAATTTGTCCATATTTAACATTCAACAGGTCAGGTTAAGGGTTACATCTGAGCCACGTTTGACCTGATATAGTTTAGGTTGTGATTTGGCCTCATGTTAAACACAGAAACTAGAAGATGTTCCCTTTCAACTGAAGTCAGATACATAAATGTTGGCCTTACACTTCTTCTGTTCCATGCTCAGGGTTCCTTGGAAAGGGTGGTTGTTAAAAGGTTAACTACTATATTATATTTTCCTCATGACTGTCACATAGGAGGACAATTCGGATCTGTTTCACGCTGTCCCGTGGTCTTGTGGAACTCTGGGTTTCCTGGTTGCAGCCGAGATTAAGATCGTCCCCGCTAAGCCGTGGGTGAAGCTGCGCTACGAGCCTGTCAGAGGGCTGGAGAACATTTGTAAGCGCTTCACAGAGGCGTCACAGAACAAGAAGAACACATTTGTAGAGGGCATTCAGTATACGCTGGACAGTGCAGTCATTATGACAGGAACCATGAGCGACCACGCAGAGCCTGATAAGGTAAGGTCTGTGCGGATGAGGATGCAGATTGGTTTTTCCTTTTCAAATTAAGCTAATCTTTTGTCTCTCTCATTTCAGGTCAACAGAATCGGCCTGCACTTTAAACCCTGGTTCTTTAAACATGTGGCGGGCTACCTGAAAGGTGACTGCACGGGAGTAGAATACATCCCTCTCAGACAGTACTACCACAGACACACACGCAGCATCTTCTGGGAGCTCCAGGTACTCACAAAACACACCGATAAAAGGGCTTTAGGGTTGCATTAAGGGACTTTGTATTCCTGCCAGGTTTCCCCTTGTCATCATCTTACCAACAGCTCACTCACTTCTCCTTATTACACTCTAATGCTCTTTCTCTCTTTCACACACACACACACACACACATTTTGTACTCACATATACACACACACACACACACACCATTAGCCATTAGTGAGAGGGCTTGGCATCCTTTGTTTTCTGTACCAGTAAATGGTGTGATGAATTATGCATAGTATCGGTTCGACAGCTCTGTGGGAGCTTTATCAGGGCTTTTAGCTGCTCACCATTTTAGAAAGTATTTGGTTTTTGGAGACAGAAAAATGACAAGACAGAAACAGGGCTGACCAAAAGGTAGATTTAATTGGCAATAAGTTTGGTGATAGAAGTCATTGAGCTGTTGGTGAGTTGTGGCTGCCCTCTGGTGGAAATTACGAGAAGTGCTCTTAAATTACACCAGAGGGCAGCCATTGAGATTCAGTACTAGTAGCCGATTTAATTTAATGGAATGGTGTTTATCATTTATATAATTGTAATATTAAATATTGAGTTGTAGTCAAGACCACCTAAACTGAGACCAGAGTGTGTCAAGACCGGGACAAGACCAAGAATTTTAGAAGTTGAAACCAAGACCAAGTCAAGACCAGAGCAGATACAAAGCAAGGGCATAATGGTGACAGTTTGTCAAATATTCCACAGATTAATAGAGTATGATATGACCAAACCAGATAAGTCATCTTTAACATGATTAAACTGCAAATGCTTTAAGTATTTCTAGCTCCTTTAAGCATTTAAGTAGTGCTTTAACACCCAAAAGTTTGAGTGATTGCACTAGGGTTAGACTGGTTCAAATATTATATATAAAAGGCTTATTTTATCTGCTGTGTATTCGAAGTTCTTCATAAGGGTGGACTCTCTCTGTTGTCATATCTGTCTGTCTGACCCAAGTGAGGGAGCGGTTCCGCAGGATGTAGTGTTTATGTCGGAGCTGATGTTATCTAATAATGATGTAACGTCACTCTACATACATTAGGTGCATAGCTTTATGTCGTCTGTCTGTCTCGCCATTTTTTAATCACAAATTAAATGTAATTTCGGAGACAACAATTAGTCACTACATGCCTTGAACCCTCCGGTCTCTAACAAAGGTAACACTGGATTAGCTACATCCCTCAATGTTTGGTGGCAAATAGCTGGAAACCAACTGAAGCTGAATACATAGGTGGTTAATATGTATAGTTAACATTTGAAAAATGTCTTACGGTGAGGAGTGATGATTTCCCCTTGCCAGAAAGTAGACAGAATGAGGCAGCCTGTGAAAAGCCGCATCAAGACTTCGCAAAAAGTTTTACACCTGAAGGAAATGTTTGATGAGAAGAAGATTGTTTTCAAACCACAATGGCCGTGTTGTCAAATAAATCAGACAATGCATAGGCAATTTATTGATGTCCCCTGTTGTGGTCGTGAGGGGTTCATGGAATAAAACCCCCAGTCGTCTTTGTCCAAGAATGAGAAAAATGTGGTCGAGCCCGAGACGAGACCAAGATCTAAAAGTGGTCTTTAGACCTATCATCAGAGGCTTACAACGCTACAAGTTAATCGCAAAGTTGTAAGATGTTTTTTTTGGATGACCTAGTCATTATTTCTGAGCCTCTAATTAGGAAAAATATTAGTTTTTTACCTTAAACATTACACTCTCAGGGCTGCAACTATTAATTACTGCCATTATCATTTAATCCAGAAAGTGTCTCTCAAAATCAAGTTTGTGAATATTTGTGTATTTCCTCCAGGACATCATCCCCTTTGGCAACAACCCAGTGTTTCGCTGGCTTTTTGGATGGATGGTGCCTCCTAAGATCTCTCTGCTGAAGCTCACCCAGGGAGAAACCATCAGACAGCTTTACGAACAACACCACGTGGTCCAGGACATGCTCATACCCATGAAGCATTTGCAGGCCGCCATCACACGCTTCCACCAGGACATCGACGTAAGATGTTAATGAGCCAAATAAATGTGCTGTTTGTAGTATGTGGTTGTGCTTCAGTGATTTAAATGTCTCGTGTTTTTTTTTTTTTTTTCAGGTTTACCCTTTGTGGCTGTGTCCGTTCCTGTTGCAGCCGGGCAGAGGGATGGTCCACCCCAAAGGCCAAGAGGAGGAATTGTATGTGGATATCGGGGCTTATGGGGAGCCCAGAGTCAAACACTTTGAAGCTAAAGCGTCAACACGTCAGCTGGAGAAGTTTGTCAGAGATGTGCACGGGTAAGTGTCAAACAATGCACTGAATTGTGCAGCCGAAAATATTAAATAGACGCACTGGAGAGAATGTTAAATAGAATGATTTAAACATTCAGACGTCATGATCTCCTTTTTGCATTCACGTGTGCTATTAGTATTTGTATGTGCTTCCTGCAGGTTCCAGATGCTGTATGCAGATGTGTACATGGACCGTGAGGAGTTTTGGGAGATGTTTGATGGACAGCTGTATCACCGCCTGAGAGAGGAACTAGGCTGTAAGGAGGCCTTCCCGGAGGTTTACGACAAAATCTGTAAATCTGCTCGACACTGAACGCCGACCTCGCGCCTGATACCTGACCTCAGATCTGTGCCACACGTACACTGAGGCAATTTTAACCTTCGCACCAGCTCATATTTGCTGATTGTGGGATACATCAAAAACTTTACGCAACAAGTGGAGTGAAGCTAGGCATGTCCCAAAACTGAAATACAATCAAGACTGTATTTTCAGAACCCATTCTACCAAAATGAAGCAGAAACAGAAGCGGAAGTATTGCGTTATCATGAATGTATTCAATTTGGTCTGTTTTCCTGTGCTGCTTGTCCTTAAGGCCTCTTTTGAACTTGTCATTTCTGTGCATATTGCTCTAAATCTCATGTTTTTTTTTCCTTTCTCTTTTTACTGTGAACTTTAGGAAATATTTCCAAGTTAAAGCACGTATGTAGTGTTTATTGTGGACCTTTTGTATATTTCTCTGTTCACCTCTTATCAACGGTCAGCCTTACACAAAAACAACCTCCTAATTGACATTCTGCAAATATTTTAAAATACATAACTTTGTGAACATTTTTACACTTCTGAAAGATTTATAGTAAGCTACAAGCATCTATTTTGATTTAAAAAAAAAAAAAAAAAAAAGAAATCAGATAAACTTATAACTGGGGCTAAGGAAGGTCCAATAAATGAATCTTTTCTGAAAATACATGTCATTCTTTTAAGTAGGGCTAAAACAAACTATCATTGCACATTCACTTACACCTATTTGAGTTATGATAAAGAATACATGATAGTTAATTTTATTTTATTATGATTGCAAACGCGTGGCCTGCATCGGATTTTATTTTTCGTAGGCTAAGAATGCTTTCTTTTTTTTTTTTAAGTGGACGTCTAAAAAAAGTGAATTGAACGTTACGTGGTGTCTTGAAGTTTACTTTTAACAAGTTGACCTATAGCCTACATACCTTCACGCCGCCTTCAGGTGTCCTTTTCCACACACACACAAAGTGTACAATACGTAAACCCACGGAGTCCGTCGCTGCCTGGAGGGTTAGTTTGCTTCAACCTGGCAGAGTTGGAGGAACCAGTGGCGTGTGTTTCTTATGGCTGTTGGGGGGGGGGGGGAGTAAAATACCGCAGAGAACAACCTGAGGTTTTGCGGCGGTTCCGCCTTCTTCAGACCAGCGTGACTTGCGGAGTGAACGCTACAGTTTAGCAGCAACAGCGGGTAAAATCAAGAAGACGGCTTCAACGAGCTGCTCTGAGTCTTTCCACGCAGGTAGGCTTCGTTTTTTTTTTTTTTTTAACTTTTAGAATTGAAGTTTCAGTGTTGACAGCGGTTCTCGTGTTATTATTAAGGAGTCTGTTGAACGCCTGAATTCAACTCAACTGAACTCAACTGAACTCACTCTGAGTTACATTAATGCTGCTAGCTAGCTGTCACGGCAGGCTAATATTTCAGCTCACTGTCGTTATGTGTCGTTTTACACGCACACTGTTTGGTGGGAACGTTACTGTAGTAAGCTATTAGCTTGTGTTAGTTTCTTTTTTTTTTCTTTTTTTTTTACAAAGGTGACTTTGAAGGTGTGTTACAGCGTCAGCCTGTCGCTAGCTGCTGCCACTCTGGTGTTGGAGTGAAGTCAGCGGCTTTTTGTTTTTAGCCCAAAGACTCAACTTCAACTTTCTATCCTACGTTCAAGCGTAAATGGGGATTTTGCTCGTAGTGTTAAGGTTAATTCCCTGCTGGGCGGAGGGAGGTTTTGCACCCCGTAAGGTCAAGACACCATGCAGTTTCCTTGACAACAATGCGGAAGTTTAGACCTATTCTTGACCGCAGAGCACACAATGTTCTCCACTGTTTTAAACGTTAACCAAAATCAAACACGCGTAAAGCTACTCATTTGGTTTTATTAGTTTGTAAAGCTGAACCAACTGTGGACGAATCACTTCTTTTAGCCCTGCGCTGTCTTCCACACACGTTTGCGTGTTTTCTGTGTATGCAAACAGATTAGACCCTTCCTTGGAAGTGCCGGGTGTAGATCACGGTGGAAGACTGAGGACGAAGCATGTCCGCTGACCAGCAGCCCACGTTCACAGTCAAGCTTCTGCAGCTGCTGCTGCTCTCCACCTACTGGGGGATGCAGATATGGGTCACCTTCATCTCAAGTTGGTGACACTAACACACACTAACACACATTTTACTGTCTTGTAATGTGGTCTAAAGTCACCTCTGAGTGAGTCCTGAGCTGCTGGTTCACAGTGTATCTTGGAGAGCTTTAACAGCGGGTTTAAGAGCCATTTGTGCCCATCATGTTTTATACACATGCTTTCCTATTTACATGCTATAATGCTATATTAGTTTCCTCTCTATATTCAATCAATTAATCATAATTAGTCTTACTCCAGAACAGAAAATGACTGAAATATATTTAATTGTAGTTAACACATAGAGAGCATAGAAACACATGCCAGTAGGTATAGTGCATTTCTGATGTGTTGTTTTTCTTCCTGCATAGGCTTTGTGATGGACAACCACCTGAACAGACACACATATGGGTTTATTCAGAGTCGTCTTGTCCCGTTCTACCTCCACCTGGGTTCAGCTTGTGCCTTCTTTAACCTCACTATCTACGCAGTGTATCATCCCAGTGACATGTTGAATGAAAGAGAAGCCTTTCAGGTGTGTAGTTCGTTCCACAAAGCCACACTGCATTAAAAAAAAAAAATTTTGGAATTTGTCTTTAGTCCCTGCTTCTTATTCTCCGACAGATCTTCATCTTCTTTGTGTCTGTGACAGTCGCGGCTGTCAACGCTCAGTGGTTTGGCCAAATGACATCAGAGATCATGGCGGACATGCACCTTATCGAGCAGGCGTGCGGACTGGGTCAGGATATCGGCTTGTCTTCTAACCGCGAAGCTTATGCCAAGCTGTGTGAGAATGATGTCAAATACAGACACCTCAGCAGTCGTCTGTGGCTGTACAGACTGCTGTCCTCCCTCTGTAACCTCTGCTGCATAGGATGCAACTTCTACAGCCTGTGTTACACGGCCGAGAACCTTGTTACATTGTAAAACAGACACAGCAGCTGAACTGTCTTAATTGCAGATACAAATCCTTACAAAATGTTTTTTTGTATTGAAATCCTAAGTTATATATTTAATACATGATGTCTTTCTTTCTCTCTTTGCCCTAGTGGTTATGAGCTTTGTCATTCTCGTGCCTTGGGGAATAATGAAAGAATCAGACACTATGTTTAGATATGCCAGATTTGATTATTTTTTTGTCGGTTTTTAAGGGACTTATGATCACTAAAGCGGCAGTTTCCTCGGGCATTATAGAGAGAAACAAATCAGATCCTGCAACATGAGTAATGCTTCACCTTTCACCTAGTGGCTGCACCGCTGGCTGCTGTGTTGCCCTTTTGAGTAGAGATTTCCCTTTTATCTAGACAACACAGGAGCCTAAAATGTTTAACTGAATAATTTCAGACATCATGGCAGAAATTATCTCAGCGCACTGCACTTTTTAAATATGTATGTAATAGTAAAGCACCTTTAGGATAGGAACCACTGGCACACTGCTCAGTCCTGCTCTTCCTGTTTTGGTTGAACTTTAATACCATGTTCACAGTGTAGTGCCACAGGTTTGTCTTGCTTCCTTTTTATGTTACCGTAGGTCCACCTGTGGGGCTGGGCTTCATTCTTCAAAGCGATTCTTCTATGAATCTTTAACTGTATTTAGCTGCTGCTCGTATACCAAAAAGAAGGGTTCGCACTCTTGCATGATACAGCAGACAATCGGTCTTGCTTTTTAGCCCATTCAAAGTGTAGTGTATTGATATGTAAATGAGCCACGATACGGGTGTTGTAAGACTCGCAGGGTGGTCGGGTTGTGAGTCTTTCAGGTAGTCCCATCCTGTAGTTCACTGTCATCAGTTTGGTCTCAAGCAAGGTTTTATTTCTGTAAACTGGTGGCAGTGCAATTCTATTGTTAATGTCTATATTTGCTGAGGTGACGTGGGTCTGTTTCCACTAAATATTTGCAGTAAGATTAGTCTATCTGAAGACCTGAATCACATCTCTGCACTGTTTCACTTTAACATTGCAGACTGGGCTTTATTGACATTGTTACCATACAATGTGGCTTAAAGGGAAATCATATGTCATGTATATAGTGATGAAGGATTTTAAAGATTTTGCAAAGCTGTACATCAGTCAGTACGTGTTTGAACATTATGATCCGACTGTGGACAAAGCAGTGTGGCTACAAAATGAATGGAAGCCAAACTATTTTAACTGTGGAAGGTTCTCTAATAGTGCCATTCTCAGCAGGTGCTCATATTTTTATTTAGTCATAGGTCGAATGTATTTTTGTGTCATTGTTAGTGTTTCACGTATCAAGCCGAGCAGAGAGGATCGATACAATGTCATCTGGAATAACCTTAACGAACCCTTCTCTGCTATGACAGCCTCGCTTTGTTGTACTTGGCGTGTTTGGAGGCTTGCGGTTTTTCTAGTTTCTGTTTGGTTCATATAAGTCCATATAATTCAGAGTGCCATCAGCCCCAACAGCACATCTGTATTCAAGCGGGAGGGAGCTGAAAGTGGATTTCCAACACCTCTTTCTTGTTCATCTCCGTTTGTTGTGACTGGACTGATGAAGGCGCTTGTAATGTGCCTGTTAGTGCCTGAAACGTCTTTTGGGGCCACAGTGGTACTGGCAAAAAACAATGCAATACTACTTGGTAGGTGTTTTAAACTCTGAGCTTTCACTTTCATCTTTTGCAAAGGAGTTTGGCTGGTTTATATTTTGAATGCAAGGATTTTGACTGTTCTGAGTGTATGCAAAATCAGCATTTAGATATCAGATTTTAGTAGACTGTTTCACTTATCTGTTGATATATATACAGCTCTGGAAAAAAAAATTCAAAAACCACTGCACATTTCAGACCAGAACCCCATTGAAAACCTCTAGAATGTGATTAAGAGGAAGATGATGGTCGCAAGCCATCAAACAAAGTCTAGCTGCTTGTGATGTGATTTTTGGTCCACATAAAGTGTCATGAAGGACCCAGTGTGACACATGTACTGTAAGCTGATTGAAAATCAGGTTTATTCCCCCAAATATTAAATTCTGAACTTTTCCTAAGTTAAAACATTTGCATTATGTTGTTAGAAAATGAAAATGAACTTGTTTTCTTTGAATTACTTGTGGACAGAAAACATTTTATCTGGAATTGGGGAGAAATGTCAGTTTAATTTTACTCAAATACATTGCTATAAAAAAGTAAAGCCAGTGGTCTCTTCATTTGTTCCAGAGGTGTACTGTATTTGCCAGGTTCTTAAGGCTACTGCGGCTTGTTTCGTCTGACTAAGACGACGTGTCCTCTTTAAAAGTTTGCCTGGAGACCAGTGAGGTCGGAGGTCACGGGCTGTTTGTGGTAGCGGGTTCGTATCAAAGATCACAGACATGTTTTATCTGGTTTTTTTTGTATTAAAACACTTTCTCTAAATCGTGTACATTTATCATCTTTCCTCTTCTGTACAGTTAGTTTGCAATCATTTTGTACCGTTCTTGGTGTGCATGTGAAGCGAGCCTCGTCATAATCCTATAGTGCAGAAGATTATATCGGTAAGAAGAGTCAACATGCACACTATCGTTTGACTGGACATAACGGCCCAAAATGCAGGACATGAACTTCGGTGACTCCTAGTGGTAGTATTTAAAAATAAGACAGCAGTCCATGTTTAACTTGCACTAAAAATAACTGAGCTGACACACACGCACATCAGAATACATTAAAACACGCTGGTTTTAACAGATCTCTATCAGACTTGTGTGTGTCGGAGAAGAATTTAACATCTTTTGTCACAGCCTGAATGAAGCCACTGTGTTCACTTTGAAAGTCGCCGATTCACACGCCCGGTCCCTTGGGTCCAATGTGAGGTTATACTTTGCAGATACAACAAAAGAGGAACCAGTGTCCTTCCAAAGTACACTATCGGCTGAGCTTCAGTTACAGAGCATCACGAGCCGCAAAACAAAACGTTCTTCTAAATGAGAACGCACAGCGGTGACACAAAAAAAGTGGGTGAAATACATATTAATCTCAAGACCACGGATCTTTCTAATAATTTTAATCACAATATAAGTTTACATATAAAACACTTTGTACATACTCCATATATGATCCCCCATCTTTTGAAATGGCCCAGTCATAACCTAATACTTAGCCTGGCCAACAAATATTTAAAATGTAAAAATACATCTGTGATGCTCACTGTCACTGTTTGGGATGAGAACAGTATCAGCAATTGACAAACCACTCCACCTACAAAGTAAATATTAGTCTAAAAATAGGCAATAAATACAAAATGACAATAGAAATGTAAAAAAAATGTTAACATTTGTACCTGACTATTAAAGGTTTAGATAACTGTTCATCTTATAATACTTTAAAAACCTGACATTTCAGTAAAGTACAATAATCTCATACTCGACAACAAATGTAACAAGAGGCGAAGCAATTCAGTTTCACCTTTTCGCGGATACTACCTCAGTTCAAAGTGCGATAATTTGTCAAAAAAAAAAAAAAAATAGAGAGAGAGAGAAAAGGATCCCCTTGTACAAAACAAAAACAGACGTTTAGTACTGTTTGTTAATCCTGCATAGAGAGAACCAGCTACAGCCTTGAAGAGTCCACAACAAACATTCTGTAATACTGAGGGAGCAATATGTAAACTGTTAAAACTGTTTTAAATTATCTCCCAAAAGGAGGCAGCAAAATGATTTAAAGCCACAATCCTTAGTGGGAACTGACAGCCCACTGCCCCACCCACTTTGGTAGTTTGAAGGATGAGGTTAGATCATCATCATTACCGTTCATCTGTAACAAGCTTATAACAGTGTCTGCGCAAAAAAAAAAAAAAAAAAAAAAAGACTTGAAATGTAAGACTAAAACAGATTTCAGGTAACGATAGTATCAGTGCATGTCACTGTGCTTAGAAGGCATCCAAAGTTACATTCCTTGTAAACAGCAAAACAGAAAAAAAGGCCATAAAAAAATAAGGATTGTGCCTTTAAAATTACCATCATTTAATACACGCACTACTTTTCAGTACCCATACTTAAAATCACTCTTAATTCCAGCTCTGTTTCTGTCATCCCAGCGTTCAACTTTGAACGTTCTGTTTGCTTGAATACAGGAATTTCTAATGTTGCTTTATAAATAACATTTGTTCCACGTTTCCCTTCTTGTCAATACTCACAGTACGTTTTCTAAATACAAATATTTAAAAAGGAAATACCATGTTAAAAAACAAAAAAAAAACAAACAATCAACCCTCGTTCCCTCTGGAGGGTTTCGTAACCACGGCAGTTGCAACAGAGTAACTTAGGTTCTGGCGCAGCTCCATTTTCAACACCGAACACAAGTTTTCACGCATCTGCTGCCGAAATACTCCATAAATAAGAATAGGGTTTTCCTCTTCATCAGCATAAAAAAAATTTAAATCCAGTGTCTCTGTCATACAACGACCTTGCCCTTTATGTCTAGTTTGGAGTTATCACTTGCTTTGCTGGTCTGCTCCTCAGTGAGAGTTATGTAGGAGTACACCAGGCTGCCCGCAATACTGCAAAACACAGAGGAACCCTTTGAAAACATACAGATGCTTCACACATGTACAAGCACACTGAATGGGTTTCATTTCCTATCCATTGTTCCTGAGCCATGATAGTGAGCCTAGGAATACCAAAACACTAAAACTGAAGCGACGAACTAGAATTCAGACCATATGCCAACACTTTTACTTTTCCTGCCGTGACATGTCAAAATATCTTGTATGAGAAAGGCCTGTTGGCTACGGTAGCAACAAGAAGAAATGTAGCAATACCCCAACAAGGCAGAAAAAAAAAACAGAATCCATAAATGTAAGTAAAGAACATTTCAAATAACTACTCAAAGAGGATTTAACGTGTTTGATGTAAGGTAAAAATCCCACTGCAAAAAATGATCCTATCCTATTTCATCAAACATAGAGGTCCAATAATATTAGTCCCCTGTGAATTGGCATCTCTGTGATTTGCAAAGTTTTTTTCTTTTGTCCACGCCTTTATTCTGCTTTTATGGGTCAAGAATTACGGAGGATGCGCTGGCAATGTAATTAACGTTTCAACAGCACGAAAACCCATGCGCAAGAAAGCACAAGCTCAAATCCATCAGAAGAATGAAATCTTTAAAGATGATGAGATGGACGGCATTTATGGAAGTGTTTGGTAATGAGCATTTTCCAACAGGCTCAGCGGTCATTAAGTGGTCGCTGTGGTACTGAGCCGTGACATCATATCCAGGAGATAATGTCAGTAAATTAAAGTAAAACAGATTTTGATTATCCTGTTCAAATGCACCACACAAACACAGACATGGGCGGTTCATTTCTAAAGCATGAGGTCCCTAGGTATTACTAATCCTGGGCGAATAGGGTTTAAGTCATTACACATTTAAAAAGGATACCAACAGTATCCTTCTCCACTCCCATTACACATATGCTGTGTAGATGGGTGTGGATTTATATTTGGTTCAGTTCTGCTCAAGGCCCAAAAACAATGGAGGTATTGGGGGAAAAAAAATCTTTGTTTCTATGTAAAAAGAACTTACAATACAAAAAACTGGATTAATACCTGATATTCAAACCTATGAAGTTCGTCCAAGAGAAAATGTAGTCTCCACTGAACACCATCCCAATGTATGTTACCAGGACATTCTGCCAAACAGACACAGTATTTATTAAGCTTTTCTTTTTCATAGTGCATTTAGTTATTACTTGACATAAACATGGTTTACCTTGATGCAGCCCACTATTGTAGTTGTTAATGCAGAGTTGTATTGTGTGCAGAGCACGGTGGAATACATCAGGACAAACCTGCAAAACAACTAGGTCAACCTATTGGCTCATGATTCAACACTTGTCACAGCATGAAATTCAATTTCAGTCAAGAAAAGGCTGTGGATGTACATTTCAGCCACTGATACAATGGGTGACACAGAAATTTGGTATCGAGAAAACTCAACTGCTTACGAGTGCATACATGTCACAAACAAGTTTTGGTCTGTGCCTTACCCCATGATACAGGAGAGGATGAACTGACTGAGGAAAAGCACGTCTGACCAGCCATCATACTCCACTGCCTGGCAAAAGGCACAAGTAATAACAAACAGCTAAGCTGTAGTAAAAACTAGTAAAAACACACACACACACACACACA
>JAPQRN010000019.1:16841698-16911496 GCA_037367275.1 Coranthus polyacanthus | reverse complement strand
ACACACACACACACACACACATGAATAAAAAGCTTCAAGTGCAAAAAGAAAAAAGTACACAGTAATAAATTTAGATGTGTAGGAAATGTTCAAATTAAACTTGCAATATTCGCCTTATTGAATAATTTCAATTGTTACTTGTCATACAGCACTAATGAGTTGTAATTACAGTATGAGGGACTTAGTGATGGTAAGGCTACAACTCAACTCAGTACTGACTTTCTAATAGCTTTGAGTGTAGCAGTCTCTATCTGTACTGTGGTTATTCAGTCCAACGGGGTTGTAAGCAGTGCTGTAATAACCCTACTAGGTGCATAATAGCAGCTTTGTGCCTTCTTGGCTGCTTGGCCCCAGCTGGGCAAAACCAGAAGGTCTCTGCCAACACTGACCAACAGAGCGACAGCTCATATTTACAGCACACACCCATGCTTACACATGTGCGCTCACTTCAATTTAGGATTAACCTTGTAAATACTGATTAGTATCAAGGCCATGAACTCACTAAAAGCACGTAGCTTAATGGCTCAGCTTCAACAAATGTTTAAGTTTTACAAATTAAACCTCCAAAATTTCCAACACATTAAGATGTTTGGAAATATGTTTAAAAGTAGAGTTTAAAAGACTAAACGGAGCCAACAGAAGTGACAGACTGCTTACCTTCTGCATATCTCCAGTCACATGAGCCAATAATAAAGTGGGAATTATCATAAATAATGCATTATAATACAATAATCCATATTTCCCCAACTCCTGTGAAAAAGAGCACAGAAACAGATGAGCACAGAGCAATGGGAACATGAAAAATACTCCGAGGCAGAACAGAGAGGGTCATTCAGAAGTCTTCCAGTGCATTCCTCACTACCCAGCATGCAGATGTCATGCATGGTGAGCCTACTGCTCTACCTAGAACCTCTTGTTTAATGTGGCCTGAGTCTTTTTAACATGCTCTACATTTTGGTCTTTGACAATATCTCTGACAGCTACACACAGGCACACAGCCCGGTTTCTAGTTTAGCATTAGCAAATGGTGCTCTACAGACATAACAGACTAAATCTGGATCCAGCCCTGCCTCCGCTGTAATGTGAGAGCTGAGTTGTCTGCTTATGTGACATAAAAACTGACTAAAACAAGCTACACGCTACTCTGTAAGTCTCTGAGTAATCTGTTTAAAATAAGAAAAGTTAAATAAACGTTAAATGGAATTTGGAATGCTATAGTCTAGTCTAAAGTGACAGTAGCTCCGCAAATGATAAGCTAATCAACACAGATCAGAATTGAAAAAGAAACAAAAAACTAACTCATGTTTGTCTTCACAGAGTTCTTATAAGTCAGACGCTGAAGGACAATTTACGTTCTCAAAATTCACCAACATCAGCTCAATGCCAAAAACAGCTCCACGCCCAACAATGGTCACTATTCATTGAGTGGCAAGGCAACATACCTTTGCATCTAATTTTTGTTTCACATAGGCTCCATTGGCTGCAGTAAGCACATCGTTGAGAAGAATGAACACATAGCCTTGCAGGTCAAAGGACAAGTCAGCACTAAAAACATAGATGAGAGAGAAAGTGGTAAATCACTGTTTTGTGACTAACAATTTAGCTCTGGGCATGCTCTGTACCAGCAGTGCCCCTTTTACTGCAAGTTTATAGCATGTCTAATGACTTTGAAGACGATATCACTTAAGCGAGGACACATTTCAGCACAGGACAACTCTTTGAAGTGAAGGGAATCCTGGTCCGGCTAACGGTGGGGACACCTGGACGTAACAGAGCTTACCTTGCAGCTATAAACGCCCCAAGGATCATTGTAAATACTGTCAGCTGGACCGGTCTGGAGAATTTCTTCCTGCCAAAGACAGTAGAGCAATGAATTTCAATCTGACTGAACGGAACTGCGAACAAAAGCCTGCGATTCAGTACAAAGAGAAAAGCCTGGTGTCTTCTTTATGTACAGTATCAGTGAATAAAAGGGCCAGTAAATGAGGACAGTGGGTTACTATGTAAGCAATGTGAAATCTTACTTGAGCAGAAATCCCTCAGCCAGCATTGTAAATAAGATGGAGAACCTCCTGAGGACAGTAAACATTGGCAGACTGGCGGAAAGGGACACAAAAGGGGTCATAGTGAATGGTCCAAGATTAAAACGTGACAACAGCCTTGCCCAGTGAGCTCATGGATGACACACTTCCCTTTAACCGTCAGCTTAGATAGTTTTAAGATGAGAACTTACTTTAGCCTTTTGGTCCCAAACAGCCCAGTGATTTGATTTCCCACATATAGAAGAGGTAGAGGAAACGTCTAGAAAAACCAGGTAAATAGAAACATAAGAATAGTGCGCTAAGAGGGACATACCCAGATGAAAATGTAACTGATTTATAAACACCGAACGGAACAACAACAACAACAACAAAAAAAGTGACAAGTCTTACCTTGCGAGGTATGCTCTCATCAAAGTCCGGGAAGCTGATCACCCTCGCAGCCTTGCCCACCCACAGCACAATCACTGTGGCCAACATCTGCACACACACACACACACACACACACAGTCACTACATCATCAATAACTTTGCCTCGTTTAGAAAGTCGTTACATTGAGAAGAAAAGCTTTTCAACTTACTTGTCCAATCCCGACACATATTGACGAGGGGAACCTGGGACAACAAAACAGACAAATTGAGTCCCCGCTGGTCTCGGTCACTGTTAATCTTACCAGCCGAGCACACTGTAGCTAAAATGCCCTCAACTGGTTTACAGTTTCACTAAAATGCTACATACACGTAGCTCCTCGGATCCCGTTTCAGTCTGAACCAGTACCCTCGTTAGCCAAAAACTTAGCTAATATGCTCCACAGTATCGTCTCCGCTTTTCCAGCCAACACAACTTCGAGTAGCTAGGTTAGCTAACATGGTAGCTTTTCAACTATAACCGTTACGGGCGTCCAGTAAACCGTTACCTGTAGTTGGTGAGGACGCTTTTGTTGACCACGACGATGAGAAACGAGCTCAGTCCATAAAACCCAGCGGCAAACAGCTTCACAAACAATGTCAGAGGTTTGTCCGCCATCCCCGACAAGTTCTCATTCCTCTCTGAGTGTCGGCTCTTCCCCTGCCATCACTTCACTGGTTCTCCCCCCTCAACGCTACACACACGCACTCACACACACACACACACGACACACACACACACACACACACACACACACACACACACACACACACACACACACACACACACACACACACACACACACGACACATGCATAGCATTACAGCACGGGGACGTCGACGCCATACAACTTCCGCTTTTAATATCGTTTGACAAATTAAAAGCCCGTGATTAAAATTTTGTTTTTGTTTTTTTTTTTTACACATAATAAAACGCAGTTTATCAACATCAGAAAGCGGTGGTATATTAGTACTTTGTTGGCTTGGGTGCTTGGATGTAGTGGATTAACAGCAAAAGCGTTAATTTATACTATTTCACGATGTTTTAGATTATTACTGTGGTAATTTTTTTATTTATTTTTAGTAAACTTACCATTTTCAAAGTGGTGAAGTGAAAAGTAAGCTAATTTATGTACTTGTACTTGAGTATTTCCATTTTTTTTCTGATTTATACTTCTACTCCACTACATTCATTTGATAATTTTGCAATTTACTGTGCAGATTCATTGGCCTATCATCAATTATATTATATATTATCAAAATCACAAGTACTTCCTCCACCACAAGCAGGAGCTTAACTCATAGACACCATGAGTTACATTTCCTGGTCTGCCAAGCCTTTATCACATTTTAACATATTAAACCACAAAACCCACTGCTGCAATTGATATTAAAATAGCAACATTAATTTAATGCCACTGCCTTCCTTTTACATTTTACACGTGCTTCTCCTGCTGTATCATGTTTGATGGTGAAATAATCTCTAAGCGGGACCACATATTGCCAGAAAATGTATCCAAAGTCTATATTTTTTTTTGATGAACACAGTCCAGTAGATAACAGGGGAGCTGTCTGCTTTTGCACACAGAAAACAAACAAAATGTCTAGACTTAGTCAGGGTAGTATGACTTGACTGAAAATAAAATATCTTAAGGAAGCTCTGCTGACAGAAGGACAAAGGGAGAGACAAGCCTGCCTGACCGACTTGTAGGAAATGTTAATAAACTGAATTGTTTTTGGCAAAGGAGACTGGAAGTCTCCAGCGAGAGGACTGCCTATCAGATTCCATTAGAAAACACCCAGGAGGCCAGATTAAACCGAGGACAACTCGATAGAGAGGCTTTTAGATCTCAAGCACCAGGTGAAGGAGATTCAGAAACAAAAAAATAAAGCGATCTCTCTGGAGATTTTTCCACCTTAACTCCACCGGTTTCTGACCCTTGACCTCCTCTGCAGTCTCACCCAGCTTCCCAACTCCCCTTTTAATAAAGTGTAGGTCTGCCATCAGCTAGCAAGGCACAATTTTTACAGCATCACTTGAAAAGAATATGTGTTATCCACTAACGAGTGGAAGGCATTACACAAAAGCTCATTATACATGACCACAAGAGGTGAGCCAACTTCCTGACCTGACCTTGTAGTGGTCCATGTGTATTTTGGCAGGTGGTTGTGGGATAAAAACCTGACGTGTCTCTGATAAGGATTGTGTCTCTGCATGTGCCACGTTGTCACACAGAAAGTATAGTTGTGAGTCAGAGCCCATTCATTTCACTTTGAAAAGTCACAGGGGGGGACCTCTGATCGGAGCCATGTCTGGACTGAACGCATCTCTCGGATACTTCCTGGCTGCTGTGATTTTTGCAGTCACATTTCAAATACTCTTTAAAAAATGGCCACATTTTAACTTCGCTGTGGAGTTTGCCTCGTCTTTTATGCTGGTGGCATGCTGGCTGGAGGTGCAGACCATTGTAGAGATTGGCGAGTGGGCTGGGGGCTTGGGTCCTGACGTGACTGTAACCATACTGTTTGTGGTGCTGCTGACCCACGGCGTGATCTGTGGCAGTGCATCTGGGAATCCCTCCCTGAGTCTGCTTAAGTTTCTGCAGCTGGAGGCCTCGGCATTGTCCACTCTCCTCGCTGTTGCAGCCCAGTTTCTCGGAGCCCACTTGGGCGTCATAGTTGCTCAATACTACTGGGACCTGGAGCTAACGGACATGCACATGATCAAAAACCTGATGTCTAGAGAGTGCAGCACATCTTTGCTCGTATCTTTGCTTCAAGGTTTTTTTACCGAAAGTGTTTGCGCGGTGATTTTTCACCTCATCCACTTAAGCCTTAGACGCAGATCTGCTCTGATCCGGGTGCCCCTGATTGCTCTTCTTCTCACTTTTCTGTCCTACACAGGTGAGTTTTCAAGTGAACCATTTGGCACCCCTCCATAAAAATAATTTAAATATGGACACATTTAATAGCACGTGTAATATTTGTTAAGTTTGAAAATCTAAACTAATGCAGAAAAAAAATTAACACCTGCAAATCTAAAACATCATAAGTTTGCAATGTGTAAGAATAATAAAATTCAAGAGTACTGGTATAATTGCCAGAGTTTCACATTTACTTGTTCTCTGACCTCTTATTTAAATGTTTGCTTTGTTAATGTTGTATACAGGACAACTATAATTTAGGAAATGTTTTGTTTGATTCTTTTCAACTTAACAATTAATTTCCTGCTTTATTTTCCAGCCCGAGGCTACACCTCAGCTTTCTTGAATCCATCCCTGGCCTATGGCCTCACCTTCCACTGTCCTGGATTTACACTCAAAGAGTACGCAGTGGTCTACTGGCTGGGCCCTCTCACAGGTAAATCACATTTAAGGAAAGCACAAATGGATCTGCTTTTATTTCTTTAAAAACGAGCACAGTGGTTACAACAAACATCTGTTTTCTAGGCATGATGCTGGCTCTTCTCTTGTACATGGGTCATATTCCAAGGATATTTGCCAAGAACCTACTGTATTTTCAGAAGACACGTTTCAAGGGTCCAAAGGTGGACAAAGCAGACAAGAAGAAAATGTGAAAATGCTACTTAAAAGATGTAAATTAAAAAAAAACCTATTTTAAATATGTACATGTCGTTATTTTAAGATGCACATAAAACCTATGAAAAAAAGTATCCGCAACATGTGGTCAGTGCTTAAGTGATGTTTACTTCAGGTAATACACGCCTATACAAAGAATGTACACAATTTTGGGTTCAAAAAATACTTAAGTTACGTTCTTGTTGGCTGTATCACAGCAAAGTTATAACTGAGAATAAAATAAGATATGTTCCTTTGAAACAAATTACTTTTGTCTGTCACTTCCTTTAAGTAAAACACTTCTGTAGGGTGTCATATGGTGGCCACCTAGTGGCAGCACCGAGAATGACAGACAGCAATGCAAGCTTCAGGTAACATTTAAAATGATCTCACATTGGTCAGAAACTCAAACTAAATAAACAAGTGAAGAATTGGCATTTTATCTCAGATTCTATAAATTAAACGGGAAAAAAGCAAAATGACATCTATTTTATACAAAAAAATGAGGAAATAATCAGTCTATTAGTATATTTCAGAGTCAGGAGAGACCTGCTGCTACGTGCAGACGGTACTCGCAGCATCACTGGGTTTAGAAGACCCAGATCCAGCAGACTCTTTTCCCTTCGGCTGATCTTTAGTAGAAGGACCAGGACCTGTGAGTAACAAGAATATGAAAAAAGGTCAATAACAAGGTTTTTTTTTTAACCTTTTCCAGTCATTGCTACCTCAACGAATCTGAATTTGCTACTTAATACTAATTCAAAGTGTCTGATAATCTATTTGTTTACTCACAGTGAGTGAGTGAGTGTGCTTTTTTATCAATAACCATGGAAACCATCTACTGTGAAGTTAACGCCGAGTTGAGTTACATCACCTGGTTGCCTTTGTTGCTCAAGCTGAGCTTCGGGACGATCCACCCATAAACGATAGTCTGGATTATTGAGTAAAGTCTTTCTCTGCCCACAGCTGAGACATCGCACCACAGTGAAACGAGTCTTGCAGTTCTTTCCTTATAAAATAAACGACACAGAGGCAGAATTCAGAAACAGATGTGTGTCTAAGCTGGTTTCTTTCAAATTTTCTATTCAGATCACATTAAACACATACCTGATTTTTTTTTTTTTTTTTAATAATTTGACCAACTTTAATTGCATTTTCATAATGCATACAGCCTGGGAAACTTACTTAGTTGTCTCGTAGTAGCAGTTACACCAGGGATGAGCAGTGAGCAGCACTTCTTGCATAGTGTTCTCTTCACTGAAGGGTCTCTGCAACATAATGAAGCATTAACAGACGCTGAAAAGCCAATTAATGTTCACAAAAGCCACGCTTAATAACACAAAATAACCAAGAACTTATACAAAAAGACTAAAACCTGGTGGTCTCTGTGTGGTTCTTAGTCTCAAACCCATTTATCATGTATTTAAAAAAAAAGACAAATACTGCAGATTAACCTCTCAACATGTACAAAAGACATCTAAGACGGGCCAGATGTAGGAGGTTAAACAGAAATCAATTTAGATTTTTTTAATTTTTGGCGTGAAATGTGCCTCGAAAATAGCATCAATATATCAACAAACGAGTCTGGATAAAATTGGGAGGCATGACTCACTGTCTGAGAACTAATCTTCTTGCAATGGTCCTCTGGGTGAAGCAGTAGAAACGCGCCAGCTCCGTGTTGTTCGGGTTTTGAGATAAAACACAATGCGCTGCCTGTGAAGAGATGCAGACTTTACGAACCGGTTAGCATCGCTGTGGCTAGCACGTTAGCCACGTGAGTGTTGCGGAAGGCAACGCGACGGTCAATCTCTTTTACCTTAACATTTATTTCTTACCTGGTAAAGGAAGTTAAGTCTCTGGTAAGCCTCTTTGTCTTTCAGATTCGCTGCCATTGCTCAAAAAGTGGAGAAGTGCGCAGTGGCAGGCTGTCCTGTTGCAGTTTCTCCTGATACTTTGAGCTAGCTCCGACTGACCCGCAGCAACAACTGTAACACTTCCGGACCAGCCCTTCAAAATAAAAAGCCACTGACAGCAAACTAAATCAACAATAACCAAAGTCAATAATGAACGACTTCAGAATAGACGCCTCTAGCACTGTTAAGACAGTTCTTGACAATGTGTGCGGATTTTTAAAAAGGTTATGATACTGCGTACCAATCACTTTCACACCCATATCACAAAAGCAAAAACAGTTGCATTTATTTGAGTGCGCAGACAAGGGTGTTAGTTGTCCAGAACATTAATAGAACAAAAAGAGTCAACAAATTGTCTTTACCAGCCTTCAACTGCTAACCAGTATATGGCCACTTGCTTACCGCCCATCTACTTTTAAGTACACAATATACACATGGGGAAACCTTTTTTAGTCCAGAATAACACAAAAGGACAGAGTTCAACATACAATACTCATTTTTAATAACAATAGAGAAGAAAGTATAAACCCTGTCAATCTAACATTTTAATTTGCCTGTAAGGTGCACCTCTGGTATCAGGAGACTATTGATACAGGGGAAAAACTGGTACAGTAGGTCTGTCAGGTGTGGCAATAGAAGAACGTCATTGACACAGTCACAACACATGTTCATGAAATGCTATGAATTGTTTCCTATAAAACCGGCAAGAAAAATGTCCATAAAACACGAGTCAATGTTGAATGAGACCCAGTAAATAACAAGAAGGGGGACAAATATGAAATTCAAGTATCAAAATAACTAAGACACTGACAAGCTGAAAAGGTAAATTACAAAGGTAGTAAAAATCATGGGAACAAGGACATTGACACAATCAACAATACATTAGGCAACATTTTTGCATTTGTTTAAGGCAGTTGATTAAAAAAAACTAAACAGAACTAGGCATCTTCTTCATTCCAAGTTAAATACAAGCCTAGCCCTAACTTGTCACCAGGAGAGTTGTTGTACAAAATAACTACGCCTGACGCTGAAACTAAGCACTTTAGTTTGACTTGTCTTCTGACATCTGAGTGACAATAGAGTTCATATGGACAGCGGTGGGGTTGTGCTCTGTATTTTTGGTCTTCTTCACAGTGAGGTTTGTCAGGGCTTATAAGGCTGGTGCATCAAGAGTGGCAAATCACTCTCAGCCTATTGTCTGGCACAAAATCTAAACGGTTGGCACATATCCGTGCACAGCATGGGAAGGCAGGGCAGCTAGTTGCATCAGCTAACGATTGCCTTTCATGGCCTCCTTGGCTGCCAGGATGAGAGGCGTGAGACTGGAGAGGGGTTTCGCCAGCTTCAGGAACGGATGCTGCACAACACAACAAACGTAAACAAAACAAAAAAAACGTCAATAATCAAAACCCATTTGTAATTAATAGAAAGAAGAAGGAAAAAAAAATAGATGAAAGGAAAACGTGAGGAGTTATCAACCTGCAACAGCTCTTTGCCTCCGCCTCTTTTCTCTACGTCCATTTCCAGGCAACGGTTGAGGAAATCTCTGAAGACTGGAGACAGCTTCTCTGGATTCTGAAGTTCAGGGGTGCCGTTGGTAGCAATCAGGTATAATGCCTACAAAAGGGGAAGAGGAAAAAGGAAGGCTGTGAGAGAGCGGTGATATTGGATTTCAGGAAATAACTGCCTAGTAGCGGCCGATCAAGTCCAACTGGTGAACGGAACAAATTTTAACTGTGTTTTTAATTCGTCTCATAGCAGAGGAGTTACACAAGAGCAAGGGTCATCATCTATTGGCCCCATTTTTAACTCTTTTAACATTTTTAATTCTGCTGTTAACCAGAATTTGCCAATCCAACATATTAACTGCACAGTTCAAATAATAAAAAGGGAGAGTTTTGGCACATGCAGTGTAAGGTCAACAGGTTTAAGAAGCCATGGGGTGTGACTGCTGATTTCCAAAGAAAACAAATGAGAAACAGAGAATAAAAAAAGGAATTTAGATATATAAAAACACAATATAATTAGCAAAAAAAACAGTAACAATAAAAGCAGCTGGACAAAAATATTTTTGTGTTGCCAACTTCAGCTAGCAACAACACAAGAGTTTAGTTCATGGCTTCTGCCTTGAATATTGTTGTTAGTGTGTGTGGTGAGCAGAAGGAATTCTCATGAGACTTGTGTTTGTCCTGCTATTGTGTTGACTCATGAGAGTTGTTTGTCAACTTGGTCCAAGTCTGACATACCACAATACATTTTTTTTTTTTGTAATTTAATAGATGCACCCATAGTAATTATGCACATCGCATTTTGCCTTTAACCTTCAACACGGTAAACAGCAAAATACTCACTCGTAGTGGGTTTTCATTCAGGTAGGGAGGCTCTCCTTCAACCATCTCAATAGCCATAATACCCAGTGACCAGATGTCTACTTTAGGCCCATAAGCCTTTCTGGTGACAACTTCAGGGGCCATCCAGTAAGGCGTGCCCACCATGGTGCTGCGTTTGCTCTGCTCTGGAGTGATCTGGGCACAGAAGCCAAAATCGGCTGTGGAAGAGATGGAGAAGAGTAAGTGCAAGTGTAATAAAAGTAGTCCGGTTAAAAAGGCCGCAAGCGGTGCAGGACTTACTGAGCTTGACAGAGCCATCCATCCCAAGTAACACGTTGTCACTTTTGATGTCTCTGTGGATGACCTGGTTGGCATGCAGGAAATCCAATGCTTGTAAACACTGTAGATACGGGAACAAAGCAGAGACAAGAGAGAAGTTGAGAATGACAGTGTTGAACAAGACCTGCTTTCTTTAATGTGAGCCTGTTTGGAAAGAGCAAAGTGTACCTCTCGGCAGACAGCAGCTATCTGGGCCTCATCCATACAGGTCTCTGTTACGACATCGGTCAGCGAGCCACCAGCCAGATACTCCATCACCACAAACAGCTCCTCCCCCATCAGGAAACTAACACATAATATACGTCAGCAACCAACACTTCAACCTTCACGATTCTAGAAAAATCCATCCATGCTTTCATTATGACTTTGTACTTTAATTATATTTACCATCAGATGGAATTCTTCCACATTTTTTAAAAACTGCTTTCAGGATTCCTCTTACCTGTCTAAAAAGTTGACAATGTTGGGGTTCTTCAGCTCCTTCATCACTAGAATCTCATTGATGATCAGCTCCTTCTTCGGCTGCTTTTGTAGGTTGATCTGTTTAATAGCAACCTGGAAAAAGGCACCGTCAAAACCAGAGACTTAGAACTGTCCAAACATAACATTAAATTCAAATGATGTTATACCTTGTTATTTTTCCTTTTTTTGACTTAGGTGTTTGACTTAGATCTCTTTTTTCTCTTTTAACATAAAGCTTTTTAAGCTATATTTCTTGTACAAAATGGGTGATATCAAAAGAGTGTACTGTTATAAACTATTAACCACTTTTGCTGATTATTATTATCTATTATAAAGTGTCTATATCTCCTCAATCACTGTTTACCTCCTGTCCTGTGGCAACATCAATGGCTGTAAATACTGTTCCTGATGCTCTGTAAAAAGACAAGCAAGCAAGTTACTACTGCACCATTTAACATGCAATGCTACCTAGTGTAAAAGTGTACTATACTGGATACAGATGTACATAGAATTGCACATTTTCCTCCAAAATCACAAACAATGCATGTGTCTAAAAGTGAGACTCAAACAGCAGGGCTCCGTTTGACTCATAAACATGAGATCACTATCACTAAGAAAACCAGATGTACCGTCATAATGCCGGAAATCAGTCTTCCACAGCTGGTTATCAGTTGGTTGTCCGCCCCACCAAAATAAGCAATCTGCATACATGTAAACCTAAATTCTATCACATGTTCTAAATGTAAAAGCACTTACCCCTGGCCGATCTTTTCATATCTGGTGTACTTCTTCTTGGGATCTCCAATACTGACTATGGTTCCTGTAAACCAAACAATGAGCAAATATGTAAAGGAAATGAAACGTAAATAGAACACGTGTATTTCAATGCTGTATTGCGACTACAGATTAATAATAACAATAATGTGGCTTACTCAGTTTGTCCATGATCTCCTCATCTGACATCTTGCCCTTCTTCTTCTGTCTGTCAGCAGCCTTGGAGGCAACATCTCCATCAGGACACGTGCTTGGAGCAGGAATGGGATCAATAACAGAGCGAGTGTATACCTGCACAAAGCAGCAAAATATAGCAACAAATGTCGAGTTCACAAAAATGCTATAAATGTTAAGTTTATAGTTAACTCTAGAAACCAAGTCAGTACAGACAGGGCACCTACACTTTTTGTGTGTTCTGGTCTTGGTGCCACGACAGGAGGAGGAGTTTCATCGTCGTCATCATCATCGATGTCTTTAATATTCGGAGACGGTTCAGTGCCTTTTTTGACAGGCTAATTCAGAGTGAAAGAAAAGGTTATTACTTTTTGAGACACGATATAACTGAAAAATGATATGCACTATGAAACCTATAAAACAGTCTGGAAACACTTACAGACTGAGAGCCTGGAGTGAACGCATCTTTTTCTGTAAATGGAAAAAATGAAAGAAGGAAGTTTAAGTAGTTACAGTCGCTAACTAAAGGGTTTTCTTTCAATGTAAACACAGTGTACTATACTACTAGTCATCCTATTATGAAAGTTAATATTGATAAAATTCCTTCTCATGAACGAGTGAATAGACTTATCAGAAAAAAATGATGTGCTTAAAGATAAGAGGAAAAAACACATACATGATAATATTTGCACAAGTAATTCCTTCCACAGAAAGAACAAAAACTGAACAAAAATGCAACATATAGCATAATACCGTCAAGGTAACCAAACAAACTTAAATCCACAATTTAGAGCCTCACCAGAAGATGATAAGCTGAGGTACTTCTGACGACCATTCCCTGTAGAGTCGTAGAACTTAAGAACATCAAGCACAGCCTGTGGGTTTTTCTTTTGCTCCGACTTGGTGATGTTTGAGGTCTGGAGTAGTCGAGCCCATTGCTCTGGCATACCCTGTTCACGACAACAAAGATGACAAAGTGCAAAAATGTCAGGATGGTAAAGACTAAGATGGGATGTTAATGTGTGTTTTGGTCAGTTAACAAGCTCCTAAAGGATGAGGTTAGTGGAAGAAAAAATTATACCCATGGAGAATGACAAACTTTAAAAACTCACAGTGAATTCCCCTGTGACAGCATCAAACCCAACATGTATGGTGTGTTCAAAATCTGAAGGTGGTGAGATCTCTGGTCGCTCTTTGTCTCGGTCTTTCTTTCTACCACCTGGAAGTAACCAACACCTTACTTAAACGGTACATAACTCCACTTATACCAGTTACAAAAACCGAAAATATTGCATTTTGTATTATTTTAGGAATTAATATGTTGCTCTTTGTATTCTCCAATCCATAATGATGCCAAACTCTTTGCCTCACCTTTTTCAGCCCCAGAGAAAATTGAGATGATCTTGTTACGAGGTTTTCTTTCTTCAGGGACAGAAGGTAGAGGTTTAGAGCTGTGGTTGGCTGAGAGTGAGTCTTTGCCAGAGCTAGTGCTGAAGATGGTACTGCTCATCCTGACAGGAGGGGCAGGGGGCTTATCCTCAGGGTCTCCGTTATCACACATTTCTATAGGTGGCTGTGAGTGTCACAGGGCTAACAGGACAGAGGGGCTTCGTGGGCGAGGATCGACAGGGTGAAAAACAGAGATCGAGCAAGGCAGCGCTCACATCAGCAAGAGGCACAGGTGTGTGCTCATGCACTACAGGAGGATGGGCAGAAAATGACAGCTGAAGTGAAAGGAAGAGCTGACTGGTACCTGAAACAAAAGCAGACATTAATAATTAGACCATAAACATACTTGAAAACAGCAAGATGTGGCGATGCATTTTAAACAGTGATCTACTTTCAATGTTATGCTACTGAAGCCTAATGGTGTACAGTATATATACACATTACTATGGTATAGTATTAGGGGATTTTTTTGTGTGTGTGTATGTTGAAAACAACAATAACACGCATCATTTAAGAGCAGTACGTGATATCAGTGTGGAGCAGAAAACACCGAGCAGGGAGAAAATCCCACATAGAGCCTGAAATGATCAGAGCAATATTTACACAAAAAAATAATCGAAATGCGGAACACGTATGACTATAAATAAACTGTCACTGGATAGAGTGAACAAGAGTGCGACTGAATTAACAAAATTAGAAACTAATAATAACAGTGAAAGCAGAGACTACAGCAAAGGAAAGTTGAGAAAGAGTGTGTTAGCGGAACAAAAATAGTGAGCACATTTCATTTTAATTTACCCCTCATTTGAAAGTATAGTACTGGTCTGAAAAATGGTCACCGCTTTAAAAAAAAAGGCTCCTCTGTGGATTCTATCTTAACTAAAGAAACCTAGCCCAGTTGAGAATAAAGAGAATAATGCATGCTCTTCTGCCAGTGCACCACATGAGAAAAGAAAAGCCGATACTTCGTTGCTATTTCTTAAGATAAAAAATGTTCACATGTTCGACTTTTCGTCCATCGCCGCCCCTAATAACGGTATTTCTGCCCTAATGTTTATTTTAAATGCCCTTCAAATGAGTAACAACCGGGGCGGCTAGCAAGCTAACATTAGCATGAACTACTTGGCCAACAAGTGTGCTAGCTACAAGCTAGTGTTAGCATGACAAGCTACACTAACATTCGCTGCCCTGTGAGCACAGCGTCAAGATTTCGGCTAATGCTAACTAGTCTGACAACCAAAGTTATGGGTTTCCCCTATAGCGACGTGGTTGCAAACAGCTGATTTAGACAACGCCAGAAGCGTGCTAAGTAGCCGACTATCCGGTACAAATGTGCTTTATTTGCAGGCTAGCAAAGACGACGCAGGAGCCGTAGAGCTCACCGGAGATTCCACACTGTTAAACTTGAATAGAACTTGACTCCTGGACGATCCTCGACGGTTCGGTAAACGTTTGTAAATCCGTTAAAAGTACTTCCTGCGCAACGCGGGGCCTTGACGGTACCCAGCGCGTGCAAATAACTTAGTAAAAAACGTGACTGCAAATATTTACAATGCAACTTTTCTTCTATCTTTTCGGCCCTTGGATAATTCCGCTATGGCGAAGGGGAAGCGGAACTACCGACCCAGCCCTAGCCTATTCAATAAATGTTTCAAATGAATGGTGTGTGTCAACTTTGTCTGCTGTCTGTATCCACAAATTACAGCCCGTCTACAAAACAACTCCAGCCGACACTCGCTGCTCTAATAACGCATTTTTAGCCCGTGTGAATACATAAAGAGAAATACGTACTGAAACCCAGAGACTGCAGTTAGACGTTGAATTAAGTCGAAAAGCATTTTAGGTAATGTAGTTCAGCATTTAGAGTAGGCTGTGTCAAGCTAATTTGTGAGATTTCCTCTTTGATCAGCTGGAGGTTTTATCTCTCCTGCAAGCTGGCCCGTAGAAATGTTTTTGATCCGTTGCCGAGTGGGAATATTTTTGGATTCTGATTCATGATATTGTTTAAAACCGTAACAATAACATGGCAAACAATAGATGTTTACACTCAGTGAAATAGCGTGTTTTCGTGGCCACACCATTCCATCAAATGGATCCTGCAACAAATTTTCTGGACATTATAATTCAGCCTGACAACAGTCTCCAGCTGTTTTACTGATAAAATGAAAATGTAAAAAAAAAAAAGGCTGTCTAATAAATCAGTGTTCATATCCTTCAGCTTTTCTATTATGTGTATAATAATAGCATGAACTGCATATTATAATTTTTGTATTAACTAATCAGTCTACATATGTTCAACTGTATAAATGAACAGTCTCACAATATTCCAGAAATACAGTTCTATAGATCCGGGTACGAAGCACATGTATGATCTGTTGATCTGTTGGGCTGCATTAGTTTGCGCCGCAGTTTTATGAGTAAGTATGAAAGTATAAGTATGAAATGTATCAGACCTTTCTTACCAAAAACTAGTGAAGCCTAACACACCTAAAATCTTGTCAACACACGACAAGGAAAAAAAGACAAAAAACAAAACTGAAATCAAAACAGACCCAGTTAATAAAATGTAGTTTATTATTTTAACTTTCGCATGTGCTTGCAGTTACAAAGGATTTCTCAAGAACATCTCTGGTGGCCACAGACCTCAGTGTGTTTCTGAAAAGAGACCTGTATAAATACACAAGGCTATTTGTTGTTTATTGGACCATGGCCTCCTTAGACTCAGGTATGTTAACCATGGTGATTTGATGTTTCCATGCATATTTAGACAGTGCAACGCAGCAGATCAGTGTGACGACAAGAGTTCCACCACATACAGGCATCGCCGAAGAGCCGTCCCCAACAGGAAACTGTAAACTCGCGCGGCCATGACCCTACATTACACAACAAACAGCTTTTCAATTAAAAAGCAACAATGGAAAATAGGATTAGTGTTTTTTTTCCATTTACATACTTGGAAAGGATTTAAAGAAAACCACCTGCTGATGCTGAATCTTAACCCAGGCGCATGTGCTTGAGTTGTCGGCAGTGCAGGGGGCATCCACAACAGTATGAGGCTCTAACTTGCTGAGCTGAGTACCTTAGGAAACAAAGCGTTTTATAGTGGGAGAAAATACTTTATTTGTCTCCAGCATCTACACTTTTAGAGGCTGAGCACACACATAGTTAGTGGCAATGGCACTCTTGTTTATTTTAAGTTTGTGGGGAAAAAAAAACATGTTTGACAATGTGCTGTAAATTATTAGATTATCATATTACCTTAAGTATTATATTTGTGACTTCCTTTATTATAGAAATTCCAAGAAACTGAAGGGATTTGACCTAAAGCTGCAATGCTGTTTATTTTCTGATGATGAACTTGAAACTCCAGAGGAAGGAGGAGAATTTTAAACATTCTTAAATACTGTATTTGCCATCCAATTTTATAACAATAGCCTATTTAAAAAGACTTGCAAGTTGATTATCATAATAGCTTAAATGTTGTTTTACTGCATCAGTCATACACTGTGCAATCCAGTGAATGACACAATAAAAACAAATGTATACACAAAGTACACACTTGTGTGAATTACATTCACACAGTGAATTGTCAGTGATATTGGCTGTAATCTATATCTATATATAGATATAGATACTGTATTTTTATACTGTAATAATATTACTGGTAATTGACTTAGTAGTCAAAAGTAAGCCTTTAAAATATTCTTTGAAGATTAAAGAGATTTGTTATTTCATGTATTTCTACTTAAGTAAATCTTGATCACAATGATTATCTGTTATATTAACGAAGTCTGAACTCTTGCGTCAGTCATGGCTCACATAAACATTATAATAATCATATTGTGAAGGAGCAAAAATGTAGGTCTCTCAGCAGGAGACTTTGGAGTAATATGATATGCATGTCTGGAAACATGTTTCTGATAATAAGGTCATAACATAACTACAGAATAAACACGATTCACTTACATTTTTCAGCACGAAGCAGCAACTGTGGGTATTCTACATCAACAGATGTAAATCCTTTTCCACTTGCAGAAGGTTTCTGGTAGCGGCCATGTATTGGAATAGTTACTTTTTGCAGTTTGGGAGTTGGTCCATCGACAATGGGATACAAATAGGTGACAAATCCTGAAGACTTGTGAGCAGGTGCTTCGAGGTCAATGGCTGAATCTAGTAATATCTTACAGTGGTAATTTAAAAAAAGATATTCATGAATGTGGTTATATTACTAATATTTATTTTCTACAAATGTGCAGTTTTTTTTCTGTATTTGATTTTGATTATTTTCTTAATATAAAGGTGGGTAGGTAACATATTTAACATGTATTTAACATGTAAAGGTCAGCCTTACCTCCCAGTTACTTCGATCACTCAAGGACGCAAGTTGATATGGATCAATGTAGACACCTCTGGGCCATTTATGGACCAACAAAACTCTGACATCTGGAAACCCATCAGGATCGAGCTGGAGAGTCGTTACCAGTTCCCTAAAAAAATGATATAAATCACTTATTCTACTCACAGCCTTGATTAATTGGTTATTCATCCATTTAAGAATGTCCTATGACAATACCTGTGAAAACCTTTTTTGCTGATCTCCACTGAGACTGCTGTGGCGCCAAGCCACTTCAAAAAGCCACAATATTGCGTTTCATCTGCAAAAATGTACGTGTATTGTCAAGACTAGATAAAGCAGACATTTTTAAATATACGGCTACATATCCATCCATTCTCTCATTCATTCTATCTAATCCTATCTAGCCTAATCCTTCACACGTCACACTTCTTTCGTAATGCAGGAAGAATCATGGAAAACTTCATCAGGTGTCCAAAGTTTTGGTGACACTTAAAAGTAAACGGTGGTTTTCCGTCTTAACTAGGTCCCACAACCATAACCTTACCCTTTTCGACTGAACAATGACATGTCGATAAATAGGCAAAAACAGCGAACAGTACAAAATGCATCAAAAATAATAATGTGGAACTACAACCAGCTTTTGTGGCGGATTAAACCTTCTACAAGTACAAACGCCGTCCATTCATCTGTTTACGGAAAAGAGCTTGAAGGACCCTTTTGTAGTTTGAGGGAGCTACGAAAATGCCAGACCAGAAAGGGGAAATGGCCACTGTTAGAAAGCTCCTAGGCAATAATTATTTGAAGGAGGGGATATTCAGACGAAAACCTGATCGTATTTATTATTATAATTATCGAAAAAAAATAAACAATAAACTAAACTTAACAATATTCAGTGAATGTGCGCAGGTTTCGGCGAAGACCGAAGGATCGCCGCCGACTCCGTGGTACCCTTGGCAACCAGGCAACGTTTAGTTAATAGTCACTGAAGCCGCCAGTTAGCTACAGCACACGTCTCCATTCCAGCTGTTGTGTACAATATACACACGGAATATTACTTGCTGTTGTTAAAATGCTTTAGTACTTTAATGCTGAACTTTATACAAACCGGTTTCAATTCATTTCCTGCATGGGAAGCTAACAGAAGATGCGTTTCGAGGCGAAGCGATGCGGGGTGCAGTTCAATCCTCCCTCTATAGTGTTGATTTATGAGCACAAGGAAACCAACAAGGTGCGAAAAAGAATCATACCTGTGCGGAACTTCTCAAAATATTCTGGTAAGGCAAGACAGTTATTTCACAACTCACACATGTGCCACTCATTTTTTTCTTACTTAGCTACTTCCGTTCCCATAGCAGATTTTTCAGGGGCACGTAAATTCGACCCCGTTGACTATTGCACCATAGCTAAATGCTTTCCTGACACTTTGTCTTCTCCCCTCAACCTCTAAGACCACAGCATAGCAGCTGAAAGGATGAAGAACCACCCTCGCCACAGAGACTACTTGGAGGGTGTGTCCCAGAGCCAGCTGGAGAGGCTTCACATAATCCTGCGGGATCACATGCGGGGCCTTAGTTTAGACCAGAGCCTCTCTTCATTCCGCTTGGATTCCGACGAAGACCTGAACAAACTGGACGACGAGGAACTGGCCCGAAAAAAGGGCCAAATGGATGAACTCTTCGAGAAGAACCGGAAGCGCAAAGATGATCCTGACTTTGTTTACAACGTGGAAGTAGATTTCACCAAGGACACTAGAGAAAAATGCAGCTGGGATGAGGAATCTGATGATGGATTTTAGAGCTCTGGAAATGTATTTTGCAAACCATCACATATAGTTTTCTATGGCGTAACAGGACAATGAAAAAACACAGGGTTAGATTTCTTAATTTCCATTTAAACATACTATTAGAGTTAAAACCGTGCCTAATAAAACCAAAAATCACACACAGTAAGCAAAGAGGAAAATTCACTGATGATGGTGATTTAGGTGAACCAACCGGACTAGTGTTGTTTGTGAACACCCAGTCACTACTTTAAACCACCCAGGTCTGTGTGCATGCATGTTGGAGTCTGCGTTGTATTTCTGAGAAACATATCACATCTACCACCTCAAACTGCAATGAAAGAAGTAACACATAATGAGTAGTGGAATAATGTATATTTATTTGTTATAAAATACTGAATTTACAAAATACAAAGACTTTGGCTCCTTTATTTGTGGCTTACACCTAAATGAGTGATATTCACAGTTGAATATGAAAGAAGATGCTAAAATCCTATTAAATAAAATTTGACTTTTCACCAGTAAGTAAGCAATACAACAAATATATCTTTGGAAAAAAAAAAAACTGTGTCCACAAAATATTGTTTCATATTATACAAAATATATATATATATTCATATGGTTTGAAGTGACATACTATGGCAAAGTTTTAAATGAGACAAACTATATAATAAAACCAAGCCTGCAGTATCAAACCTCTTCAGGGGAAAATTTCATTCAAAGTGCTTAAATACCTCATTCAGTTGACAAGAGACACTGGACTGACTGACCATTAGTACCACAATACATTCAAAAATGTCGCAGTTTAAAAAAATATCAGTAAAGACTGAATTTACATGATTTTGTTTGTTTGGTTGAAGCGAATCAAAAGCATTTTTACACCAGTATCAATTGCAGTCATTTATGCAGTGCTGATGTATTCCTTACGGAGGTAGGTAAATGAAAATATGAAACACAATTCCTCTTACCGCCACCATTCTGGTGAGGAATTAGGCATTTTGTAGAAATTGTAAATTCTCAGCAGGCTGTTAATTTCTTTAAAAGAAAATTTTTTTTTTTTTTTTTTACATATAAAATTGACAATTCAAGTATCCTAAAGCCACAATCCAAGATTTCTGCACTGTTATACACTTTATGACTTGGTAATAATTTGTGCTGCTTAACTCCACTGTCAAGTCCAATTTACCCAGAGTACACAAATACACAGGTGAACTTAAACGATCTGATAAAGCCAATACAAGGGGAATAACTGTGCCACGAGTGTACTCCAAATCTGGATTGGGACTTAAAACAAAGCTGTATGATCCACCATTTCTATAAAGAGTATTTGTAACTGAAATATATATATTTATATATGTTACACTATTAAGCTACACCAAAAATACATCATTAGTTAGCAAGTATTTCTGAAAATAAAAAATCTCATTTTTTCTTCCTGTCTTGGGTGCATCTCGGACAAAACCTGAAAGATTTCAGGGGAAAGAGAAAGAGAGAGGAGGAGAAAAGGCGTTAAGGTATTGATGGGGCTTCATGTACTATTTATATTAGTAATGACAAGTCTTCTAAATTCATATCTTCATAAACAACATCTGCTGAGCTGCATTCTTACCATTTTCCTTTGGGTTTTGTGGTAAGATCTACACACGCGAAGTGAAACCACTCAATTGGACACTGAAAACAAGAACAGAAAATATCAGTATTTTGAATCTCTAACCTCAAGCAAGTTCTAATGTTCAACAGTTTAGCTGTAGAAAAACACCATGAAAACGCACATCGGGATTATCACATCCAATCATCTCTCCATAGGACACCTGATGGCACAGGCAATATGTAGGCTCATTCGGATCAACTGGCATGTCTAGAACATCTGATGGCTGCATAGGCAGGAGAGCGTCACTCAGATCTGGGCTGAAAGACAGAACAAAATACTCAGAGCATGCATGATGCGTTTGAGGACTTTTAGGTCTAATGAAAGTGTTAAGGTGCAGATTCTGAAGACATTATCATTAACTGTCAAGGTGTCAAGAAAGCTCTTTGCCTGACCAATCCGCCAGCTTCAAGTTACCTGTTTTTCTTTATCTTCTTTCTGGGAGTCTCTTCATCAGAACCTTTCCTTCCTCTTCCTCTGGACCCACGCTTCTCCCGCAGCCCCCTGGACTCTCCTTCTGCATTAAAGGTTCATGTTTATAAATGTCCACTGATTGGTCTTCACTGTTTTCTGATAAAATGTTTTCAGTTGACCCAACCTACTTTTCAATGCTCTTCCGTCGTTGCTTTCGTATCCGCTCACTTCCAGTTTCTCTTTTAGCTCATTTTCAAACCTCGCCAGATCAGCATCCAGTCTGCGGATGTGTTTGTCCACCTACAGCAAAAGGATTTCATGGAGATTAGACTCTGACTGCGTGTGGTTTCATTTACAAATTACATAAATGCAAATCGTAAGAAAGAAACCTGTCCATAAGACTGTGACATAAAATGCTTTCTATTACAGACACGCCTACAAGCCTTTGGCCTGCATTTGTTTGTGTGTATAAATTCTTATTGACAAAAGGAACCAGTTATCAGTGAAAGAAAACACAAGGAATTGACAGGTGACCGAACACGGAGAGGGAACTTTTTGGACGAACCATTTCGTAGGTCTGCATTGCAAGCTGGACTTTGTCATCACTGAACTCTTTGCATTTGCTGTAAGCATTTTGGATTTTCTGCAGGTGCTCCACTCTCTGCTCTGAGGCCAGGTTCTTCACATTCGCAATGTACTCTTCAGCCAGTTTATCGATCTCTCCTTTCTTTTCTGCAGAAATTCAAGACAATACATGGTTAGAAAATACCAGTCACATCTTTCAGTATTTTTAATATTAGTTTTAATTAGCATTATATTGACAAACAAGAATTCAACACTTTTGCCTACTTGAGTTTTTTCAGTAAAATTATTTATTATGATATAGTTATTATAATAACTATTTCTTTACACAGCTATTTTAAAACCATCTCAGATAACACTTCCACAAAACAATAAATCATGTTCAATTGATACAAAAGCTCCATTTGCAAAACTACTTGTGTCAGTGAAGACAATGACAGAAAAATTACAGCGTCTGCTGGGAGTTATTTTGGTCACAGCAAAGGTATAATCAGGCAAGATCAATAAAAACACCTGTACAAGTAAGCAGGTGCAGAGTTGAATAAATCCATATAGCATTTTGATGAAATGTAAATGATCACCTTCAGTCCTATTGTCCAAGTCCCGCATCAAAGTGAAGTTTCTCTGCAGCTCACATGGTAAGTTTTCAATACCTACAGAGAGGAGAATAAATTATGAGAGAGACATATTCGTTTGTCCACCTCATCTTCTCCCAACCTTTGGTTTCCTGTTGAACTCTCACTGGATACTAATCTTCTCCCATCTCAAACACATGTGCAAGGTGACCCACAGAATACTTCCTGTTTTGGCTATGAAGAAAAAAAAAAAAAACTCCTTCATGTCTATACCATTCTTCTGTGACAGCTTGCGTAATAAAAATACATATCTCTGAACCACTTGAGCTGGAGGATCAGCCAAGAATGGGAATCGCCCCATCAATGAAACTGTGACGGACAGGCAAATCCTGTCAGAAACATGCATACTGCACTAGACTTTAATAGGTGAGGGTACTAGTATGACAAGGTGATAATACACAGCATAGCTACAGTATCATCAAGGCTTGTTTTGGGGTTCTTCTGTTGCCCTGATGAGGGAAAAAATGATTATTACAGTCGAAAGGTGAATCTTACAAAAACTACGAGTAATCAATGAACCAAAAACAAACAAAAAGCCTATTACTTTTTGATATTTTAGCGTACACGGCGTCTCCTGTGCTCCCTTCGAGTGTCAACGTCTAGTGCTTACATTAAGTGACGCACTACACCCCGCCCCGGCGCGTAAATGGTTACGGGAAACGCGGTTACCAACAGGTTGCAAATGCATGGTGTCTGGTAAACTGAAGTGAATATAAACGTTAACCAGAACCAACGCAACTTTAACGTTGTTATTCACTAAACGTGAGAGGAAGAGTATAGCTCATTTATACAGCCGCTGCTAGCAGCTAGTGACCTAAATGCTAACTTGGCTGTCATTTCAGTGACACCAACAAACGGACTCCAGCAGTTAGCTACCGACGAACTCCGATAAATGGGCGTAATTTGGGCTCCCGTGAGCGACGCAACACCACACAAAGACAAACCTCCTGAGTGTATCACACCCAAAGCTATGTCGTGATGCCAAACCGTTAGCTACTCGGCTAACTGTAGTTACCCACCAGCTAACCCTAGTTGCTAACACACTACCGCTACCGCCAGTCACTCTTCAAGCAAAAAAAAAAAGTCTGCGATACGTCCAAACCAAGCTACACCTAGGCGTTAGGTGTGTCAAATGTAAAAACAGTACAGTGTGTCCCACAAGTACTCACTGTCAAGGTAATGTTCCAAGTATATTGCCGTCGCCATTTCAGGTTTGCTATTTAGCTTCTGCGCTATTCTCCTTAGCTCTCAAGTCGTTTGTCGGAGAGAGGGCTTGTTTTTTAACCCGGCGTTGTCCGTCGGTCAGTTGCTTGTTGTTACTTGATGCTGTAGACAAAAGCTGATCTGGGCGGGCGGTAATGCAAATAAGCTGAGTTTCCTTCCAGCACACATGCACCCGAAATTCGTACAGGATATAACTTTTTGCTTGTCACTCGCATGCGCACGGGGCTCCTGCATCTGCGAGTGTTGTACTGCTTTAATAAAATAAAGTCAGCCCTCTTCTTCTATTCATATGGATTTCCAGTGCTCATTACAGATTACATTCACCAAGTTTACTCAATTAATACCTCCCTCTGTAGAAAATGTAACAGGGAAAGACGCACGTAGAACCCACACGACCATTTATGGATTTGCTGACTAACCACATGTGCAAGTTATGGGCAAATTTGGCGATAACCACGTGGGGGAAAGCAGCAGGTCAAACAGATTATCACCACGAACAATTCAAAGGTTTACAATCGTGCGCCCGTCATGTATGCGCAACGGGACGCGAGCAATCATGGACGCAAACGACTCAAACCGAAGCGCCCTCCGTGCGTTTGCTAGCACTTTCCATCACGGTCAGCTGATAGGTTACGTCATTCAAAACAAATACCTCCCACCTCCGAAGAGCTTCAACGTCCGTGAAGATGCTCGGTGGGCGGGGCTAACGGAAGCGCTCGACGAAAAGAGAGCGGCTGCAGCTGTAGCTGTGTCCACTCAACGCGTCGGTCAGGGTTTTTTACACCAAGGTAAGCATCGTCTTTTATATATGCACATCACTTCCGTGTTTGCTGCTCGCGAAAGACTTCGTACTTTCTTCAAATATTAAAGTAAGGCAAGTAACCGGACTAAACGACCAACGCAAATAAATATACAGTCATTTTTAGGTTGGTAGGAGCTGTTTTAGTGATTTTATATACAATGGACTCTGTAAGCTAATATTTAAGTTCGCTGCAGACACGTTTAGCTTCAGAAACAGTGTTATTAATGCTAGCTAAATGAATTTCGATTCCGTTTGAAACATGTTATTAGGAAAATAACGTGTGTTATTGCTTTAAATGATTTCGGTGTTATTGTACTGGCAGTGTTTTTCATTCTTCCATACTAGCTCTCTATTCCGTCTTTTTTAAAATGAGAAATGAGGAGAACCTATTCTCAACAGGCCTGTCATCACTTGAAGCTAGTGCCAGTTAACGTTAGGCTAATTAGCTCAGCAACACAGTGAAAAACCAAAAACAACTGACTGACTAATTCATCCTGAACTGCCGTGGTCTCTTTTAATTTAAAAGTTAGGATCGAGAATGCAAGCTATGTGCAAACAAAGCTGTAGACCCCACTTGTCAGCGCCTTTATTTTGACAAAAAGTCACGAGGTTACTTGGACGACGTGCCACTCCCAGCATTAACGACATAGTTTTCTTTATTAATAAAACAGATTCTTGAATGCTTTTCGTTGTTTTAGGTGTCGCCGCCAACATGGCTATGGTGAAGAGTGGTTGGCTACATAGACAAAGTGAGTACAGAGTTTTAAGAGTTTAAACAACATGTAATAAGAAAAGTATCGTATCCAGATGTTGTGCTGCGACCTATGATATGAGATTCTGTAAACATTTAGATTGTGTTGGATCATTTCTTTATGTAGGTACTATACTACGTAGATGGAAGAGGAACTGGTTTGACTTGTGGGCTGACGGACGGCTTGTGTTTTATAATGATCAACACCGGCGTGACATGGAGGATGACATTCACATGAGGGTTGACTGTATTAATATCCGCAGTTCAGCTGCATGCCAAGGTAAGCAGTATGTATTGCATGATGTTATCATCAGCTCACCCCTTCTTTTTTTTTTTTTTTTTTTTTGTGCTCTATTTTCTGTACTGTGTCACTTTACTGTGTATACTGCTTCAGACCTGAACCCACCAGAGGGGAAGATGCGTGATGCCTTGCTCCAGATAGTGTGCAGAGACGGACGGGTCATCAGCCTGTGTGCAGACAGTGCAGATGATGCTTTGTAAGACGGCATATTTCATGATGATTTTATCAGTTTAATTATTTGTCCCTATCTATGTTTCTGTGTTGGTGAAGCTGAATGAATTAGTTTAAGATATTATCTTTCTACGTGCAGTTTGCAAAAAGACAGAATTTTCATACCATCATGTGGCTCGTGATTTTTATTGCAGGGCATGGACCATGGCACTTCAGGATGCCAGAATTAATACGGTGAGATCCTGCTATATCTTAAATGATTGTTTTTCCACCAAAATTACAAATGAAAGTAGTTAAAAAAAATCTAAAAGTCTATCATTATCGATATAGTTTTGTTGTCATTATATCACTCTGTTTGTAACCCCCCCGTACGGTTGAAGGAACAGGTGAAGGTCTTAATGTCATGTAACCTAGTTTTATTGGTGTTCATTTCTAATTTAAGGTGACGTTGCCATTTGTGTTGCTTTGCATTTTTAGGTTGTTGCTACTCCTCAGATTGGCTTTGCACAGGAAGCGATGGCCTCTGCTCCTCCCCCCTACTCAGAATATGCTCCCTCTCCTCAGGTAGATAAACAGTATGCAAATGACTCAAAACTTGCAAAAAGTTGCTTTTGCTGCTTTAAAAATACTGCTGGCAGTGCACGTATTGATTTATTTTCCCCAGAAAAAATATGAAACTCAGTTCTTAAAGTCTATTAACAGGATTGTTTTAAGGAACAAATTTGTTTTTACAACAGGAGTTGTGTTTCTTTTAATCTACAACAACAAACATAAAACTAAATTTGCTTTTGAGCGATAAAGGTGCTGAGTTTTGTACTGCTATGCACGATATAATGCTGTCATATTTTGTACCGTATGTTGCATAAAATTACTGTTATGTAGTTGGTTTAAGTTTTTGGTTTTTTTTCTTCTGAAGAGAGTACAAAAAATGAAACACTACAAAATAAGTACAAATGAAGTTTGACCCTACTGCCATTTACTGGTGTAACAATGAAAGTGGTTAAAAGCTTAATCAAGCGACATCAGTCATATTAATGGCTTTGAAATAAATGGCTGTTATGTCAAAGACGCTTATTGGACTTTTCTGTCTTACTTTTTCAGCAGGTTTATTCCCCAGGCCCATATGGAGACTATGCTACGCCTCCACCACATGCTACACAGATTGTTTACTCTGCTGACGGACAGCCTTATGCTGTTGCTTATCCTTATCAATACCAAGGTAAAAGTTTCATGTTAGATATAAAAAACAATAGATCTTTGTTAGTGGTTTGTTTGCACATTTTTATCTGGGAAGTGTACATGAATCATGTACTAAATGAATAAATGTAATATTGAGGTTGATTTACTTTTTGATTAAACCTAGATGTAGTGCAAGATATGCCGATGCCCTTATTCTCAACATTTGAATTTAATTTTGAGCAGTTTTAATATCTTTGTATGTGTGGTTTTGTTTTTTTTTTTGTTTTTTTTATTCCAGGTGGGTACCTTGCTCCTGCTCCTGGAGTGAACCATGTCATTATTCAGGAGCACCAGCGCGACAACGGAGCAGATGTGGCTTTGGGCATGCTTACTGGAGCAGCGACTGGTTTGGCACTTGGGTCTCTGTTCTCTGTCTTTTAGCGTCTTTATAGGAACGATAACTTTATTAACATACATGTAGTAGCACACTCTTCCCCATGTCGCAGCACTCGGCTTCTTCTCTGTGCCATCACACGAGACAATGTGTAAAATGTGTGTCTTGGGCTACTTTTAATCAATGAAGCATGGACAGGTAAATTACTCCCTGTTTGTCCTTTATATGTATAAACACTCCTAGCACTTTCTCATATGCCCTGTGCGGCAGTTTCCAGCCCCGTTTGCATCATATGGATGTTCTTCTTAACCATAAAATAGAACATATATTTACTTGTAATACTTATGTAAATGGCAGAGTAGGAGCAAATCCCGTGACGTTCACTTCAGGTCCCTCAAGTTTATTTCATGGAGCACACGTGTCCTTAATGTTTGCTGAATTACCTTAAGAGTTAAGAATTTGTGTTTGTTTTTTTTTCAGGTTTTATTTTCATCTGTGTACTGTACCTTTTTGTTGTTTTACTCTGTTTCACGTGTGTCTGTTTTGAAAACGCAGTGTTTCACTCGGGTTATCACTCAGATTATTTGTGGTGTGGTCAGTCTGGGATGAGAATGCACGCACAAAGCAACAATGACCGTCATCGTAGTATTTTGAGGTAGTCGTTTGGTTAAATCTGGTTTTGACGTTGACGGCTGTCTGCACCATAAATATGTGTATACACAGGGAAACACTGGAGTTTAAACAATGTGCTTTGAAGTGAAAAGGGATGTCACTCCTTAACTTATTATCTGGATACGTTATTTATGGTCATTGTTTTCATTGGCAGCTCTTGAGTTCTTATTTTATCTGAAGTGTTATTAAATTGATATTTTGGTTTTCATTTCAGCAGGCTCAGTGCAATATGCACAAATACACATCAGGTTACTCGGTCTCTTAAAATTTAGTTTAAAAAAATTTAGTCTGGACTTTTTTTTTCTCCTTAATTTGAAATTACTTGAACATATTAATATATTTTCATTGGTCAGATGAATTATGACTGCAATTATTCACATTAAAATACGCATTTCTGTTAAGTAGAACACATTTCAGTCTGCTTTTCAAATATACTGCACATCTTTATTAATGACGCAAACTGGATAGATGTAAAAGACTCCCAAATGATTTCAGTTTTGCCGATTATCAGTTTGTGCAAGCAGTGTAACAGTGATGTCAATTTTCTACGACATGAAGTTAAATGACCTGTTATAGTTCTCTTATCAAATGTACTAATTCAATTATGGTTTATTCTGCATATGAAATAAAACCATCTAATCATTACCTAAGATGTATTTTAACAATTAAAATATTATTCAGTAATAACATATTAATGACTTCTGTTTTTTATTCAACCCAGAGACCTTTGTTGACAGAGTGTGCGTGTCATGTTGGATAAAACAAAAGTGCAAATGCCCGTCTTAACATGATTTATTAATGTAACTAAAAGGTAAAGCATTTCAGGACATAATCAGTCTGGAAGGTTAAAGATGAGCCAAGATTTAAATTGCAAACCCGATTTAAAAAAAACAAGGTGTCGCCATGAACTCAGCCTGAGGTATGTGATGGGAATGTGTAGAAAAATAATGTGCACAGACACCGGCCAAAGAACATAAAGGAATAGGAATGTTAAAAGTGTTATAAAACTACATTCCCTGAAATTCAGTAACACAACGGAAACCCAAAAGGCTCCTTTTTTAAAGCCGTTTGTGACCACTTTATATGGAGAAAATATAGTCTTCCAAAACATTTGAGGACAAAAGGAGAAACATCTCTGAGACTTGAGTCCCACTGTCATTTCTCTACTGTATATTTATTTACACGTTTCAGAAAGTGAGCATACATTTACAGTATATATATTCAGACTTATAAAAGCCATGCCACGAAGAAGAATATTCCAAGCATGATTTTCCATAAAAATACAAAAAGAGGTCATGAGTGTTTGAAAGCATTTCTGAAAATACAAACAGTGCATTTACCCATTAAAGACATCACCGCCTATTGCATATACTTTAGGGACTGTGATTTCTTAGAATAAAATAGATGATTATCACATTAGTTAAAGATATGTGAGTAAAGAGCGAAAAAAAGTTTGAACCCTTGCAAAAAATATATACACAGGTGTAAACATGAGCCTTGGGGGGATAAATAAGTTCAGAATAACATGATTAGTCTCTTCATTGTAATCAATTGCCATATAAAAACATTTGCCGTCATAGAATTAAACCTCAATATTAGTATTGTTTCACATTTTTAAGTTTGTCTGCTACTCAGATTAAGAAATCTGAGAAATGTGGGCTCCAATAACCAGTTATTGACTTTTTCCATTATATTTGACACTTAACACACACAAAAATTCCTCAAAAACCTAAATGACAATGGAAATAAATGCTAGTAGTAGCTTTTAGCCCTCTTGACCAAAATCCTCAGTGAACTTCTTCAGTTTTTCCAGGTCCTGTTCATTCACTGTTGGCTTGGTGTTGGACAGTGACCTCAGCATGTCAGCCTGCACAGAGAAAGGACAATTAAATCCTGATCAGGGAATTCATTTGGGTTCATCTATAACATTCATCAATACATGACCGTTTATAAAACTGCAGGCATTTCCCTTCCTGATGATCATTTAAATTCTGTATTCAAACACTCTCCTCACCATGCACACGACTGGCTCTAGAAGTTTGTCCCCGGGAACATCCACCCATGTCATGGGTATGGCGTTGGGATCGCCTGGTGAGCACGGAGTCAGGAGGTCTTCTACCACAACCTCGGGATTGTTCCACGTTGATCCCCGAACCTTAAATCGGTGCGTATGGATGGGCTCAAGTTAGTTGTCAAAGACGCGTTAAACGAAAGCTGCAGGCTATTTGTCTGGCAGATTCATGCAGTTGTACAGACTAGGCTGGGTGAGAAAGAGGAACTGCTTCTCTATCAGACGATGGACATCTCTTCATTCAGTTGCTTCAGTTCCATTGTGCGTATAAAGGTCTAACGATATTAAAATGTAGCCTGAGCCTATGTAACGTGCAAAGCGTCGCATCACTGATGCAACTTCATGTAAATGTAGGAAGACGCATTACTTTGTAGAAACGTGTGAGCTGTATTTCTGTAATGTTTTCATCTCACCTTTTTGAAGTGAGTGGCAGACTGAACCTTCCTGACCGGCTGCATGAGCGCATCCCTGACCATAATACTGATGTCAGCCCCAGAGTAGCCGTCTGTCTTTTTGCCCAGAGTCATGAAGTCGGCCTCCGTCAGCTGGTTGGGGGTGGAGCCCAGATGCAGTTTGAACATGAAGGAGCGGGCGTGCTCCTCAGGCAGAGGAATGTAGATCCGCTTTTCAAACCTAAAAAGCGCACACAAAACATTTAATTTAATGCGTTATTGTAAAAAAAAAAAAAAAAAAAAAAAAAAAGGACGGTAAGCAGCAGCATGCAGAGAGAAAACAGCCGACGGGCTAAAACATACATTTCTTTAAAAAGGAAGCTGGTTCATGAATTTCATGGCCAAACGTGATGATTTATAAAAATAAAAAAAAGGTTGATTTTTGCACATTTGGATCCAAAGAACCAGGCTCGAATGATTATGACTGGAAAGAATAACCATCAATAACTGTCAATCTGAAGGGACTGCTTTTATATCAGCATTAAACAAACCTTCTCCTGATTGCTGAGTCCAGGGTCCATGGTATATTTGTGGCTCCCAGGACCAGGATTCCCTCATTATCATTCCCAACGCCTGAGTGGAGAGCGGCAGCATTAACAGCTTATTACCATAGTACTGCTGTTCAGCTCATACCACAAAATACTACTATTAGAAAGCAGCTCTCCTTCCTTACCCTGCATCTGGACTAGAAACTCCGTCTTGATTCTGCGCGCTGCTTCGCTCTCGTTCTCACTCCTGGAGCCGCAGAGGGAGTCGATCTCATCGATGAAAATGATAGATGGTTTGTGTTCTCGAGCTAAGGAGAACAGGTTCTTCACCAACCTAGACAGAGGCGGAGATAAAGAAAGAACAGATTTTTGTACTTATCACTTGCTCGCATTCACGGTTTTATCTTCATGCGAGGAATGTGGGCCTCACTTTTCACTTTCTCCCAACCACTTGGACACGAGGTCAGAGGAGGAGATGGAGAAGAAGGTGGAGTTGTTGGCTTCGGTGGCTACCGCTTTGGCCAGGTAGGACTTCCCTGTTCCTGGAGGGCCAAACAGAAGGATCCCCCGCCAAGGAGTTCGCTTTCCTGTGACAAATTATGATATATTATTAGAGACTAAATCACACCTACACAGTCTTTTCAGGAAAAGAAAGAAAAAAAACGGCTCTAGTTTTCAGCACCTGTGAACAGATGGGGGAATTTGATTGGCAAGATGACAGCTTCTTTTAAGGCCTCTTTGGCTCCCTCAAGTCCAGCGACGTCATTCCATTTAATGTTTGGCTTTTCCATGACAATGGCACCTGTGAAAGACAGGCGGGTTTGGTAAACCTTTTATGGGCTAAAACATGAATTTTGAAACGTCATTCTTTCATCAAAGCTCTTTAAAGACGATGCTGCTGCTTTGCATTCATGCGGTAACACTTTCTAATAAGGGTGTAAATCACATACTTAACCAACTACTTCACTAAAGCATGCCTCGTGATGATTATCTTGCATGAATTAATGCAAGATGTATCATTAATTCCTGCTGCTCACCGTGATTACATCATGTAGGTTTTTGTGATTACGTCACACGACTTGATCATTTAAGGAATGTTAATTCACAGTTACTTCATTAATCGATATGCCATACTTTTACAACCCCAAACAAGAAATAGTTGGAAGAAGCTAATTTAAAAAACAACGCAGCGATATTAAAATGTACTTTTACTTGTATTTCATTGTAGACGGTATGAACACATTATATTTCATGTTTTGTTTGATCAACTTCATTTCATCTGGAAATACACATCCATTCCTCACATTCAAGAAAGTGACTTGATCCGTAATGGTAAGCAACAGGAATTCACGATACATCCTGCACTGATTTGTGCATAAACGAGTCATGCATTAGTTAAGTGCATGATTTGTACCCTTAATTTTTAAGCGTTACCATACCTGCCGGGCGTGGCACTGCCGGTTACCTGAGAGTTGATCTTTGAACTTCTTCTTCTCCGAGTCTCCTTCCTCATCACTTTCACCCCTGACGCAGAATCAAGACATCACATATTATGAAACATTTCATTTAACACTTTACAGTAGTTTGTAGCTTTGAGGGGTTTTCTACTGTACTGCTGTAGATCTTAACACTTATTTCACTTTACTTAGATGCTCTCCAGGAACTACAACTTCTAGTAAAGTGATCCCAGTCCAAGGAAACAAAACAGTAAATCACATAAGACAAAACTTGGAGCAGCTTCTTCTTCCCGATCCAGTCTCACCCTTTGCTGTCAGACTCTTTAACAGGCTTGGATGGAGGACTCTGTTCTTTCTTGTGCAGATATTCCTTCAGCTGCTCAGCTCTGCTCAGGTAGTCTGCACACTTGGCCCTGATGCTCTGCTTTGATCGTTCACCCAGGGCCTCATCTGCAGAGAGGATACATAAATGAACTCGGACCCCAGCGCTACGTGGAGGAGAAGCAGGATTTAAAAACGTAAAATTTGCAGAAATGCAGCACAAATCCAAAACCAATGGGAGTCACAAGCCAAGTTCCTCACACTTTATAACATGAAGGAAGTACTGCACTGCCGACTCGTAGCATCGGAGGGCCTCCTCATAGTGTTTCGCTTTGTCCTCCTCTGCGCCTTTGGTGGCCAGGTCTATGGCTTTCTGAAAGACAGACAAGACAGACAAACATTTACACTAACTCCCTAAAGAAGCACATTGTAGACACTCTCTGAGTAACACTGGCTTCACTTATGGTTAATAATTTTCTGATGCTTTATTGATCCCTTAATAACAACAACAACATTTGAGTTGGTGAGAAATCCCTTGAGCGGGTCTTCATGCTTCCTGTTGGACATAGATGCTATAATTACACTTATGAACTTACACTTATTATGGGTGAACTGTAGCCTACGTATTCGACGCAACCTGGCAACCCAAACGCTTTAAACTAATCTAAAAATCACTGGTAAATGATTTAACACTTACTCATGCAATGAATTATGGCCAATGCACCCACTAGCGAATTTAGCTCAACAGATATTTCAATGTCTTTAAATTAGGTGCCAGTTTATGTATACGCATATGTATACAATCTACTTTCGCTGGTTGTAATTCACATTTAAAATGTCGTTGTTAAGAGCTGACAGTCTTAACCCAATAGTTAGACCGATGGTTAATTTGTTGACACCGTGTTATGTAATCGACTCGATCCCTTCGTACAAGTTTTGTTACTCACCTGTAAGTTACCGCCGGGCATCGCGCTTTACCGTCGTTAAAACTCGTTGAAACGATTCGCTTCGGATATAAAAAAAAAACCAAACAAAAACAAAACAACAACACAGCGAACCCAGAAAGTCTCTCTCTTCTCGGCCCTCGCTCGCTACTTATTTCCCATTTTAGCACGACTTCGATCCCGGACTCGTCTCTCTTCCGCGTCAACGGAAAAAAAAAAAAAAAAAAAAAAAAAGTTCCCCGTCGCTTCCGCGGTGGGTCACGTGACGGAGCGGTGGACCCGGACAGGTGGAGGAGATCCCCGGAGACGTTTCCGCCAGGCTTTGTACGCTTTTAATAACCTCCATAAAAAATTTAAAAAAAAAATCAGTAACTCGTTTTTTTATTTGCCGTATTCGAAAATGAATCCAAACAATATATTCTACCCAAAACAAAAAAGGTTATCAAAACGATAAGCTTATGTAATTTTCTTTTTATACGGCTTTGTATTTATAAAAGCACATCCCGATTGTTGTTTTGGTTGCTTTGATTACTGTGCAGCACTTGTGAAATAGCTGCTACGATGTCGCCTATCTTTGTACGGCACTGACACTGCAATAAAGAATTTATTTAAAAAAAAAATAAAAAAATAAATCCAGACAGGCTTTTAAAATAAACTATCCATATTGTTGCCACAATAATCTGGTTTATCAATATTTTATTCTCACAACTCTTAAGGCTGTTAATGATCGATCGCTAATCAAATAAAATGATAATACTGACGGAACTCACGTTGAAAACCTTCATACATAAACTTTATTACATTTATTAAAAAGGCAAATAAAAAGTGTGCAAAATATCTATAAATCTTACAACACCTGTGGTAAAGAAAAATAAATGCATTTAGAACAACATAACATGATGCACATGGCAGACAAATGCATTTAGTTGCACATTAAGTTTACTCTATATTAAGTCCAGGTTAATTCAACATATAATAGATACATTTTTCAACCAAAAGCAAGCACCATGTACAGGTTGTAGTAGAACAGATTTGATATTGTGTTGTTTTCCTATCAGTGCACATCAGTGTGATACAGGCGGGCATGAAGGCAGCAGTCTGGGTGGTCATCAGCTGTCTCCATTTAAGATTTTTGGATGTAAAACCCTAAGGATGCGATCGTTCTTTGTAAGATCTGCAGGGAGTTCATTATTCTGCAAGAGAACAAATAAGAGTAGATGAACATATCTGTACTTATGTTGGCTTTTTTTTTACCTTCTTCATCTGATCCTTGAAAGACAAATACTTTCTACCTTGTTGGGTAGCGTGGGGTCAGCATTGGCCCCAAGCAGAAGCAGGACAGTTTGAAGATTTCCACCCATAACCGCAGCATGAAGGACAGTTGAGCCATTCTGGAGGCAGGAAATATTTGTAAGGAAGTGGAAAACCAATGGTCCGACACAACGGGAATAGTATTAGAAAGAACAAAGCATGTTCTACCTTGAGAAGGCCAAGCGAAGGAGAAAACTTGAGGAGCTCCTCCATGACGCTGTGGTGTCCCTTCAGAGCTGCTTTGAATGACGCTGTTGTTCCATCCTTGAGAGACAGCAGAAAGCATTATTTTACAAAACAAAAAAAAAACAAAATTTAAGCCCTGGGCTGATGAAAACCTTGAAAGACAGTGAAGTCAACTGGATGGCTGCAAAGAAGGATTTGATTTGATTTGATTTCAGCACTTCTATTTAAAAAAAAAAGCAAAACACATACGTGTCTGTCAGCGTCTCGATCTGCACCACGTAAGAGCAGCACCTTCACCGCCTCGCTGTGACCCATCTGAGCTGCCATCCACAGGGGGGCAGTGCCATCCTGACAAACGCCAAGATGAGGAAGAGAAGATAAAAAAAAAAAAAAAAACAGGAATGTGAGAACACGGCCCAGAAATGCAATTAGGCTCTTTAACGACTGTGTTCCCTGTGTCCTTTAAAAAGCCTTTACCTCTCTGGGCTGGTTAACCTTGGCCCCAGATGACAAAAGCTGACGAATCACAGTCACGTGACCCTCCTGGGCGGCGAGAAAAAGAGGGGTAGCACCATCCTAAAACATCACAAGATTAATTATGTCACACGGTAATATTTCTCCACAGCACTTGGATTGCAGAAAAGAAAACTAACACGTATAAGTGACGTATTACTATACTATGGGGTTGTTTTTCCCTGCCAAGGACAGACACTAATCCTGCCAAATGTCAGTGTGTCTGACTCAGCAGACTGCAGAAACCTGAGAGGCCGGATTCCAGCTGCTAGGCCGCTAACCATCAGGTCCCAGACAGATGGAAAAGCCTACAGGGTCATGTGAGACTGACAGGAGACAGGCCTGAGAGAGGATGACAATGTGGATGCAGAGGGGGCTCACATTCAGCTGGTCATGAACGTTGGCGCCATTTTTTAACAGGACGTCCACCACTTTGGACTGTCCATACTGAGAGGCCACAGTGAGGGCAGTGCCGCCGTCCTGCACACAAGAAAAACAAGCCGGATCAGCTGTCTATTTTTAGCCACAGTGGCATACGATTACAGCTAAAAAAAAAAAGTGGTTGATAGTCACCACTGTGAGTTACAGGGTGAAGCAAAAAACATCTAAACTGTCCCGCTGCGTTATTTGTGCATCATTTTGTCACCTTATCTTTACATAAAGCAGTCTGAATCATGAGCCTGAGATGCCTGAGATGATAGGACATTTTCCATCACACCCAGTATTAGAAATGCCATGACATACGTCACTGTGCCCTGCAGCATACCTTAGTCTGGAATTCAGTAGAGGCACCGAATTCAAAGAGGAGCTTCGCAATGTCATGGTGTCCCTGCTGTGAGGCAAAGAACAAGGCCGTAGAACCTGTCTGGAAGGCGTGACAAAAAAAGACACAGCTGTTTTCTATCTCCTTGAACTTTACTCCAATACCGATAACAACACTTATCAATTGATCGGGCCTCTTCAGGGCCTTACGTTTTGCTGCCTCTGTTGCAGTTCTTTTCTAATCTGTTCTTATTCTCAACCCTGTGACCGCGATGCTTGTCTACCAACATCTTTTCTTTATGGCCACACTGCTTTCTAAACATGCAACGTACTTTGTAGTAGCTTCCTTTAAACACACAGCATCCTACACCGCTTATGATGGGCTGACCTGTTATTTTCCCACCATACCTCTCTCTGATAGTTGATGTCAGCTCCTTGCATGATAAGTTCTTTAACACAGTCATAATGGCCACTGTACGAAGCCACCATCAGCGCTGTAGTTCCATACTGAAAAGAAATATGGCGACAGTAAATTAGTAAACTTTGGCGGCTGATTTGGAGGACTTGATGTTTAAAATGTGGCGATGAATCTACTACATCCTGAGGATTTTTATTCGTATTTTTACCATTATGATGGGGGGGGGGGACATAAAACTGAGGCTGATGGTTCACACACACACACACACACATACACACACAACACACACATACAGACATGCACCAGAGGTAAGGCTTGAGGCTTTCTGTCTCCCTACCACAGGTGGGTTATGGTTAAAGCGTGCAGCTGATCAGCCAGGACATGCAGCATCCGTACACTGTCTCTGCAGTCTGCGTCCACACGCCCGCTGTTGAGCAGCAGCTGAAGTAGAGCCAAGTTCCCCTTCCGTGCTGCCCAAAACACAGCATTAGCCAGGGGTGTTTCCTTCTGGAGGGTAAATACACACAACAACCACTGACCAAAAACCACTATTAAAGTATTATACACACACAGACAGAAAAAAAAAAAAAACAGGAGAGGAGTGTAAGTGGGGGAGTTCATATACTCCATAGCTTAATGAGACTGGGTTTAAAAGACAGGTGAGCTATAAATCAGGTGTCAGTTGATCAATACCTGTCTATTACACAGACACAAACAATCACACACATCCTTTCCACGTCTTCTCTAGATAGACTTAATCCCTGAAGTTTGTCTCGCGTCAAACAACGCGTACACACACGCGGCGACTTGGTGAGCATAAATAAGTTAAGTACAAGTATGTCCACGGGCCGATACCATACAATACCCACTCACGCTCACGCACACGCACACTGCATCCCTGCCTTTAAGTCATTTAAGTACAATAACCTAATGTAATCCCAGCTCACGTCTGTTTCCTCCTGGTGCTTTACGCTTAAATGCACCACGTTATTAAATAAACCCTGTAAATGATGGAAAGCACAGTGCAGAGAGACAGACAGATGATCTGTGTTCCCACTGAGGCCTCCTTCTTGGTTGAATGCCGAGAATGATGGAAAAGTCTGGTTTACCTTAAAAGACATCCTGCACACCTCATTCGTGACTCATGTTTCTTCCTGCGCAATCATTCATTAGAGACGACGCTGAGCGACACTCGCCTATTTTGCCGCACCGTGTTTGGGTGTTGGCGGCGCCCGTTCGCGGACATAATAGCAGGCAGACGGTCAGCTGAGCTCATCCTCCGCAGTGCACACGCTGCACGGCGGCACGTAGCGCACCGCTGGGAGGCGCTGCCGAGCGCTCACACGGCCTCCTGTGAGGGTAAAGCCAGGTGGATGCGCACAGTTTTGGAAAGTTACATGTCAGGTGTTATGGTCAATTATAAACCGGTATTTGAAGGATTTACTTTATTGCAGCTTTTGCTCTCTCTAAATGATAATGGAGGTGTTATCGAGGAGGAGCAGGGACGCGTCTTATTTTTGTTGACTAATGTCCTTCTCAGGTGCTGCCATAAGTGTTGATTTAGGGATTCGGTCAAGTACGGTGAAAAACATATATTCATTGCAAAGCTATATAAGGAAGATGAACAGCGAATCTGTCCCCGTATCACTGACCAGAGTTGCTCTCAGAACATGGGAACAAAACAGACTCACATCCATGCAGGTAAGCTGAACAGGGCTTTTTATTTGATAGAGTGCAGCCATAGGAATACTGACACCTGAAATTGGAGTTTTTATTAAAAAATACCTGGTACCTTTAAGTGCATATTGCTGAGTTTCGTCTGATGTCAGGGGGATGTCGATGCTGACACAGTGCAATGCGTGTGCTTTTAGGTTTTGTCAGTAAATGCTTTTCCCACAGAGCTTTGAGAAAGATTAAATTCTGCTGAATTAAGTCAATTGAATTGTAAGCGTTTAACTTACCCATTGCATCACCTACACTGAGGGCTTTGCGTTCAGACCCATTTAACACCCATTTAAATCACATCTTTTTTTTTTTTTTGACATTTAAGGGCAGGCAAATTATTGACCTTTCTGTGTCAAACACGTGAACTGGAGAACTGACGACTTTTGCCCTTCCAAAGTTTTATTTTTCAGTGTATGCAGGGTAGCAGTTTCAGTTTCTTAACTGGTGGCTGTGATGAAATGAATAAATTATTATTCTACACAGACGTTCACATATTTACAGCAATCTGACTTCATCTGCAGCCTTTCATTGGAATACAGACTACAGTTCTCTATAAAAGGTGTTAGAAGTTTCTCGTTGTGGTGTTATTTAACCAAAATGCTACATGTTGGACAGGTGCGAAAGAATAATGACTTTATCTTTAAACCATGAATGTGGATTTACATTTGTAACAAAAACAGCAATTTTAACAAATCTCAAATGAACAAATCTGTGAATCCACCGTGGTGCTGTTGTTCTTGTAGTTCAGCAGGTCAGCTTCTTGCTGAAAGCAGTGTTGTTGTCTGTCCTGCTGTGTGGCCTGCCGCAAGTGGCGTCAGATTCAGATGAGGTGCTCGTGTCCGAGTGGGAGATCTGGAAGAACAGCAATGGCGTCACCTATGATGAAATGGTTAGCCTGACTCCACGATTTCAATGCAAGCCCCGACAACAAGTGCTCTGATTCACTTTTCTTTGATGTGCTTCCTGTCATTATGTAGGACGACATTCAGAGGAGGGCCATCTGGGCGGAGAACAAACGGCTGATTGAAGACAATAATCAAGGGTTTTTTATGGGGATGAGGCCATTTACTATGGCCATGAATAAATATGGAGATCTGGTAAAGAGTAATTTCTTTCTCTCAAAACGTGCTAATGCTGCCGTTCAGTTGTTGGTTGTGAATTGCTTCATCAATTAGATGAAAGGTGGAAACTTAATTGTTAGAAAACATTTGTCTTTGTTCTTCTTTTTATGTGCAGACACTTCAAGAATATCAAGTTTTGCAAGGTGCCACGATAGATGCTCAGTTTGTGAAGAGAGGGAGGAACGTCTCGGCCCGGAGACTGCGTAACAATGCCAGGAGGTTTGACGCTTGGTTTGTAGACTACAGGAAGATGGGTTACGTCACTGAAGTCAAAGACCAGGTAAGATGTTTCCAGATTCAGTTTAAGTGAAACGGCCTGAATCGTGAGCACCATGTTTTATACTCTCTTCTTTTCACAGGGTTACTGTGGCTCGTGTTGGGCTTTTAGCACCACAGGAGCTATAGAAGGACAAATATACAAGAGGACAGGGCAACTTGTATCCCTGAGTGAGCAAAACCTGGTGGACTGCTCTAAACCATATGGTACCTATGGCTGCAATGGTGCCTGGATGGCTAATGCCTATGACTACGTGATCAGCAATGGACTGCAGTCAACGGGCACCTACCCATACACCTCAGTGGTGAGGCTTCGTCTCCAGCAAAACAGTTACAGTATAGTGAATTATTCCTGACAGTAACATTAATCTTCGTACTTTTCTCAACAGGACACCCAGCCCTGTTACTACGACAGCAGACTCGCAGTTGCCCACATCAAAGACTACAGGTTCATACCCAAAGGAGATGAGCAGGCTCTGGCTGACGCCGTGGCAACTATTGGTCCGATCACAGTGGCTGTTGATGCAGATCACCCGAGCTTCCTGTTCTACAGCTCAGGTTAATTATTCTCAAAATAGCCCCCTAGAGAATAGGAGTTTAAAAAAGAGGAACACATTTTTATTTGTGGAGACAAGCCCACAGATAATTATCACCGGGTTTCTTCAATTATCACCTGACAGCCTGAAATAATCCTAAAACATGGGCGAATAGTTTTTCAGGTGCGGACAAATAAATGCTTATTTTGCTCTGTATCTGCTAAAATGTGTGAATGGAGCATGTTCACATCCTCATCTTTGCTGCTCCCAAGTGGCCAAACAAAATGAGTAAATGCAGATTTCAATATCTTGTGCAGGAGTATACGATGAGCCCAACTGTAACCCCAACAACCTTAGTCACGCCGTGCTGCTGGTCGGCTACGGCTCAGAAGGAGGCCAGGACTACTGGATCATCAAAAACAGGTACATGCAAGACATTATAGGATCATTTGGTGATTGCTGCATTTTTCACGTGTGCAACCGTTTCCCTAATTAGGTTTTAATATGTGACTCTGTTTTGTCCTTTTAGTTGGGGTACCAGCTGGGGGGAAGGTGGCTACATGCGAATGGTCAGGGATGGCAGAAACACTTGTGGCATTGCAAGTTATGCTTTGTACCCTATTCTATAATTCTGACAAACACTTAAGCATTGAATATTACGGTTCTTCCAGAGGATTGTCAGCGGAGCGCATAAAAACACCAATAGTCATTGCTTACACGACTCATGTTATCTCTTAACTACTGGTTATTTGTATTTTCTTTATTTGCTGAACTTTTCTGACAGCGCAGCTAATGCTTTGTACAAAGACTCACGTCGGCTTTTTAAGCTGAAAACACCACTGAGTACAAACGATGTAGCAAATACACACACAGTGCTCCATTTTCAAAAGTTTCTTTTAGTCCATCTTGTCAAATAATAAAATACCAATTAAAGCAGGACTACGTAAATTAGGACGCAAGCGATCTTCACTTTTCAAACAAAGGTGAATTCATAAACAATAAAATTCGCCTTTACTCAGGGATTTTGTCTGGTGTGACCAAACTAACAGTGGGTTATGTGAGAAAATGATCCATACGTGTTGCTGTTTGCTCAATATGATTCAGTATGGTTCATTTTACTGACTTGACTATGATTTTACAGACAGCCAAGGCTGACTGATAGTGGATTTTTAAAGATCCGATATAATAATGATTGTTGGGGGAAGGAAGACGCTGATTAATCGGTTTATATCGCCATCTAATCACATTTAAATCAAAGCCATAAACGCTAAAATAAATAAATGGATATATAGGGATCAGTGAACGTCATACTCAAAAGTTATTAATCGATAAAAAAGCACCAAATCCAGGTGGGAGCAATTTTTTGGGCTATTATTTTCCCTCAAAGTCAGTAATTCCTGTTAAGAAGTCTAATATTAGCCACCGGTCGGTACAGGAGCCAAGTTCTGCCGATACTAATAGTTTGTAAAACGTCCTATCAGCGTCTATCTCCAGAAGACAATAAAGAAAATCAGGATGTCTTCATTGTGAATTTTAAACAAACAATGCACTGTTAGCGGAAAACTAAATGTTGTGACTTTTATCTTCATTGTTTGACTGCAAAACTTTGGTGTTTTTGGTACAATGACACTGCTTTTTTAGACTGATAAGGAATTGCATATTGCAAAGGGAAATGGGTGGAGGGATGGTGGTGGTGCAGGACACTCATCATAAATTCATATCTGAGCCTTTTGGTGTCAGTGTTTCAGGCCTCAACCTAAATCTTTTAAGGACAGAGCTATACAACTTGAGCTTGTGTTTTCAATGCAAATAATGTTTTTTTTCTTCTGTTTTTTTTCTGTGTAATATTCTGGAATTTTTAACTACTGTAAAGATTTTTCTATTACTTTTAACTGAAATCTTTTGAACTTGTGGACTGGCTGAGCAGAACATAATAAAGTGATTACGCTTTTCACCGTATTTGCGTTTTTTTTTTTTTTTTTTACACATTCAGTAGGTTTGACGAGGCACACTTTACGCGCTTGCCTTTACATGCGCCCTCTGTTTTCAAAAGAGTGAAGAAATTATTTCGCAAGTACAACCGCACCTCCTTGAACTTTGAACCTAACCTGGGACTGGCCCGCACACACTCACTAAAGTTCAGATCTTCTGCATGTTTCATGTTAAAAGCTCCAAGGTTCACCTGCACCAGGGCTTACCTGCGTTCAGAGGAGGAGGAGCTCTCTGTGAATGAGAGCCAGGTTGCTGCTTTCTTCATTTCAAGACTCACACAATAGCGTATAATGCAGTGGAATAAATGCTTGATTTGCAGTGTAGCGTGGTTTCTCTTGTTCTGTTTTGCTCCGGTTTGTACATCTAGTCAGAAACATCGAAAGAGTGGGTGCGACAAACACACTCGGAGCAATCAGGCGGCACAAAGTAGGAAAAAGTTCTGTGATCCTTCCTTCAGTAACCAGACTCCAGGTGCTATCACTCAGGTAATGCAGCTCTTTGGGTAACTCTTCCGCTGAATATTACAGGTTTCTTTTCCACTTTTTATTTACGAAGGAGATTACGTTGCAGAATGTGGTGCAAAACAAGGTTAGGGAATCATGTGCTGCACTTGAAATTGTGTTTAAAGAATAAAAAATATATATCCTGACCTCAACCTGAAAACTGATGAAAATGGTGCATATGTCCATTTCCAACGCCTGTTCTCTTCAGTGTGTATATTTAAACTTATGTATTTCTCTTTGTCTAACACCACTCCTTGAGTTACAGTTCAGACCAGTGGACACGTATCTTTTCCCTGTAACAAATGTATCTGAAAAGTACACAACGCTCACATGTTCTTGTGGTTAATCACTCTGCAGTGTGATTTCCCTAAGAGCTTTCGTTTACAGCCAGTTCAGCAGTGGCGGGCAGTTTGTGTATGTTTACACTTATTTGACAGTTCAGCTCTTTGTCTCCACACAGAAGTGTAGCTCAGGCTTCTACAGAGAGTGGAGTGGACCGCACAGGGGCCAGTGTGTGCCATGTAGCTGCAATGGACTCTCCACAGAGTGCGAGGAGCAAACAGGAAACTGTGTGGTCGGTCATCACACATGCTCACTTGTTCATTTACAGCGCACTTACAGATTGCAGCTTTTGTGGCTACATTGCGCATTGTGTTTCGTCTAAATAACCTCCAGAACTGTCAGTTCAATACTACTGGGGACCGCTGTGAACGGTGTAAAGAGGGTTACTATGGAAACCCAGCCAATAGGACCTGCCGTGCCTGTCCGTGTCCCTTCACATGGAACAAGTCAGTTTCTGTTTAGTATTTATTCTGCCTCCGTGTAGAGTAAGCTTATTCAAACCTAACTCCGATCTGATCATCTGATCTTATTTTCCTCTCTCTGTAGTTTTGCTTTGGCCTGTCTAGACATCGGCTCAGGAGAGGTTGAATGCTTGTGCAAACGTGGTTACCATGGAGCCACATGTGAGAGGTCTGTCTACTATTCAAGAAGTGACACCTAATCAAACATGAGCATCATTGTCAGTGGACCAAAATCTTGAAGCCTAATCTCTATTGTTCACTGCTCAACACAAGGCAAATGAATATAAAAATACAAGACCGATAAAAAGCATTTCCTTTATTTCTTTTCTTGGAGATGTTCATCTGGTTACTACGGCAATCCACTGATACCCAGAGGCACCTGCAGGCCTTGTAACTGCAAGGATGGCACGTTTAACATTTGTGATTCTTTGACTGGAGGTAAATACTGATTTTAACAACACAAAAAACAAAAACAAATACAGATTGAATATAAACCCTGGCCTGTTACCATGTCTTAAAGGGAGAAGTCATCTATTTCATGTTGATTTCCCACAGTGCAACTAGTTACAAACACTAGCTTTCTGTTATAAAACTGGAGTCTCCAAGTTAATGATAAAAACACAGCTGACAGCATTAGGATGTTTTCTGAAATTTGAATAAAAAATCCAGGAGTTGTACGCATCATGACCACCAGTAAAATGACCTAAATGTGTAAAGGTGCATATCCATTCTAATCTTTCCCATCAACAGCGTGTGCCACATCTGGTAACAACAGCTGGGATGATAAGTGCCATGGTGAGTTAGTGTTAAAAAGTTATGTTGCGACATGAATGTAAAACAGATCAAGTTCCAATGCGGTCCCTGAGCAGAACTAAGAAGATTTAGTATTTTATCATTTTGCTGTATTTTCTGCCAGAATGTGACACCTGCCCAAAAGCTTTACTGGGTGACTTGGAGCAGATGGATGACAGTCTGGTTTGGCTGAAACGGCAGCTGCAGAACATCAGTACCAGCCCGGGTTCTCTCCGCAGACTAAAGAACCTGGAGGCTCACATCTCTGAAACTAAGGTGCTGGTTTATGTATCAGTGTGTGACCGTGATCATTTGAAATCTTTCCTTTAAAAAATGTTTGTTTGCCAAAAAAAAGAAAGTTCACAATCCTCTCTAACTCAAACGATAATGCTTCTCCATGCTCAGAAAACTTCTCACCTTTGATGTTTTGCAGATTCAAGTGGGGGGGTTCGGTACTGCCGTGAGACATCTGGATCCAAAAGTTGAACAGCTGGAAGCAGACGTGGACGTTGCCAAAGACGACCTGAGTCAAATGATTGATGAGGTACCTTGAGAGAATATTCCTCAGTTTCAATACATAAATCCTCGTTTGAATACTGCAGGTATGTTTGTAAACGGATTACCTCACATTTCAGACAGAAGTCGAAATGATGTGAAAAAGTGCAAAACCGTAGAATTTGGCAAAATCACGACTTATGTGTCGGTCTTGTCATATGACTTCATGCACATCACAACCACATAGGCCAATGATTTACTAAGAGTGTGTTATAAAATTACAAACTAAAAAAAAGAGAATGTGCATTCAGTCCGACACCCTTGGTCAATGCATTGGCTACGAGAGTTCATTTCCCAGATAGTGTTTTAAGGGAGTCTATTAGTGTTTAAGCTTTCAGATAAAGCCTCTTCCTAGTGTAGACAAAGATGCTCACATAAGCAGATCTGAAATAATATTGTCAACTTTCTAGACTCTGGAAACTTCACTGGATCAAGAGGTGGTTTTGTCAAATGTGAACAGAACTAAGCTGAAGGCAGAGGATCTTCTCGATAAAGCCAAATCTCTCCCCACAGCAATACAAGGTACATTCATTTTTCACATTTGAATCAAACAAATATCCTTATTTTATAACACACTTTCTGTCTGATTATGCCTAGACCAGCGGATCTTTGCTTCCTCACCTGTCAAAGATTTACTGGGTCATGTCAATGACAGCACTGTTTCTGTTTTTGTGGTTTGTTAGACTTGATGAAACAGCTAACTGAGGTGAAACCTGCAGAATCCATGACTCTCTCTGAAAACAACAAAACCAGAATGTTTGAAAAGGCTCAGCTCATTGTGCGGGAAATGAGAGAGAGAAGCTGCACTGCTCGGAGAGACACAGCTGGCAGCGAACAGCAGAAGGCACAAAAATGTGAGAAATTCACATTTATCTATGCATTGGTTTAATCGTCTGTTTTTCTGCAGCTCTGGTTGTTGAATATGAGGAACCTCCATCATATTAAAGATAGATGACAGGGGCTATCTGATATACAATATATGATATATAGATTCATATCTACATCAGTGAAGCAGTCGGGATTGATTCTGAATTTAAAAATCTGAATCTGTGTGATCTCCTCAGTGTTTGACCTTATCGGGAACAACATGACAGCTCCTTTAGAAACCAACCCGGCTGTGCTGACTCAGACTGCAGACTCTCTGATGGCCTCTCTGAGGGAAATGGCAGAGCTTCAGTCAGTCACGGAGGACACAGTCAGCAGGATCCAGGGCCTTAACCTGAAGAGTCGTACCATCCTACAACATCTGCAGGTAATCTGAAATAGAGCTGTCATGGATAGTATGAACCATTTGAACCGAGGTTCTCTATAGTATCATTCATCTCTTTTTGCTCATCACTTTAAAAGCATCTGCAAACTCAGCTGGAAAACGGACAAAGTGTGCTCCTTCCTCTCACTGAAATGACCAAAGATCTGCTGAAGAATATCACTGGCATGTTTTCAGCGCTTGAGGAAATTAAAAAAGTAAGTAGACATCTGTTGCCATGATGATTCCACAAATCAAGTGCTGATTTACAAATGGGGTTTGTTGTTTGCAAATTGCAGGACTATGAGCACTATGGAGCTCAGCTAGATGGTACAAAGTCGGAAGTCTTTAACAAGTTAAACAACATTGCCCAAATAAGGGAAAAGGTGGATATTGTAACCAAGGCAGAGGAGCATGTGGAGCAGCTGAAGCAACTGGTGGAAGAGTTTAAACGGTGAGTGCGAAGCAAAATAAATGCAGAGGCTTATATGGGTCACATAAGCGGCAAAGACTATGCTGACATTAAAAAAAACATTCTGGATTTTGCAGAGGGCTTCATAATGCTACCAGCACCACTGACCAGTTCAGGTTCTTGCACGTAGGAGCTTATAATGGCATCAAGTATGTCATAGAAAGGGCAGAGATGGCAGCAAATCAGTCCAGAGTAGCTGCTGATGGAGCTTTAAAGGTAACTCTTGCAATAAAGGTGAGGCCTGATAGGCGGTTTTGATATCAAATGTGATTGTGCACCTCTTTCTGTTAAATTAGGATGTGAAGGAAGAAGGTTTGGTCAAAAAGGTCAAAAGACTCAAAGACAATTCAACTCACTTATGGAAAGAAGCAAACGAGACTCACAGTGAACTGGAAAGTGTGTACAAAAGCATCATTACAGACAATTCAGCCACGTTATATACATTTTAGATGTGCAACCTTTTAAAGTTTGACAGCTCCTGCTTCTAAATCTATATCTCTACAATTTCTTCTTTTGAACAGTTCTATCACATACAGCGAACAGCCACAAAAGCCGTTCGAATGAGCAAAAGGAAAAAGGAGAATCTCTGACAATGGACATCAAGGCACTCGGTGACAACCTCAAAAAGATTAAAAGAGGCCAGTGGTTGAGAAGAAACACGAAAAAGACCGATTATGTCCTATACCTGCACCACTGCTGATCATATTGTTCTTTTCATTTCAGATGACACAGACGCACTGATAGCATCTGCGAAAACAGCCGCTTCTGATTCTAACAGCACAGTCAGTAATATCGCGGAGAGACTGAGGAATATCAGCCAGGAAGTGGACCAAAAAACTCTTACCAATGTCAGTAGGAGTGTAGATGGTATACTAAATGAAGCAGAGCAGGCATGTAAGTTTGACACTACACTTTTTCATCTCAAGACTTCAAGGCACAGCAGTTCCTATATATATATATATATTTTTTTTGGTGCGGTTTATTTTGTGTGTCTTTTTCAGTAAAGATCTTAAACGTCACGCTGCCTTTGTTGAAAGACAATGTCACGCACGTAGAGGCTCTCAGTAGGAAGGCACATCCCCCTGGCAACATGACAGATAGCATCAAGAGAATCAAAGATGTGATAGAGGAGACAAGAAACTTCGTCAATAGGGTGAAGTATCCCTTTAAGCTTAAAAAAAAAAAACACATATAAAAAAATGTTCTTCCAATCATTTTTATTTGACTGATCTCCCCACAGCTCTCGATTGCCACCACATTCAACGGAAAAGGTCACATTGAGCTCCGACCTCCGAGAAACCTTGCAGACATAAAAGCGTTCACAGCGGTCGATTTGCTACTCAATCTTCATCGGAGCAGTCCCTCCAAAGCTGAACGCAGACGAAAGCGGCGCCAGGACAGACACAAAGATGCCAGCCACTTTGTTTTCTATCTGGGTGACAAGAATGTGAGCCGAAAAGTACAGTAATCTAGGAACTGACAGAAAGCGATTTTGTGTCATTGTTTCTACTTCCTCGTGATGTTCTTCTGTCATTGCCAGGCGTATGGAGACTACATAGGGATGTCTGTCAGAAGAAATGTGCTGATGTGTGTCTATAAGTTGGGGGGCATTGTCCATCAGGTGGCAAACGGTGAAATAACCACCACCACCAACGTGAACTCCTCAGATCTCGACAGGGTCGTCTTCCACAGGTACACGATAAAAATGAGAGGCGACCTGAAAGTGAGCGGGGGTTTTTTACCACATTGACTGCACTATTTCCTTCTCCACTGAATGTTCTTGTCAACGATCCCCGCAGAGTTTACCAAGATGCTGAAGTCAACGTCACGCAGAACTTCACGTCACAAAGGCCTGTTAGACTTTCTCTTAACCGTAACCTTCCAAACACACTGAGTGGCCTCCTCCACGTGGACCCAGAGAGTGTGGTTTTCTACGTGGGTGGCTATCCTGAAGACTTTACTGTAATCAGTCGCTCGTATTTCTCATTGTGCCTGCATTTTTCATATAAAATTATCTGTTTAAAGGGGGAATCAAAAGACGCTTTTTTCACTGGCAGGAAAAAAAGAGTCACTTCTGTCCCTTTTATTGTTTTTTTTGTTAAAGCCTCCAGAGGAGCTGCGCTACCCCAAATACAGAGGAGCCATGAAACTCTCCTACATCAACGACAATCCCGTTTGCCTCTTTAATTACAAGCGTGCAGTCAATATAAATGCAAAGAAGTCCCATGTGTGGTGAGCGTGTAAAAGAAATACATCTCCGTTGGTGCAATGAGCAGAAAACACCATATAAAACTGACGGGGTTCTTTGTTTGCGCAGGATTCCTCACTCAGACGTGTCCGATTACTTTGAGGGAACTGGTTACCGCATGGCCTTCATGAAAGACAAGAAAAGGACAAGACTTTTCAAATTTCACACAAACAGCCGAGAGACAAACGCCCTGTTATTCTACATTGGAAATGAAGTATGATGATGAGTTGCCTTGTGTGAGATGACAACATATGCTCAAGAAATAGAGTTTTTAATGATATAAGTAATAAAATGATGGAATGTAGTAGACTGTGTATTTTCTCTGTTGCAGGAGTCTTTTTTCTGCCTGTATGTGGAGAGGGGATTTCTGGTGATACGAGGACAACAATCAAGTCGAGAGTTCAGAGCTCAGAGTGCTGAGAAAGTGTCTCTATTTGTAAGATGATTTCAAATTAGGTCCTTTATCTGATGAACTGACTGATTTGATACAGCGTTTTCCTTATTTAATAACCTCTTTTGAATTGTGCCTTCTCTCTCAGGACAAAAAAATTGCAATCATTATTGGAGACGAGTTCAAAGTGCAATACGGTTCAGAGCTGATCTCCACAGACCACATTCAAACCAAGTACACATATTATTACATCGGGGGTTTATCTGCAGAGCTCAGACAGAGGTAACAAATAGATACGTGCAACATTTACAGCTCTTCAGATTAGCCTTTTTATGACCTATGTATGCCTTTGACTCCCAGATACAACATCACAGCCCCGCCGCTGAGAGGATGTGTGGATCATGTCACAGCAAATACTGAGATTGTTCAATACGACAGGACAATAGGTGTCGGCAAAGGATGTCCAGTCTCGCTACTGGTAAACTACTGCAAACAGACAGCATCAGACGACTGATTCCAATTTCATGCGTTTGACTGCGTCACGTGATCATTACTTTAAACATATGTGTGCTTCTGGCTCTTGTAGGGTGTTCGCACAGCTACTCTGGACTCAGCGTTGCCTGTCGAATCCCTGTTTGTTGGGGACAAACCAGGAGAAGTAAGAGTCTCTCTGGGCTTCAGGAGCAAAGACAGACACAGTGTTCTTCTCAGAAGCAGCTCTCAGGTAATCTGGGCATGTATTTAAATGAGTATTAAAAACTATGTGTTGAATTTATTCTCTGTGATCTTCCACAGGGCTCCACCTCTGACCCTTACTTTCAACTGGCACTGGCTGATGGCTATGTAGTATTTAATAGTGATAATTACACTTTGAAGTCAGAGAAAAGGTATAGTGATGGAAGCTGGCACTACTTATCGGCAGTGGGAAGCCCCACGTGGTAAGATATGCCCTCCTTTGTCTAAATATCTGTACTTCTATCTCAATAAAATGGTAATTGCGCTGGTTACAAGCCTCACGCTGATATTTTCCATGGCTTACTGTTCTTAGGTTGGAGCTCAGCATTGATAATGTGAACGTGATTCAGGGACAGTCACCTGAAAACAGGCAGAGGGTTCGAAAAACACAGGGAGAAAAACACAAAGCCTGCGTCACTAACCTATATGCAAGGAGGTTTGGTTAAATTACAAATGTGTTGACATTTTTCTAACGGCGCAGCTGTTCTGATAGTTGCTCTTTCTCATATGATTTAACATTGATTGTGTTTTATAACAGGTTTGAGCAGAGCTTTATACCTGCAGATCTAAGCTCATTCCCACAAACCGAAGACGCGATCCTTGGCCTGTGCAGTCTCGATTCACCACCACAAACCGGGCCTCCGCTGACACCCGTGGTGACGAAGCCCAAGAAACATAAAAAACCTGTGAGCACAACACGCCATGCTGTACACGGGATAACAATATTTCTGTCTTACTTTTATAAGCAAATAGCATTGTGTCCTTTCAGGTTCTACCAAGCACCGCAGACAGTCAGTGTAGACAATGGACAGCACCACGTGGTGAATACCAGCTGTATGACACGGACAGCTGGATGATTTTCACCTTCCCACAGGAAGACCTTAATCACAGGTAACAGTCATTTTGCATTGTTTAGACACTGAAATGCCCCCTTCTTTCTGGAGGATAGGATTCAAACCAAGCTCTTTATAATTCACAGAATCCTCTCACCGTGACCTTTAAACGCCTTTTGAAATTCCTCAATGCAAAGAGCAGATAGCTGGGTGCTTATTGGCAGTGGAAGGTTACCTTTAAAATGTATCTCACTGCAGATTACAGAATACATGCTCTTAAATGTAATCTATGCCTGCTTGTCTAGTGCCACTTTTCTTACAAAGGACAACTTATTAAAAAAAAAAAACACGAGCCTCTTCTGGTAGTATTTTTTTTTTTTTTTTACACATGAATTTTGTCCCTTAACTTGTTATACACACGCATAAGAAAAGGAAAATGTTTATGGTATGAAGTAGAGTTTAAGTGTCTCACCTTTACACAAATTTAAGTACAGTTACACTATATTAAGGTTCTTGTAATAGACATTAATTATTAGGTAATAACGTCCAACAAAATAATGAAAAAAAAAAAACAAAATAAGCAACAAAATGAACAAAAATAATCTCCTGATGGGAATCTTTTGGTAGATCAGTGTCTCACATCTTGTATTCATTTTACTCTGAAATAACTTTGTAATAAAATTGTGATACATTTGTGACACATTTGGATGTAAACCTGACTTTAATCTGCTTGAACGCATGTGTTCTCTTCAAAATCAAAAGCGGGACTCGGTCTCAATATGTGGGACGTGTGGACAAGGGTTTAAAATGCCGTGCAGTCCCACACAACCTGGCCGTACTAATGGCAGCCGTTTAAAACAAGCCAAACAAGCCCCCGCAACCCACTTTCAAATAATTTTGCCTAAATAGTCGTATGAAAACCTTCATGAATTCTTTTTCCCGTTTAAAAACAAATGAATTCATTTGTTCGTCTGACTAATTTCATTCACAAACATTACCAGACACTTCACTGTTGTACCCCTACACTTGTGCACCTCAGGCCTCACTTCTCTCTTGACGTCAAAACGACGTCGTCTAAAGGGCTGATCCTCCACGTAGCAGGGAGCGGAGTCGTCCCCCTGCTCGCTCTCTACGTGGCCAACGGCAAGATCAAGATGTCACTTGGACAAAACAGAATCATCGAGCACAAGCGGAGGAGCAACGATGGGAACTGGCACAGAGTAATTTCTCAGTGCTGTTGCACAGTTGTGATATTTCACCCTCACACTCATTTCGAGTTCTGGTGTGACATATTGTCTGTGTACGTGCAGGTAGAGTTCAGCGTGGAGAAAAGCACTTTTCATCTGCTGGTCGACGGACTCCGTGTGACTGATGGTGACTTACCTAACAACGAGGGATCATCTTTGAACTTACGCAACCCTGTGTATCTGGGAGCTGACACAAAAAGCAAAGCTACAAAAGTCAGCATCAAACCTCAGTCACTGTTTGACATCTCATTTAAGCATTTCTACCGTTTTCTTGTGAAGCCCTCTCTTTTATCCTGAACTTGTCCCCATTCTTCCACAGGGACACGATATTCCCATGATGAGTTTTGTCGGCTGTGTTCGTGTTTTCAAAATGAATGATGTACCTGTTGAGAAACCCCAGGGGAGATACAGAACTTTACCCTGCTTTGATGAGCACACAGTGAAGGGGATGTACTTTGGAGCTGATGGCGGTCACATTATCTTGGGTACGACACTGCTTTTCATAGATCCTGATGTATTTTGTGTTGTAATTTCAGTGCACATTAGAGCAAAAACTGACTTAATATCTCCTCTAGACAATTACTTCAAGGTCGGCTCTCAATTCGAGTTGACTTTTGAGCTGCGTCCTGAACAACTGACAGGACTTCTCTTCCACGTTCATGGTCACAAGCGCAGCCTTAATGTGTTCTTGGTGGAAAACAAGGTAAAAAATTTTTTTAAATCTATCCTAGAGCCCAGGAAGGACAGCAGCTGAAGAGGCAGTTATTTAGAAGAAAAACCGCAGCAAATGAACACAATTATATCTTCGCTCGTGACTGTACTTTTTTTTACCAGGTGGGTGTTGAAGTGAATGATGGTAGTGGTGCTCTTAGCGTCACAGTGAGTCCTCCTCAAAGCCTCTGTGATGGAACGTTTCATGTGATTTCAGGTACTGGATGACCACTCCTGCCGCCAACATTAAACTATTCACTTTAAGTGAGTGTAAGTGAATTTCAAATTTTAATGTTTCTGTCCTCCAGTGTCCAAACGAAGGGAAGTTATCAAACTAGTTGTGGACTCGGTGTCAGAAGAGAAAGCGGGACCCTCCACATCCACTTTGTACTCAACCACTCTGGATTCACTTTACATTGGAGGTAACTGCAGCAGCCGCTTAACAGAATATCTTTTAAAGAATATTAGCATATATGGCTGATGTAAGTCTACTTGTTTCTGCTTTAACTCCACTCAGGGACAACGAATCCGAACCGAGCCCCCGTGTCCTCACCATTTGTAGGTTGCTTGCGAAATGTGAAGGTTAATGGACAGCCTGTGGCATTTGAGAAAGCATCCAGGGTGGTTGGCAATGTAAGCATTCAGAAATGCCCCGCAGAATAAGTAGGTCTAATTAATGAATATGCGCAACACCAACTTCTCTGACCCCACGGACCATTTGGTGCTACTGCAAAGTCATTTACTACAGATAAGCCTAATGTGAAAATGGGCTCGAGAGAAAGTTCACTCAGTATGTACAGAACCACCGCAAGCAAACAGAAACATGACAAATATAGTAAAAGTTGTGAGAAAATGTTTTATGTATCCTGAAATATTTAAAGGAGGCTTCAAATAAACACTTTTAACCCCGAGAATGATTATTGTTTTGCTTTTATCTTTTTTATCTTATCTTCTGGTTTGTAAATTGTGTTTTTGACACGTTTTACAGAACAAAAATACTTTTTTGTTATTTGATAAAGTTGACCAAATATTAAAAGACCTTCACATTTATCAGAAACTTTCTGCAACCGCAAAGAATTACTTTTCTCAGTAGGAAAAAATATGTCAACCTTGGGTCTATCCATTTTCCAGCTTTGGCTAGTGGATACTGGCCTTATCTCTCTGGGAAAGTATCAAAAGTTTTATCAGATCACGCTGCCAGATTTCTCCACAACTTGCCTTACATCCAAAACGTAGTTCACATAAATTGTAAAAGTCTACAGGAATACACTGAAGTGTTTTATTCAGGTTATCAATAAAATACTCAATACTCTATATGGAGGCGAACGCCTTAAAAATTAAATAATTTCTACACCATGTACATCATGTCACAAATTTTAAATTTCAGCAAAAATATCAGGACAACTCTTTAGAAAGCTCACTTTGTGTATGTGTGTGCTTTACGACAGAAATCAGGACACAAAATGATAAGAAATACAATCAACTATCGCCAGTCTATTCTTAAAGCAGTTTAAGTGAGATATTGAAAATAGAAAATACTGTGTTTTTTTTTTTTGTGATTATGTTTTTCGAGCCTCATTCTTTACAAGGCAAAGTACACCAGGAGAAACGACTGACATCCACATCAAACTCATAAGAACTGGCTGCTAGTGGTTTTGTGAACGATACGATGAGGTCACTGATGGTTGGTTTTGTGTAATGGATGTATACAGATATATACGCTTAGAGTCAAAACATGATTATTAACATTTAAAACAAGACATACTGAAAAACCTTAGAGGTGCAACACACTTCTCCACTGAACTAAAGGGTCTATTACGAACGGAACCAATCTGACCTCAGTATAAATACAAATACTACAATTCAAAGCATTGCCAAACAACTTTACATTTCAGAACTTTTAAATATTGATTGACATTTTTATGCAGCTTTGCTATCACAAAGTAGATTAAGGCCACACAGTTTAAGTTCACTATTTGCATATTTTTGTAGTTATTCCATTTAAAAAAAAAAAAAAAAAAAAAAAAAAAAAGGTTGAATGCACCTTCTCTGATACAGGACACTGTTTGGTGCAAATTCCTCCATTAGTAAATGTCGGGCAGCTGGCTGTATTTCCTGTCCCAGTATCCACCTGTAAAGAGCCAGTCCTGGGAGTTGATGTGTGGATTCTGGCCCTGTTGAAACCACCTGTAAACAGAACACCAGCATTCGGTGAGAGATCCTGTTAAACCGAGAACAGACCAGCCAGAAAGTCAGAACTCAAACTAAGGCAAGGAAGGGAGGTTAGGCATGCTTCATCACAACGCTGCCGCTAAAGGGTTTGACTGTTTGCTTGACTGAAATTGACGGGGGTTTGTCTTTGCTACATAAAATCAGATTTCTCGTGGAGAGGACTGTGGTGTTTTTCAGTAATTCCCCCGAGTGCCAGTATGTGGAGCTGTCACGCCGGTAAACGTATCACGACGTCTCCAAATTGTGATTCTTTACTATAATTTATTCTACCTCACATCTAAACAAGAAAAAGGGACACGGTTAAAGCTTAGATTGAAGTGTTTGAAAACGCAGAGACAACTCGGTCACAGGATCATATCACAGATTTCAGACACATCAGGCGAACAGCAGGCAGCTCTAACCTTGGGCCAAGGGCGGGACTCCTTAACATCAAAGAGAGGATGCAACGGAAAAACAAGACAGGTGGGGAGAAAAATGGAAATTTAGCTTGAGCATTTCAAAGCAACAAAGGGAATACAGAAAGCGATAATATATAACCGGAGCAATGAGGACAAAAGATGGATTTAGCCACAGCGCATAATGCATGTTAAATACATTTTATGAATGATACTCCAAATAAACAGAGTAAAATCTGAGCAAACACAAGCGCGTTCGCTGGTATAAAATATCGATTACACTTTTAACACATCAGTTAATTAGATTTCCTACAGCCTCACAACATGAAAGCCTTACGGGTAAAGCAGGTGAATGAGAAGAAAACTTTGTTCAGGACCAGCCTCACCTCGTCTTCCAGTCTTCGTCAGATTTGGAGCGGTTTTTGCGAGCGGCTCTCTGTTTCTCCTCGAGCCTTTTCTTCTCCTCGCTGGCCAGGTCTTTTTGAAAAAGAAACAAACACCAGTGCTGAGTTTTCAAGACGACAGCGAGAGGCTCCTTTTTCCAGTTCCATTGTGTTATGTGTTAAAAATACTCTTTACCAATGTCACCGTTCTCCATTGCTCGAATGTCTGGTCTCAGCCTGCAGTCGGTCTGAGGAATGGCTCCCTCCATGTCCTTATGCAACTCGTTCAGTTGCATTGCAAAGGATGTAAAACTGTACATCTGCGAGCCAAAAAAAGATTTGTGCGTTTTGGAAATGAAAACATCACGGACGCAAACACTTTTTCAGGACTAGCAGGTTTTTCGGTCTGACCTGGGCGGAGTTGGGCGGTCTGGGTGCGATTCTCCACAGCAGCTGGCTACCAGGAATCATCTCCACGGTGTCTGCAGCTGGAGTGGGAACGTCCTCCTGATCCTCGCCGCCACCCTGAACAGCAGCACGAGTGACACACAGACATAAGAAGTCTAAAAGTATGTAAAACTGTAATCATATTGCGCTTACTTAAAGAATTGAGCAAAGATTTCCTGACACCGTCACTTATTTGACTTTGGCCTTAAACGCTGCAACACCAGAGTTTTACCGATTTGCTGCCTTTTTTCTCCTCGGCCCCTTTTTTGTCATGTTTTTTATTCGCTTCGAAGCCAGCAGGGTCAATTACGTACAGGCACTCTGTCCACTTCCCATAGAGAGAGCACAGCTTCTTTTTACTGTGAAAACACACACAGAAAAAGCACTTTCATGTCTCACTTCATACTGGTAAACAGTCAAATGAAACATTCCCCGTTCAAAAGAGGCTTGGCAAATTCACAAGCTCAGACAGCATCAGACATCACACTGACTTAAAATGTCTGTGCTTGTTATCGGCATCTTTTTTGGCTCCATAACTTTTCATAGTCATTTTCTGTGTGGTACACAAAGCTTCACATGCTTGTGTGTCTGTATATCTTGTATTCCACATTTAGTCTTGTGCTCATGGTGACTCTGAGTCACTGGCAGCATTTGAAAACTATTTTCCTCCATCTTTGACTAAACCATCTGCATCCTTTTTGTGTTCACTATATTGTCTGGATCAGTGGCATGTTATCTGCCTTTCCCTCTGTGGTATCCTTTAACTTTCATTTTGCACCAAAGCTCAGAGCTGATTTTGGCATCAATGAATAATTAATTGTGTGAACTACTGAGTCAAAAATTTGCATTATTTGACTGTGTAATGGGTGAGGATGTCACATTTTTAGTTTTGAGATGTGATCAGCGGACTTACCCCAGCCAACCTGTTTAATTCTGTACGTCCTGATTTGTATATTAGGCATATTCAATAAGCATGAGGGCTTATTCAATCACATGCGCTCAAACAAAATGCAGTGGGAAATGAAATGTGATAGCGGTTAAAAAGTCAAGCAATGTGACACTAGCTAAAACAGAGTGAACTTCTGTTACGCTGAAAACAAACTACACTGGACGAAGTGACAACATGAATAATGCAACACGTGGTGTGAATTATGAGAATCGGTGTAAACTGTACCTTTTATCCAGAATATATCCCTCCACCTTGTGCAGCTCCTTGCCAAAAAGGCCACAGGGTTTAAAATTCAGGCAGCACCTTTCACCAGTTCTAAAGGGAACACAGAAAGAAAAGTGCGTGACTTCTCACTCTCTGCTGGATGCGTCATACAAAACTTCCTCATTTGATCTTCTGTGAAATATGTGTCTGAAGATTTGGCCGCTATGAAAAATGCGACACAATTTGTGTCGATAACTATTAGCCCCCTTTTTCCCCACCATAGCACTGAATATTTTTTCCTTATTTTCACTAAAGTATGCACTTCAGATTGGATGCTAAGATGCATTTCGTTGCAATGACAATAAATTGAATCTAATCTTCAGATAAGTGTAGTGTCTGTGCAAACATTCTACCTGCTGACTGATTCTTTTCCCATTACCTGTGGTTGAATATTTCCATATTTCCATACTGCTCTATCCACAGCTGGCCCACAATGATGTTGTGAACGCAACATGTCGGGTTTGTCCATGTGTAGGATTCATTGAATCTGACAGAATGGGAGAGAAAGACTGATTTAAGGATAATAAACAGTAAAGTGCATGTGTGTGACAAAAGTCTATAGATAGATAACGCTGACACTTATTATGTTCTTGTATCAAAATGCTAGAGATCTTTACTTTGGCAGCTCCAGTGTGATGATGCCTTTCGGCTCCGCTTCCACACTCTTGCCCCAGAACTTGAGTTTTGGGTAGATGGATCCGTGGAACACAAAGTCCTGCTTCAGCCCCTCGGCGTGGAAGGCGCTGACTGGAGGGTGGTGGCTCACCTGCTCCGATATGAGCCTGAAGCCCAGGTCCTCTCTGGGAAGAGTGGGAACATTTAGAGGGCGAGCACACCGTTTTAGAGTGTGAAGTCAACGTCATGTATTCTTGTATTTGATCAGTGTTGGACATGTGCTTAATGTTCCCTCTCACCTGACCAGCTCATAGGTTTCTCCCAGCAGAGGGTTGAAGGGTTTACCTGTCCGCTCCCACTGCGAGGCCACAGCGGACACCGCAAATGCAGCCACACACTAAAAGCAACACACAGACAAGTCATTTACACTAAACACAAAAACCGAAATATCCAGATAAAATCCCGTTACGTCCAGGATGTTACCTTCATCCTGTCGATAGGGTCCGAGGAGGTGTTGGCCTGGTGGATGAGGTATGTGTGCTCCATGTACTCTGTTAGACGCTGCAAGAAGCTCAGCGGTTCATTGAAAATCACTGGCATTGTGATCTTGGAGAGTTCCTGGAATTGAGGGATGAGGTTACAGAAAATTGAATAAGTAAAATAAAGTTGCCACATGCAGCAATCGATTGAAAATGTACTATCCGTGTGCAGCATTGAAGAGGCACAAGGTAATACTGGAGTTAAAATAGTCTGTCTGCCCTGCGTCCTTCACTAATGCACAGAGAAACAAAGCTTTAGAAAATATCATTTTCAAAGATAAGATTAATTAGAATTAAAGGCTCATTTAATTCCTTATCAGGTTTATGCCTTGAATGCCTGCTGTAATGAAACATCGACTGCAAAACCAGACCCGCTAGAAAGAAAACAAATACTCTCACATCAAACCAAACTGTCTTGTATTAAGAGAAAAAAAAAATGCTGCTAAATTGGTGAAAACGTTTTGCTTGGTTAGATTCCTTAAAAGTGGAATAAAAGTCTAGCAACCGAAAGACCATAATGGACCAAAAGGAAGCAGTGCAGGTGGTCTCACTCTTAAAATAATGCTGAGATATTACGCATACCATGGTTTAAGCTTGTTACTGGTTAAATCTATCTCAATATTAGCTGGAATATCTTATTAAGTTATATATAGATATATTCTTTAAATGAGATTACCTTTGTAAAGAAGACGTGCTTGACAAGATTATTTTTCTTTTTCAAAAAAAGGGAGACTAATTTCCAAGAAACAAGGCTTTACTACTTCCTTGAAATTCTTTTTTTTTTTCTTTTGTTTGCCGTGCAAAATTACAGATATATGAACATCATTCTCACCATTCCAATGCAATTCCTCAGGATACTCCAGATGCTGAAGTCATTTCTGGAAAACATTGGTGCAGGTAGGCTTGTCCTAAAATAACGCAAACACATTTAGCATTGTGAGGACACTGACTGACATAATGCATTCTCTAAGCGAAACTGTGAATGTCTGAAAGTGAAGACAGGCTAAAACGTCCACACTTTGTACGCACCGGTTCTTACAAAGATTTCCGTATAACAGTGCGCGCACACCAACTCTTTCATTGCTTTCTATAGGATGTGCTACAAAAACACATATTTCACTGGAATAAATGGGCCAGACATACAATAGCTGCAGGTTTAATCTCTTATTCAAGTGAATATAATCAACAAAAGCCTGATTGTGTGACGTACTGGAACAGAGCCCAGAAGGATAATCAGCACCGGTATCAAAGATGGTCACCAGCCTCAGAATAAACCATCTGCATTTCTGTTCATTTAAAGTTTTACAGAACACAGAAAACCAGCCCGCTCAGAGTTCTTTAAAGTTTTACGGCTAGTTTTTAAGATAATCTACTTCAAATACGCAGAATACAACGTGAACAGTAAAAGGGTAAAAATAAAATGAGCAGTTAATTTAATCAGTCCAAAAGCTGGCTGAAGCGAAAAGCCAACATGGGATCATACTGCAGTGTGATTATTACATTACACTGTGACCTTATTAATATTTAAGAGCCCCAACACAGAGCTCAGTCCTTTCAATACAACTCTTTCTCTTGCCTTTACCAGGCCGGCCGTGATGCTAAATTATTCACACTATGAAGTGGAAAGACCTGAGGGACAACATGAAAATGAAAATAACCAGATCATTAAGAGAAGGAGTTAACCAATGTTAGGATATTCTGTACGACACTAAGAATACGGTTCAGACATGAGGAGTCAGGCCTTTCGTTAAATGTCTTCGCGTTTTGATCACAGACAGATAAAAGACATTAACTGTGGGGGCATAAAGCTCCGCTGACCTATGCTTTGAGATCCCATTGGGTTGAGTCTCGTCCTTGTCGCCATGGTGATCCTCGTGCAACATGCTTGTGGGGCTGCAACGGCTGCTTAACATGACAGAGCCTTCCTCTTCCTCCTCGTCCTCCTCGAAAGAATGGCTGGCCACCGTCTCAAAGCCGCTCAGGGAAAGCTCAGATTCTGAATCTGACAGAGAGAGAGAGAGAGAGACGGACACACGGAGGCGATTCAGCGCGACTGTGAAAAATGTTCCCAAATAAAAAGCTGACAAAAGAAGAGCATTTCTGAGAGTACAAGTAAAAGTGGAACGACTGATTATGACACAGGGTTAGGGTTGCACTGTGTAGTGGAAGGGGAACGTAATAAATTTTAGCCTGACATCAGCTTAATGTAGCGTGTATTGTATGTGTCACAGGATAAGTAACAAGAAATGGCAATAGAGAAATTCAAAGAAACACATTTGTTCTCACACAGTTTGTAAGAACGCTGACAAGATGACTTATTATTTCAACTGTTAAAGACCCTGTCTAGTATATACGGTAGCTTGGCTGCAGTTAAATAGAAGCAGTTAGTTTTGGCCAATACATCACTAATTGATTTTTGATGATTTGTTATGTTCCTCAAAACGAGCAAGAAAACACAAAAAAAAAGCATGTATCAAGCTCTAGTGGCACTTTATAAATACCATATTATTATCACTGTATATTTAAAATCAAGTTGCAATGAATGCACATTTTCCATGCAGTTCTACAGATCTATGTTTGCATTTTTATTCATCCTTAAGTATATAAAAGGTAGTTGCATAGGGTTTAACATTAAAATAGACGTGGTAAAAAAAAAGAAGAAGAAGCATTTCCATTTCCAAATACAAACTCTTTTTTTGGCCACAAAGTCCGCGTTCATCAATCATTAGTAAGGTCCGTTTTTAGTGTTACTACAACATGCAGGGTTTTTTTTTTTAAACTTCAAACACTCTTTCATGTGAAAAAGGCTGTGTTATTTCAGATCAACCAGACAGCACTTCAGCTTACGTCAGGAGCGGCAAACCTACCAAAAGACATTTACCAGCAGGGAAAAGTATTCCAGTGTCCTACAGGTGAATGACAGAGTGTGAGCGGGAGCTTTTTACAGAGAATCGCCGGCATCTTACTGTGTTTGACAACTTGTCAACTCACCAGACACGGCGTCGTGGAACTCATCCTCGCTGAGGGCACTTCGCGGTGAAGATCCCTTGACGACGGATTGCTCCAGTTCGTGGTGCTCTGTGGCAAGAGTCTGCAGAGCTTCAGAGAGGATCTTATTCTTTTCTACCTCCTGCTCCAATTTCAGACTGCGCACCTGAGCTCGCCACACAAAAACAAACACGTACACACACGCACACACACACACACACACACACACAGATAAACAAAGGAAGGAGACTTGTCACTCACAGAAGCATCAAAACCGACATGAATTCTTTCTTCCACATTTCATGGCCACCAAGTACAGACATGTGAAATCACGGGTACCAAAATTTAATTCACCATCAATTACAAACAGAAGAAACATGTGCATGACTATCAAATTGGCCATGGCAGCAGGTCTGCAGGTAAGCAGTATGTTGACTGACTGATCCTCTCCTCTACACTGTGCTCTCATTATCAGACCCACAGAGAGCGAGAGACAGAGATGGAGCTGAGAGGGATGAGCCATGTTTATCTGTAATGGAGGACAGCTGCCTTGATGTTGCCATCTCAAATGGCCAGCCGGAGAACATGATTCCCACGGAGGAGGGGAGATCAAATGACGGTAATGGACTCAGATATAAACCATTAGCTGAACCTTCCTTTTAGTCAAATCATTAGTGTTGATAATAAGAAGATGTGCTCCATTTTTCACCTGCGCCGTCTCCCAAACTTTTACTTCACTGTTTTGATTGATATCGTCTGATCAGAGCACTAAACAGGCAGCATTTCACTTTGGACTGTCAACGAAACAAAAGAGGGAAAACTGATGGTGAATGATCATCCATGAGATGTAAGCAAGACAAGAGCAGGCAAGGTGAAGTGGGTATAAAGTGCTGCGTAATGACAGACTACAGATCTCTCAGCATCGCAGTGCTATGCTGAACTTTAAAGAGGAATTTCCTGCTGCTTGACCTCTTCACTGGTGGTGTAGAAGTGCAAACTGAAGCTGTGGGAGCTGGAAGCAATTCGGGATCATGTTGTCTCATCGGAATGATTGGAGACCCCGCTGCTTCATACACTGTCACGCGCAGATCAAGATATATATGTGTGGGTTATTCGTATTGAGGCCAAGCCTATTCAGTGGCGAGCTCACAGATTTGGTGTGCCTTTTATCATATACTGTGCCTCTGCAGATCACAGTTCAAAAGGCTGCGCAGCTGAACCATCAAGGCCCAGCACAGGTGTAAACCCTGAAAGCACTGGACGGCCGTTGAACCGAGAACATTCGAATGTTTTTTTGGCAGCTTGCGAGTACATCATCAGCAGTGCTATCTCTTCTAAAGATCTGTGTGAAATTCAACTTGCTTGTGAGAGGAAGCTGTGTCTGTTAGAGTGAGTAGGAGGGAAAAAAAAAAACGACAGCTCAGACCCCCCCCCCCAAAAAAAAAAGTATTTGGCTTTTCATATTCAAGAGCTTCAGTATGTAATTATAAATCTATGTAAGCGTGCAAATTTAGCCGCTTTCGAAAAATGACAGGCAGTCAGACAAAGTGGGTGCCAAAAACCACGATGTGTGAAAGAAGTGAGCGTTTTCATTATTGTGCGAAGGTGAACACACCTTGATGGACATGTTGAACAGCTCGAGTGTACATTCATCAGTGCATTTAAGGAATGTGGTGCATCAAAAGCAGCAACAGAATCACATATCAGTTCAAACAATCTGCAGGCAGTAGACAGTGACTAATTCTCTTTCTGATGTGGTGTTCAGATAAAAATCTGTTTCCGAAAGAGCTGCAAAAGAATGAGGCAAAAAAAAGAAAAAAAAGCTAAACAGAAAAGACTGATCATCGGCGCTACCAAATTGAATTTTGCATTACAGCCTACAAACTGAGACTATAGATTAGAACCCCGTGGTGAAAAGTAGATCTGTTCTCTTTGATGCATCCTTGAAATTTCACGCAACATTAGTGCGCTGCTTTACTTGCAGCTGCAGCGCACAGATAATTCAGACTATTTTAAGTGAGTCAAACCTTCACACAAATCACCTCGCTACATTTCGTGTCCCAAGCTCTACATCTATGAATTTTCCTAAATCGCAATTTCTTTTCGTTCACTGTACGTACTTTTTGTGCTTACAACGACTACACTCACACACAGATCACTGTGCGACTGTATGAGCAGCATTGATCCTTAGTGATGGAAGATATGACAACAGCTATGGTGAGAGGGAAATTTGTCTCCTGTCAGAGATTTCCTCATCTTTTCATGCATCTATCTCCAGATGTACTAGACCATTCGGAGGAATGTCACAAATCGATGAACAGGGCTTCCTTCTGACATTTTAAAATGCGTGAAGTTGATGGAATTGAAAGCAACTAAACTTAAGTGCAGCCAGGCTGCTGTTGTAAAATCCTGTTGACCTTTTGTTTGCGGCTGGATTAAATCAAAAGAGATTTGCTAGTGTAGAAACCACATGAATTACTATGAGTATTAGGCCTACCAGCCGTTCACATCAATAAGAATTACAGAAGCTCAGGCAGGCACGACCTCCTGCAATAAACACAGCAAACTAGACTCATTATGTAAAACTCTTCAAGTGGATCACCGTGTAAATATAGTGCTGTTAGGTGCTACATAAACAAAGCTTTTTATTATTACAGGTATACACTTAAAATTACATGTGTTTTACGTTATTAAATTATTACTAAGAGCAGTGCCATCTTTTTTTTTCTTTTTTTTTTTTCCCTGAAGCGAGGTAATCTTAAATGAATTACAATCAAATCCATTGAATCGCACACAAAGAAAACCCATGTGACGGGTTTTAATCACTGTGCTCTGCTGAGCTGCTTTCAAAAGAAGGTGCTATCTCATGAAAGATGTTTTGTTTTCACGTCTGAGATTGTATCAGTGCTTAAAGAGGGTCACAAACAGTAGGATTCTGTTGATTACGGTAGTTATAGTTTGCAGGGTTGTAGGGTCAGGTCATTCAAATCACAAAAGAGTTATCTGCAAAGGCTGTGAAGATAATTACACTTGAAAAATCTTAATGTATAAGAAGCATAGTCTTAGCAATATTATCCGCAGACAAACAAAAACAGAGTTTTTTAGATGAAATCCTCGTCACCTCACCTACAGCATATTCAGAGGAAAATATCCTCAATTACAGGCAAATAAAACCAAATTATATTAAAATATTTGCAAGGTTTTTTTTGTATGATTTGAGTAAAATTACATATTAACCTATGTTCTTTTACAGGTTCTAGAAAGTAAAACACCAATTTGTCCCGGAGACAGCGACACTTACCCCTTCCTGTCTGGAGAAATGGCTGAGACAGACACCGAGGCTGGAGCTTGTTTCGCTGGACAAGTCACAGATTTCTTGCATTTTATGCACAATGGTGGATGGAAACTCTGTGGAGACAGACAAGGCTGTAATCCAGACAGTGACAAAGTAGACACTGGTTAAATGAGGTAAAAGCCAAACAAAGTGCTCGAGAAGCAGAAGGACAAACTGGAATCTAAGTTGAATAAAAGACCGGTATCAGGGTTTTCATGCTCAACAGCAAATCTCTAACAGGTGGCGCCGACTCCTCAATAACAGGCTTTCAGACGTCTTCCATCTATACTGTGTAATTAAATTCGTATCGTACCGATTTTGATCATTTTAATCATCAGGTTTACATTTCTACGCATTAGTGGCGCTGATCTGAGATGCTCCATTACTTGTTTTGCTGAATACTCGATTCTGATTGGTCAATGATGCCATTCAAACGTCTTCTTTCTTTTTTTCCCCCCATTCTTTAGTAAGGAGCCGCGTAGTAAGTGGTATAATGTACTAGAGGACAGACAAGGACATTTGAAAACAATCTGTATTGCCAGAACTAGGCTCTGATAGTGACGTACGGCTCCTCAACCGGAATGAGTGACTTTAAGGGAAAACAAAAGCTTAAAAAACAGTACAAGCAAAAAAAAAAAACAGTAAGTCTGATGTTCGCTTCCAGACCCATTGATAATTTACTTTGACTATGATGTTCAGCGATTCAAATGTATTTATTACTTTGATTTAAACGCTAACAGTTGCCCAGTTTCTAATAAAGTCATATTTGTTTCGGGGGGGGGGGGACTGATAAGGGCCGATTAATCGAGCTCCGTGATACATCACACATTATCCCTAATACATCACAGTGTTCCATAATTGACAAGTAAGTAACAGGTTTTACTTTCCAGCAGCCCGTCATTTTTCAGCATGGACAGGAAAGCTGCCACCTCCTTCTCCAGCTTCTTGTGGGTGGCCTCTGCCGCCTGGTTTCAGAGAGATGAGACGGCAGATGAACAAAAGCCGCACAGGGGGCAGGACTGGGGGCTTTGTAGTTATAGAAAATCACCATGACTCATTACACTGACACGCTAATTATGTTATTTATTTATTTTTTTTTGTTTACAGCCACCTGTAGTGAGTCCGTTAGCTCCCCGAGGGACATCGCCTCCTCATCCTCTTCCTCCTCGCTGCCCTGTTCTTGGGAGCAGTAGTGTGTGCTATAAGCCGAGTGCTCCTCTAACGCGTCCAGCCAGGCCTGGAAAAAAAAGACATCAACAGATTTTTTTTTTACATCTTTTTTTTTTAATTCTTATGAAAAACAAATTTATAGAAGAAATGAGTAGAAACGAAGCTTACTTTTCTCGTTGCCTCTGGATCATTTTGAGCCGATACTTTAAAGTGATGCACACTGTCGTCGAAGCACTTGAGCGTAAAAAAGCAGTTGTCTTTGGCTCGGATCTGGAGTCGAAAACATGCAAATCATCCCCTTGAGCAAATGTTCTAATCACACAAGTTGAACACAGTGATTAAGTAAGAGAGTGTAACCGCAAAATGCAGACTCACCAAACAGTGAGCGTGTGTGAGGGACTTACATCCCTGCCTTCTGACACCGGCAGCTGCATCTGATCTTGATATGGGAGAGAAAGAGGTGACAGTTTCCGTTTGAAGGCTGGAATCTCAGTTTTGTTGGCAGCAGATCAAATTTCAGTGGAGGAACAGTAAAGCAGACAGAATACTTCTATTTTTACCGCTGTCACCTCCACCGTCTTTCTAATCAAAACCTGTTGTTAAGATCTTTTCACGTGTCTGATTCAGGGAGCAAAGCCAAAATGAGATGGCACCTACTGTTTTGAGAACCAGGACAAAACCCCATCCTGAAGAACGACCCAGTAGGAGCGCCATCCAAAAAATCTGGAGCTCTGCAGGGTGACGCACAAGAGAAAAATCAGCCATCTGATTTTCGGTGATTATTGTTTTGTGTTGCACTCTCTGCCGCCACGGAAAACTTAATTAATTCCGACTTTACCTTCCAGAGGAGTCCCTCGTATTTCTTGACGTGGCGAGCCATACCCTGCAAAGAACACAGATGAGTAACAGGAGCAAAGTACAAAAGAATAGTTAAAGCAATTTTAGGAAGCCAAGTGTCTTCTAAGCACTCACTCGATGAACGCTGCCTTCGAGGACCTGCTTCATTACTGTGTCACTGGCCAAGTCAAACACTGTCTGGTCTGGGGAAAAAAAAAAAACAGACGTAATGGCTAGATTAAACCATCTTTAAAAGCTTATGACAAATATTTTAAGTATTAAGGTGTCTTTTACTTCTGAAACTGTCTTGTGTAGTCCTGTGTAACCTTTGATTAGGATAATTGAGTCACAGATAAACTGAGTGACAGCAATAATATCTGTTTTCTGCAAAGTCTGCAAAGACTCATTAAAAATGAAACAAAACACAGAAACGTGAGCCGTTTATGCAATCGGTTGGTATTTATGTTTGGATGAGTGAGTGGAGACTGACCCTGTGAAATACCACATGGAATATTTCTCACTATCTGCCCCTGTTATTCATGCATGCCAAGAAGGACTACATGCTTGTTAAATACAGTAGGTGTTATTTTTTCTTATTTTTTCTTTTACTCTGTGTCACACTTGTAGTTTCTGCTTCAGGCCACAGAGGTGCATAACATCATAAAATCATTCCTCATGTTTTCAGGTCATTTAGTGAGAAAACGTAATATGAATAATATCATCACAGTACAAGGTTATTTAGAGTTGCCAGCTCTAGCCAGTGGTCTCACCATTCTTGTTTTTGATATTGGGGCTGGCTCCACTCTTAAGCAGCTTCAGGGCGCACTGCTTCTGGCCTCGATAGGCTGCACAGTGCAGCGGAGTGTTACCCAGCAGATCTGTGCAGTTGATGTCTGGAGGCTTCTTCCTGCTGAGCTGCAGCCAACACACAGAACAAAAGCAGATGGATTGGCTGAGCCCAAGTGTCCTGCAGTGATTTAATATTCAGCAGAGAACGGAGGCATAACACTTTGATTCGTACATGTGGTACAGTTCACAGCCCAATGCGTTACTGATATTCATTCTCTGTGCTTGAAAACTCCCTTGACACACAGTGCACACATTGCTTTCATGGAATTTTTTGGGGTTGTCACTGAGATTAACAAGGCATAAACTTGTCTAGACTTGTGAACATGCAAAGATATTTCACAAAGCAATTGTGCATTCAGTTACGAATACAGTAAACCATGAACACACACACGTTTAGTTATTCTGAACGTTTACTGTAGTTCACCGATGAGGCTGAAGCTGGTTCCTCGCGTCTTTCTCTTTGGTCCAGCCTCTTCGCTGTCTTCCTGCCTCCTACTTCATCCCTATCGTCCAATCACTGCGTGTGTTCAGACCTTCTATTACGTGTCATTTCATTCAAAAGTGGACCTCAATCATCGTCCCTCTTGATCGTCTCGCAATCACCCTCCGCCACCACCACCCCCCAACTCCGCCTACCACCAAGAGGCTCTAGCCACCAATATTGAAAATACTGCGTACACTTGAACTGATACTGACTTTCTTTGGGTGGCAAAGCAGTACAAAAAACCCAAAACGCACTCATTCAGACCCTCATATGGTTCTGCATAGCTGTCTTTTCTTCCGTTGCCCGGGGATATCCCTAAACAACTCCTGTCACATGCGTGCACATCTCCTCTCTCAGCCTCTCGCCGACTATGAAGCACTTTTCAAAATCACGCAGTGGGTGGAATTAAGCTCAGAGCGGGGGTGAAGTTACACTAACCAGCTGAGTTAGTGTTGAAAGGTCTCCTTCTCGCGCAGCTTCCAAAAGGAGTTCCTCCAGTTTCCTCTCCTCTGTTCTCTCAGCCGCTGGTATGAGTAAAAGGAAGGGTTTTGCAGAATGGGATTTTAGAATGTACACGTCAAATGGGTCGCAAAAAAAAAATGCAGTTTTATAAGTATAGATATATTTTTGAATGAAATCTCTTAGATGACAGCGTCTCTCTCACCTTCTAACATGCTTCTGATCTCTGCATTTTGAGTGACATCTTTGGGAATCTGTGCTGTCCCATTGATGACAGTAGCACATGCATCATAGTGCAGCAGCAGCATGACAACCTCCTGATCGATACGTGATTGATTGATTGATTGATTGATTGATTGATTGATTGA
>JAPQRN010000019.1:16801023-16841598 GCA_037367275.1 Coranthus polyacanthus | reverse complement strand
GCATGCTGTGTTGAACTTCACTTCGTAGAATATATGTGAAGGGGAAAAAAAAGTTTGTTTGGAATACAACCGTATCCAGTGTAGTTCCGAATCCAGGCACCTCTAGTATTGATTTGCTCATAAACTCGTCAGTTATGATGCTGTGCAGCCACAGTAATGGCGAGCGGTGAGTCATGTAATACCTGCCAGCTACTGTATGTTTCTGTGGTAGTGGGATTGCATGTGCGCTCCAGCCGTGTGAGCAAGACGCCGTCTGTGGCTCGGCGGGCAGGTTATGTACGCATGCAAGGCAGGGGTCACAGAAACGAGAGTGATTCTGTTTGACAGGAACAGTTCTCAGTGAATCACAGAAACTGAAGCACGGATGTGTCACGTTCATATTTCTCCCGTGAGGAAGAAATGCCACTGACCCATATTGTGAACCATTTGGATGATACAACAAGATAGAGTAGCTTGGTAATTGCTCTGTGATGAACTCACGCGCCAGAACGAAGAAAAATATTGTTGTATTTCTGATTTGATCAGTGACCAACCCATGTAATCCAATCTTTCATTCCAATTTCCCTCTAAAGGCTGTTGCGTTTTCAGTGATCTTAAATTATCTATGTATTTTTATGAATGCGCAAAAACCTTTCAGCGTTTTTTTTTGCTTCAGTCTTAGATGCAAATTGTATTATTTTTCATTTAAGAGGCTTGTAACTTAAATATAATCATCAGGATATATAGAGACTGAGTGTCCATCAAATTATTTTATCATCTAAAATGCCAAAACAGGTCCGTTCAAATGACAAGGCTGATGCGCTTCTCAGTTATTAAATGAAGCTGTGGATAGAGGCCTTTCTAACCAAAGGTCAAGATTGTTTACTGTCCACTTTGATTTGTTTAATCTGATCTGTGTAGTGATCCCTTTGTGTGGTGGTTTCAAGTGTCACCCATAGCGTATATTTAAATGTTTTTTTTCTTCTTTTACACCTTGTAGGTAATTTCAGCACAATAGAAAAACTCAAGACTCGGGACTTTTTAAAATGAACATAGAATTATTGCATATTTGCGTTACCACCGGACAACTCAGGTGAATGTAACATAACAGAAATAAGTACATGCATGATTTTATCTGTCGTGAATTACCTAGGTTCATCTAGTTTTCAATCTCTGCAAGCGTGATTTTCATCACCGAAATGATCAAACCAGCGTCTGTTGGGAAACTAAGAAAAGAATAAGTCTTTTATGAAGTCACCAGCAGAAATGTGATTGGTATTGAATGAGTTAAAATGCACTCAAACACCGGTGTGATCATTTTAATACCTTCTCTCTTCTTGTTTGTTTGTTTATCCTTTACGTTTTTGTTTTTTTTTTATCCACAGAAAGCATCAGGAAGATTATCGATAAGCCATCTATCAAGTTTATTTGCGGCATAAAGCTTGACACCAAAAATGGCAAAACAGAGGACAGAATACTGGTAAGTTGGTGCTTTCTGACGGCTGAGCTGTGTTAATGGGATGTGTTGTAACAGTGGGTGCTGATGTAGAGCTCTGTAATCCTGCTACATAAGCAGACCGGCGCATGCATCATGTATGTGCAGCATCTTTGATGTTAAGTTACACTGCAGTGTTAATGGATCTCTGCAACATTGTCGATTTCCATGACGGCACAGGCAGGACTGAGACCCTCTGTGATTTAACAGTGCGGGTCTCGATTCTTCGGTCACTTTTGAACTATATTACAACGCCGCATCTCTTCGTGGTCCGCCTGGGCAGGATAAATATTGGATAGACAGTATCTGTGGGAGCGGCTGTGGATTTCTGCGTGCCTCAGTGTCTGTGAGTCCCACTGTGGAGGCAGCAGGGGGCTGAGCCTTTGATTCTGGAGTGCTTTCATCAGAGAATATGGGACATAAAATCTCTATTTTAGTGCGTGAAGCTCTGCCAGCTATCATGATAAAATCTGGGGCAATAAGGACAAAACCGTAGACTGGACACTGGAACATAGTCTGTTTAACACGCAGTGGGACTACTGCTTGTGTATTGCATGTGCAGACAAAGACGTCATATGTGCAGGAGCTCATCCTGCACCAGTAACATACAGAGCGGGTTGTATCGATTGATTTCCACTAAACCGCATGTCTGCATGAGCAGGACCGAAGCTTAAACAATCCTCAGTTCAACTGCAGTAAAGTCAGTTTAGTGCTTATACTGTTTAAAAGACACCACTGACTCCCCTTGCCCCTCCTGCTATCCCCCGATGAGCCAATGAGCTTTCATCCACAGCCGAGTTGGCTTCGCCTTGGCAGAGCAGTGCTTCTACTCAATGAATGCTTTAATGATTCATCATGTGCTAAGGACGGGCAGTTATGAGAGTTTCTGCGTGTGCAGCCTTTGATATTCAGACACTTTGATATGTCTATCTACCAGAAACATCTTTCCAATAATCTCTTTCCAATCCATGTCTCATTTACAGCTTCCTCTTAAAAGCTGAACTGGAAAGCTAGAGTTCTCTGGGTGGACGTAGAGGATGGAAAAAAGATTGGAGTTTGATCAGAAACTCTGCGTTAGCAAATTGGGGAAAACAGAGCTTAAATGTCTCGTGCTTTTAGTTTCAGGCTCTGTTTGGAGAGAGAACTGAACATTTATTTGAAATACTAGTGAAATCAGAATATGACCAGGAGCAGTTTCCAAATCGGAGGAGCTAGATGCAAGCGAGCTCGTTTGGAACAAACCCGAGCAAAAATCACATTATTATTTTGATATGTATTTAAAAATGACCACTAATAACACGACTCATATCACATACCTGTCAAAATGGTAATATGATCTTGTATCATTCAGTCCTAGATGGAGGGTTGGATTAGACAAAGCTTGCTGATGAGTGTTTTTTTTCCCTGTCACTGCATTCATTTGTCCTGGTGATTTGGTACAGACTCCTGACCCAAACTGTCCAACAAGACAAGATTAGAATATCTGTCCTGTAGCAGCACTCCCGTATAATTATAATCCACAATAAGCAAGAAGTGCATGTGGTCTCTCTTTGATGTGAAATACTTTGATAAGTCTCTCCCTCCCGCTGCATCAGCATGATTTATCCTGTTTACCCCGCGCGCTCTCTCTTAACTACTCACCGTAACCCCAACTCATCACCGTAATGTGATACAATCTGGTCTTTCTAATCAACTCCTTCAGACCATCTTTGAAGTCACATGCTCTCTCCCTCTCTTCCCTCTCTTGCTCTCACTCTTCCCCTCTCTCTTTCTCCATCTCACATGCACATTTTGACTGACTACGTTCCAGACACCTCACTTGCTGTGTGGGTGTAGAGGCTGTCACTGTGTGGTTCTGACAGGCCTCTCTCCAAAAAACACAACAGCAGAGGGAGCGCTGTAATTTAATTACTGCTTTTCGTTGAGGGGGGGGGGACACACACCGAGGGGGCTTTGTCCTGAGGGAGTGTTTTAGCGGCGCCATCAGAGAGAATGGAGTAAATGATTGGGAGCGACGGACCAGAAGAAGAAAAGAAAAAGAGCAGAGGGCAGTGCTCAGGGGCTGGTGGAGAGCAGTAAACTGCCAAAGAATCGCCGCTCTTTGTTCGCCTTGATGGAGAGAGGCGCTGACTTTTTTTAGGGTGTGTTTACGAAAAGAAATTGCTGCTCACGAACAAGAATCAGGAGCAGAATCAGATTTATCCAACAGCTGCATGACACAAATGTTTCCATGCTGAGAATAAGTGGATACAGGCACAGAAATGCTGTGTGTGCTCATTTGGATGGAGATGCACAACTAAGCTCTTGCTTTGCTGTAGCCAGTCTCATCGACATTAAACTAAAAACAATGCCTTTCGTGTTAGACTGCAGACACAAAATTAGCCTCGACGCTGTACTGTACTGACCCAGCATGGCCGACATTTCTGGCTCTGAAACAAATCCTATGACTTCATGAAACGTCAAATAGGTTTTACTAATCAAAATGTGCAGTGGTTTCCTTTAAGTTATTATGCTAAAGCTCTGGGGAGATGCTAAATGACTATTATTATTGCCTGTTGAGCCCAAAGCCCCACTGTGTGTCACAAATTAAATGCATGAGCCGCTTTCTTGTTTGCCCTCAGCAGAAGTAATGTAATGCTAATGAAATTACATCTCATATTAGTGCAAATGTGATTAAAACATTGCAATATGCCATCATTTTTCAGCCTGTATTGCTGTATTTTAATCTATTAATGTCAGACAATGTGTTTCTGACATAGAGGGCTTTTAGCTGGATCAATACATGAATATGGAAAGGACTCCTCATTTCCCTCTCATCATTACCATGGAAACTCCTGAGACTATTTTTCTCCCCATGGGGAGTGCGACTGTGTAGTGAACTTTTCCGCAATCTTGATTCAATTTGCTTTATTTCCTGTTTTTAGGTTCTCACAACGTGGCGTCTCTATTTCCTGGCGCCAAAGATTCCCACCAAGGTAATTCTTACTGCTCTCTGGCTCCTGTTACAGTATGAAGCTTTTGTTTCGTAGCGTCAGCTGAAAACTTTATTTGTCCACCGTGTCTATGACAACAGGTAGAAACCACATTTAACTTCTTGGAGATTCGGTCTTTGAATTCCCACCCTGACCACCAGGTGAATATTAATATTAGTACATAACTCTTTGTGCACTCTGTTACCATGTGACATGTAAGCGATTGCCTGTACAGTTGTATAACGCAGTGGTTACACCACATTGACAAGCATTCAGAGAAACAGCCACAGCAGCTACTACTGTTGTCTCATTTAAGTTTTACCTTTCATAAGTTAATGTGATGGCAACAACGTATCGTGCTTACCGTGCTGTTTTCTGTGCAGGTTATTATCGACACTGACAAGTCCAGCCACTCCCTGAAGTTTGAGTCACGGGACCATCTTAATCATGTGGTCAGCCACATTAATTACGCTCTGTCTCGAATATTCAACAACTCCATCTTTGCGTAAGTGTCACAAGAGAAGAACAAACTGTGATGGCAAAGAGTCAAAAAAAATGTACACAGGCTGTCGGCAGGTTTTTAAAATGTGTTTTAGATTCAGTTTTATTAATATAGGACCTTAGAAGTCATTAAATGCCTTAAATTTAATTCGTGAAGTCTTATTTGCCACAAGCATTTTATCTCATTTAATTTATCCACCTTTTAATTAGTTTTTGCCAAAGTGAGTCGAGCTCTTCTGCATTAAAGTCCACATTTCTGATGATACAAATCTTTAAATCTACTACTACTTTATACTCGCCTACTGGGAAAATGCAGATTAACGTAACTCACTGTAATAATCATATTCCTACATAAAACCTTCTTCTGCGTGGGATTACTTACATATTACGTACCTTTACATTTACTTGGAATAAGATTTGTCCAAAAACCAGTCTTCAGTTTAGTTAAAAGGGATCTAAGGATTAAACATACGATACCCTGCCGACACCCTGTTGTAAAAGCGTTACCTTTACAAACCTCGTTATCTAACGATGAATTATTTTTTCACTGTGTTTCTCGTCTTTGCAGCCCTTCCATCTGCCACTCAGACAGTGACCTTTCGGAGGGCAGCAGGAAGTATTCACCCAGCTCCGAGACTTCAGTGGAAACCCAACGGGCCTGTGGTAAAGAAGACATTACCATCGAACATGGAACTTTGCACACATGCATACACTTGCTGTCACACACAATAATAAGGGCACATGCGCCCCACTTGGCAGATTCAAGAGGAAGTTGGCTCGTACACTTCACAAATGGTCCCCCAGATGTTCTTTTTACGTACAGAGCTCTGTCGCGCAAATATAAGATTGATAATGTAGACAAATAATTCTGTGTGCATTTCCCTCCCTTTTCTCTCGGTTTATCACCGAAGGAAGCAGCTGTTCGCATCATCTGAGATTCCCTTTTTTTTTTTTTTTTCCTCTCCTATTTTTCCTCCCTCTCGCCCGCGTCTCTCAGGAGGCTTCTCCGAGACCTACGCCGCTCTGTGCGACTATAATGGCATCAGCTGCAAGGAGGAAGTGCAGTGGGTAAGAGCTGTGGGACTGTGCCTTTGTTCGCTGTGAGTGCTTTTGAGTGTTTCGTACAGCACTGTCCACAGAATTAGGGGGTCATATACTGCAGCAAAACAAGCTCATGGGTAATGTTGCTCCTAGGATGTGGACACCATCTATCACTCCCAGGACAACCGAGAGTTTAACCTGCTGGACTTCAGCCACCTGGAGAGCAGGTGAGGGACAACGAGCTGCAGAAAAAGCGAGTGGTCAAATACTATTACGTCCAAAATATGTTACCTCAGTTTTATCTTTTCCAGGGATTTGGCCGTGATTGTGGCGTCGATGGCATACAACACCTGGTTCACTAAGCTGTACTGCAAAGACTTGCGCATTGTAGGTGTAAACTACCCTGGTGTACTTTTCTGTGTGCCTGTTGAGCAACTGATTTTAAATAGAGACTTTTGACTTTAGGGGTCGGAGGTCACGGAGCAGGTCCTACACACTGTCAGCAAATCCTCCAGCCTGGAGGAGATCACTCTGGAGAACGCCGGTTTAAAATCGTGAGTGTAAACTCCTCTATCCCACTTATGCTCTCCATCTGTGTGTTTAGTCCTCAGCATACACTGTTTGCTTTTATGTTTATGCTGCGTGTACATAATAATATTTTTACCCATCATGCAGAGATTTTCCTCAGAAGATGTCAGCTGCTCTTTCAGAAAACCCTGCGTCTGTCATCCACTCGCTCAACTTGGCCCACAACTCTCTGGACAATCAAGGTATCATGAACATTTGACTTTGTGGTTTGTTGTTGTTCACTTTTCACGCTCCATTTAATCCGAGGTCCAAAAACTCAAGCACTGCCGTCACATTACATCTATGTGGGTGATAAAATAATCTAATAACCAAATGACATCAAGCGTCAGTTGGTTATGATTCAGATTGTTTTATCTTTTTTTTTTTTTCTTCTTATGCTCTGTTGGTCAGGTGTTTCCAACCTAATCCAGCAGGTGTGTCGCCTCAGCAAGGGACTTCGTCTCCTCAACCTCTCCAAGACCTCACTCACCTCCAAAGGTTTCACCTGCCATTTTCTTCTTTTCGTGCCCTTTTTAAACTCTAGTAATGTCAAGAAAGTGTCACCACCACATGCTGAATTTACTACAATCAAACCAGTGACTCAGTGAAAATAGTCAAGTAACACACAGCTGTTTTCATGAATTGATTGAGCCACCATCAGAGGTCAGATTACATTATGAATTAGCTGATATAAATCCTCTGAATCTCGTGGTAATATAATTTTTTTTCATGTTTTTGTCCTGCTATGACTCCATATTGAGTCATGATGTCTTCTGCTGCCCCTGCAGCCAGCATGCCCCCTATTACTGTCTCATCTTAGCTTTGGACCAGTGGAGAATTTAAATATTGCATTGAACCAGACAGATACCATGCGCTGCTTCACATTTGCACTCAGTGATACCTGCGGCATACAGAAGGTGTATCAATAATGCAAGGACACAAAATGTTTTCAAAGTGTTTTAATATTGTACAACTCCTGTCTTCCCCCGCTTTCCCTCTCACTCCTTTTACTTCTGTATGTTCACCTCTTCCCCACTCTGTCTCACTCTCTCAGGAGTGGCGTCTCTTTCTCAGGCTCTGTGCTCCAGCGATGAGTACTCCAACTCTCTCCTGCACCTGGACCTGAGCAAAAACCCAGGGGTCCTGTCGGGAGAGGATGCCTCGGTCAGAAAGCACAAACCATCTGGAAACAAAAAACACATTCTGCTCCATTTAGATGCCATGCTTTCAGCCTAAAACTGTGTTTCTTTTTTCCTCTCTTTCCGTTTGCAGAACTTGTATCTCTTTTTGTCTCAGCCCAACTGCCTGGTCCATTTGGATCTGTCAGGCACAGATTGCTGTGTGGACTCTGTAAGTAGTCAACGTCTAGGGGAAAATCAAATGTTTGTATGCAGTCTTAAAAAGAAATACATTTCTATCTGTGCAGTCCTCAGTCTAGATTAACTGTTTCCACCCTGTGTCTAATGCAGCTATTTGGGGCTCTTCTGAGGGGGTGTTGTGCTGATCTCTCCTTTCTGAACCTTTCCAAAAATTCCTTCTCCCACAGGTTAGTCATACCTTTAAGATTACCTAAACAATAAAGGCAGCCACAAATCTGAATGTGAGAAGATACCGTCTCTTACTTCCTCTTAATGGCTTCACCTCTACTTTTCTTTCACCATTTTTTTCTCTGTTTCTCTTCCCCCCTCTTCCTCTTTCTTCTTTGCCTGTCATTATCTTGATCTCTTGCCTAATGGGAAATCAGAAATGAGCTTTGTGGGAATCACAAGAACATTGTGTTTCCTCTCTGTGGGTGTGTCTATTGCCATTTAAAATGAGAACTCTCGCCACTGTCTGCATAGATAAGACTCATGAATATTTAAGCAGAGCTATCTATCATTTGACCCCACTTGCTCCGTCTCTTACTCCAAAGCAATATTCACTCTATTTCTCATTATGTGTCAGTACTCGGCGCTCAGTGCTGCACTCAGATTTACCCACTGTGTCAACAATGTGACTTCATCACGTCTGTGTGGCCAGCCTCATCCCATCCCACCCACTCGATCACTTCTGTAGTTCTTTGTCTGCTCTTTCATCTCATGTTATTTCTATACTGTAGAAAAGTGAAGGACACACTGCCGTTGTTCCGTCAGTTCTTCAGCTCAGCTTTTAGCCTCACTCATGTCAGCCTGGCGTCTATGAAGCTGCCCCCTGATGTTCTAAGGTACTCATCATGTCTTCTCCTATACTCTCTCCCTTTTATCTAAAATCCTATACAAAAACGCTGATTCCTAGCACATTTGTAGGTGCACAGCAGAACCCGAAGTTTCATCTCTTTGTCTTTTCTCTGTAGCTCACTTTTTACTCTCCTGTCTTCATAGGGCTCTGCTAACGGGGTTAACCTCCAATCCTCATATCAATGACCTTCATCTGGACATTAGCAGCTGCGAGGTAGGAACTTATCTGTAGGAATGGCATGTTTGAGTCAAATTCAAGGAGAGGAAAAGGTTTTTCCTCTACGTATTCAATGTAATCAGCCCAGCTTTGTATTCAGGTCTTTTACATGGAGAAAATTTCTGAAACGACTCACTAATAAATGCACCTGTACATATAAAGCTAGAGCCTGGACATGGTTAGAAAACAAAGGTAACTGAATACACCTTCCAGCACCGTTAACTATTTTTCAGAGCACTGTAGTGACTTATCCAGTGGAGATAAAAGATAGTTTACCACATAGCCCACAAACAAGACAGTGTCATTTTTAATTTTGATTAGTTTTACACTATATAGATTAATAAAACAAGTCATTGTGTTTTATGTAGTGAGCTTTAGAGGTCTCCTTGTTCATATGCTAAGGTAAGCAAACAGGTTGCTGGCTATATTTTATTTTATTGGACACATACATAAGGCAGTAGTATTAATCTTCTCAACTAAGTCTCTGCAAGAAAGCAAATAAACATATTTCCCAAAGGGTCAAACAATTCATTTAAATGCAAGCAGGAATAAAACAATATAACACAAGTAAAATATCTGGCGTTTAATATGAAATAAAAGTCCATGACTATTATTAGAAAAATGAACATAAGGTATCAAAGGTACTACTACCTGCAGAGATGGCTTATTGAAGAAATAAAAAGTAGCAAGTGGATCATTGATTCGTTTACACACCCAACAACGACATGTATTTTATGTGACAAAAAAACTGTGAGCTGTAGCAGAGGGTGTTTTCTCTATCAATGAGTAGAGCTTCTACTGATTATACATAAGGCAAAGCTTGCTGTTCAACAAGCCTTCAGACTGCTTGCAAATACATAGAAAGGCATCCATAAATTTGCCTTTCTCTGGAAAAATAGAACAATTCCCCAAAGACTGAACCTAAAATGACTCTGATTCATGCCTGTGCACATGTTGGTTTTCCTCTCTGTCTCTGCCTCTCTCTCTTTTTTTTCCTCTCATCTTGTCTCTCTCTCTCTCTCCCCAGCTACGGTCTGCAGGAGCTGCTGTAATCCAAGAACTGTTCCCCAGAGTCTCCTCTATCGCCACTCTGGATATCTCAGACAATGGTACAGCGGCACGCTGCAACACATCATTCTGTGACCTTGACTTTTTGTCCTCGGGTGGGTGGGGTTTTAGTGGCCCACTAATGGATCGAGCTATGTTGAGTTCTGTGTGCGTTTGTGTTGACAGGTCTTGATGCAGACTTGCTCACGGTACTGCCGGCCCTCTCCAGACACCCGTCTCTCAAACAACTTCTTCTGGGCAAAAACTTCAACATCAAAAACAGGTGCTGCGGGTGCTCTGCATCACACTTTACCGCAGTCATTTGTGTGTGTATGCGCTGTTTATATATGTGGATTTGAAAACAAGCACACAAGCACTGCATGTGCCAGTTTGAATATATGTGTGTGGTTTTACTTCCGTTTTTTTAAAACACCCGCCGGCAGACAGCATGCTCCAGTCCCATCTTTGTGTTTGCCTTCATGGTTTGTGTCTGCAGGGTTCTGGACGAAGTCCTGCAGAAGTTGGTTCAGCTCATACAGGAGGAGGAATGTGTGAGTGAACACACACAGTCTGCACTCATAAAACCTACCGTGGGATGCAAATTAAAAAATTTACTGTTGCACTTTATTACATGATAACAAATTAACCACATAAAAAAATGAATCAGCTGCAGAGACACAAAAGCTTCGCTCCGTTGTGCATGGTAAGTGAAAGGTGAGGATAAGTTAGTGGCATGCATAAATTTAAATAGAAAAAAAATGTAATTTTATAAAGTAACAGTATCATCAAATATTTACCAACAAGGAGGTTTGTCTTGAGCACATCATTTTTGCATTATGTCTCACTGTAGAAGTGTCGCTGTATCATTAATTATTACTGTTTCTCTTACCCTTGCAGGCATAGTGTCCATATCTCTACACACACACATTATAAATAATTCATACATACAGCATGTAAAGTCATGCTGGTGAGCAGTCATATCACTGTGAAGTAAATTTCATCACAGTATTTTATCCTCTTGCCTCCTCAGTCCCTTATTCTCTTTCCACTGCTCAATTTAATATTTCCCAACCTCATTTATTCCTAAATAACCCCTCTCAGCACACAAACACACACAATAATAAACTTGATTCTTCCTTGTTTGTTGCCTCTCTGCCTCTCCAGGCACTGCAGTCTCTGTCCCTGTCTGATTCTCGCCTGCGTTCTCGGGGCACAGTGCTGGTCAATGCTCTGGGCAGTAACACCTGCCTGAGAAAAGTGGACCTGAGCGGGAACAACATGGATGACATCGGAGCCAAAATGTTGAGCAAAGCCCTGCAGATTAACACCACACTCAGGTAAAAGCTGCCAGTAGGTTTGCTTCTGTATTTTTAGGAAGGTGAAGAACGGACAAATTTAGAGGGAGTGGATGTCTTGCTATTTTTTAGTTGTGCTGTGTATAGATGTTTATAGTCAACACAACTTATGCCCTGCAGGAGTGTGACATGGGATCGTAACAACACCTCCGCAACAGGATTTCTTGATGTGGCCCGAGCACTTGAACAGTAAGACTTGTAAAGCATCATCAGTATGTATTTCATATATGTAGACTGGAACTGAGTCACTAAATAAGAAGATACCTCACATTTCTGCTACGAGAACAGTATTGATTTTGAGAACCCGTGATAGAATTACCGTCTATTTTAGAACATGTAACCATGTTGAAATTTGCAACATGAGCCAAGCAAATTGTTGCTTTCCACTTTGCTATCTTAAATGGTCCAGACTTACCTTTAGGCTAAGGATGACATGCTTGCAGAGATCAAAGTATTACTCACTCGTAGCATGGCATAGGAAGTATATTTTGGGATGAGCTCTGTCCAGTGGGGATATTAACCTTAACTAACCCTTGTTTCTGTAACCCACTTTATTTTCTCTTTTTAGTCCGTTGCTGTCTCCTGCTATAACTCGACCCTTCCCCTGTTCTTTCCTCCTCTTCTGTCTTTCTCAGTAATTTCACCTTGCAGTACATGCCCCTACCCCTAAGTGACATCAGCCAGGCGTACCGCAGCGCCCCTGAGAGGACAGAGCAGGCTCTGACCAAGGTTGGCATTAGAGACCAACTGTTGTTACAGTCATTGTCAAAAGCAAAACTGCTCCCAGTATTTAAATACAAACACAACACAGGGAAAAGATAAAACACAAAGCACATCTGACGCTGATGTGTATTTACAGTCTAAGGCCAGATAACACAATTTTGTGTGATGAAAAGAGTCACTTCATCATAAAACCCAGTGCTGCTGAAAGAAATCAACACAGTACTACACAGAATGATAGCTGTCTAATTGACCAAATGAAGAAATTACCAGAAAAGACACAAAATGACACAGTTGTGTCTTCTCTGCTTCATGGCACTTTTTTCTTCTGCAACAATCTGCCTGTTGCATCCGAGTGTTTTCTTTCTGTTCTGCCTGTGTGTTTGTGCCCATCATTGTATCCATTTGGAGACTGATCTGCTGTTGTGTCTCTAATGTACAGATCCAGCGTGCTCTGGTCAGGAACAACCAGACCCAACGCTTTTCTCAGAGGCAGGCTCTCCGTCTGCACCAAGGCCTGGTCACAAGCACAGCTGAACAGGTAGCTCTCGTCTGCGTGTGTGTTTACATGCGAGCTTGGTTTGGTGTTTGATGTGTGTTTTTACGCTTGTAACACTCCTCTGCCTGTCTGTTTCCAAGGTGATGGAGCGCCTCTGCGTGCGTGTCCAGCAGCAGGTGTGTTTGTTACGAGGCGTCGGTGAGATGGAGGAGATTCAAGCTGCTAAACAAGTGCTAAAAGAGGCCAGGAACTCCCGCGCTGTGAGTAATGCGAAATGTACTCCCTGCTATGTTTGTGAGCGTAGTATCTTCATTATAGTCACACTGAAATTTCAATTAATCTCTTCCTCTCGTATGCTTCAAGCTCTACCCTTCGCTGTGCGAGCTGGCTCATGTGCTGTCTGTCGACGGGCCGGTGAGGCAGAGGCTGGACTCTCTGGCAGGTGAACTTGCCAAAGCTGCAGACAAGGAGCTGCAGGTACTGTAGATCTGACGGCCTATTTTTCAGACTCCGGCTCATAGCAGTTCTCTGCGTTGCTGATCACTCTGTCCATTGCAGGTGATTGTCGACTCAATGGTGTCTCTCTGTCGCGAGCTTTGTCCTTTATCATCTTCTGCAGCTGAGAGATTGAGTCCTCCACTCTCATCTGTCTCTGAGCGGGTGTCCATCCCTCGCTCTGCCATTCGCACAGCCCTAATGGAAAGAGCAGCGCAGGACATCCACCGAGCACTGGAGTAAGAGAGACATGCACAGGGTTGCAGTAAATCCTCTGACTTTGATAAACAGGTTATTGATTTGCTCTCACTTTTACCAAACCTCTTTCCATCTGCATCTCCCTCTCTTTGTGCTCTTTCCTTCACAGAGAAGTAAAGCTTTCAGTGGTTTCCTATCTCACCAACTCCATCGTGGACCAAATCCTGCAGGAACTCTACACCACCCATAAAACCCTTGTAAATGCAACGCACTTACAGTAGTTAAAGTCATTACATGTGTGAAAGGGACAGATAAATGATTAGGAACCTAACAGCTCTGTCTGTCTCAGACCCGGCAGGTTTCTCACCTGAAACGCTGGGAGGGGACGGGTGAAGAAGGAACGAGCTGGAGATTCAACCGACACCGGGACTCTCTCGACATCACAGATGAGGAGCTCGGCACCAGCATAGTGAGTGTGTAGATGTGACTGTATCGTCCGTGTTTTTGTTTGACAGAAAGAAAAAGTGTTTTAGAGCCACTGACTTTTTATGCTTTTCGTATACCTTACTTACCAATAACCACTAACATGGCCGATTTTTTTTTTTGCTTTTCGTGTTTTTTGGCATTTGAAACCTTACACTGACTTCCTTTGTAGCAAAAACATACTTAAAGGTCAAATTTTATCTGGATGTTCTCTGGCCTTTTGATGCTTCGCTCTGATTGGCTTGATTTATTGAAAATCCATATTTCAAAAGGCCCTCGTCCATACTGTGTAGAGTGTGATAAGTGAGTTGGTTCTAAGTTCTATTCTTTGTGCCCTCAGACAGTCCAATATATAAACTCATTAGTGTAGTTCTCAGCTTTCTTCAATCACAGCTGAAAGAGTGATCTTGAGAAAAAGTAAATTCCAAATCTCCGATGACACAGGAGCAGAATAACTCAATATGTACAAGAGGAAAACGGTAAAAGTGCAGGACTAAATTTCTCTGACATTTTCTCAAGCATCTGTCTTTGGCTGTCGGCTCTTTTCACTGCAACCATTTATGTCAGTGCCCCCATGAATACCTGTAACCTTGATGTAACCTTAAAACAACTTTATGTGAGGCCGAAGACGTAAAAAGCACTCATTCGTTCGACTGCTTTCACTTCTTCTTTCTCATTTTTATTAAAAGTCCTTCTGAAAATTGTTCAGAATAAGACTCTCTGAAGATGTCAGATAAACTTCTCATAGCTATTGATGTTGGTGAAAGGGCTGCTTTACACTTCGTAAACAATCATGCCTGAATTGAGATTTTACTGTTGACAAAACAGCCCTTTCATCGCTGACATGTTCTCATCCTCCCTCTCCAGTATCTCCTGTAGATACTGTACTATTACTATACTATTGAAATGGAAGATTGTTGTAGACAGATTTCCAGTTAGCAGTTAGCAAATTGGCCCAGTTTTCACCCTATGTCACACCTTAAGCCATAAATCTTGAAACAGACCTCAGCTTTTCTGAACAATATCTTTCATTTATTTTAGTTTGGTGGAGTCTACTTCAGATGAGAGGTTTTGATATAATCACGTCTTTTTCGCTATGATTTGGAAAGAGTTATTTACAGCTTGAACTGTTTGTTCTCTTATTCCTCTACTGTCTTTGTCCCGTTGTGTGTTTTACATGTTGAATTTGTAAGGCTTTGCATTAAATTTGCATAGCGCTTTTCTGTACATGCTGTGTTTTTAAAGTGACTTGATTTTGCAGCTGTACTAACAAAAGCACTGATTGGCCTGAGGGAGGGCCTGCATCATTTGCGCTAGATTTTAGTAGTTTACTTGTTCCTGGCTGTGTGTATTTCTTGTTTGCGCTACATTACTATTCCTTAAGCAGGATGATATGTCTTTTTTCCTTTCAGGATACAATAGCCATTAAGAAGCGCAGCTCTAGAACAAGACGGATACGACCTGTCTCCACCAGGCTGAGTGAGTAGCACTGAATATCCTCTTATCCTCCTCTCTCCCCACTTTCCTGTCTCGTTCTGACCCCATCCTGTCTCTTTTCCATTAGTCGGTTTTCTGTTGAGTCTTTTTTCCTATTCCATCTCGCTCTCTCTCCATCTCAGAAGTCTGTTAATGGCTCTTTTAATCTAGCCGAAGCCAAGTCTGTGTCTGTATTTCTCAGAAAAGTTGCCAGTTGTTTTAATGTGACATTTCACAACTGGAGCTGAAATAATGGCTGCCTGTAATTCCCTTGTTCTCAGTTTCTTGCCCTCAAATCCTCTAAAACCTTTCATCTCTCTTTGCTGTCAGGCCTGTGTGATGACTCCAGCTCCTCTCCGCCCCCCTCCGTGCCGTCGTACTCCTCACCACTATCCCGCTCTGCCTCCTGGGAGGGCTTGTCAGAGTTACCTACGCAGGGTTTACCTCTCCATCACGTGACGCGGGTTCGGCCGAGGCCTCCGCGGAGGCACAAAGGAGGACACGTCCCCGCTGAGGCAGTAAGACTACATTTACACGTCCATACAAACATGTAAATATATGTATGTACGTATATATACATACATACATACACTTCCTAATGCCTAATGTTCATGCCTGCCTCTGACTCTTGTGACTCTTGCTTTTTGTAAGAGGTAATCCATACAAAGTGGGTAGCTCAAATTGGATTATGTGATCTCTGAGAAGCCAGTGTAATCCATTTTTTATTGCATACAGAACATTTACAAATGAAGCCCAATGCAAGTAAACTAACCTAATAAGAAGAGTTTGTATGTGTGTCTGTGTGTACAGCACTGCAGTGAAAATGGAGGAATAAGCCCTCTTGATGACGGACTCCCAGATTTCTATACAAAAAGAGTCCTGCCTGATAGGTAAGACTTTCCTTTACTGTCATAATTTTTCATTTATGTCATCACAATTTGAAAATCACCGTACGTACTTTGTACTTGCTTTAAAATAGGTAATCCATCACAGTGAGGGTTCTGTCACCTGTGAGTTATTTTCCCTAAAGCAGCTATGATCAAAGAGCTGCCTTTTCAACAGCAACGGCTTATTGTGAATAAAAGAAATGTTTACTTATTGTTTTCCTTCTGAGTTTGATTTCCACTACCTATAGTAAATGAAATGCTTTGTGCTGTCAACGCAGATCTCAGTTGTTAAGAGTGTCCTTGAATGCAACAATACTTTTGACAAAAAAAGTCTAAGCTGATTAAATGGTAATTTTCATATGCTACTGAAATGAATAGAAACCTGTGAGTGAAATACTGATAGGAAGTGAATTGACATTATGGAAAATCTTTCATACGGGGTTTCTTGGGAAAACGCAGCGGTGTAGAAAAATTACAATGCAATAAGGTAATTTTACATCAGTCAGTATTATTAATGTAAGCAGGGTCCTTAACAATAGGAATAAACCATCTCTGTAAAAAGTCAGGAAATGCACACAACAATAGATACAACATGAATAGACACCTAAACCTTTAAAATACAGTTTTGTGTGTTTGTAAAGCACACGTGAAGAGTGAATGGAAGTGTAATGTATTATGTATATTATATAATGTATATTATGGTGAAAATTAGGGTGTGAAGGAGTAAAATATACTTTAAAAAACGTGAAAGTCCTGAATAAAGTGAAGGCCGTGCCTTTTCAGACACAGACCGTCTCTCTCTGATTATTCTCCAGTAACATTTCTAACAGAGATAACTTAGTGACAAACAGAACCAGTGAGAAGCCACATAAAAGGCGTGCGTACTGTCTTTCCTGATTGATGATTCCTGATTCGGTATATCAGGCTGGACGTCTGGTATGCGTGTTTGCTGAGGCCCTATTTTAATTGGCTTGTGTTAAAGAGTTTTTTTTTTTTTCTGTTTTGCTGTTGAGTGTGTTTCCTGGCTTTGAAGTAACTCCATGGCAAGGTTCAGCTTGTTTAGCACGTCCTGCTGGCTGCTGCTTGTACATCCAGAGGCGAGTTTAGTGGGTTCTGCAGTCCATCATCTTTTGCTCAATTAAAACATAACCTTCGTCAGTCTTTGATGATGAGTGTTGCTGGCCGTTCGGAGCATTTTGGGTTTAGTTAAAAACACAGGATAGGTCAGCTGGTGATCAAAGGAGCCTGAGATCTGGTGTGCCACAATGAGAGGGATTTTTTTTTTTTTCTTTTTCCTTTTTAGATGCATCAGGTGAAAAGAGGATGTTAGTTTTCTCGATTGGATGTGGTTGCTGCTGTGGGGTTAGCTATCAACATGACTATTCTGCTCTGGAAACAAGGGTTCTGGCCTTTCATCCATCAGTGTTGTACAGTATACATAATTTAGAATTAATCAGGTGAAACGTGTGTAATGAACACCTCTATGATTAACACTGAAATGCAGTTTTTATTTTGGTTTATCTGAATTTAGAAAAGATGGCCCCCAGCTGTTGCAGCACATTAGAATAATGGCTACCTCTGCCATCTTCTCTATTATGATTACATTCATAACATAAAAAGTGCACTTAAGATAAATTATTGTGTACCACAAAGTGTAGCCTAGCAACAGTCCGATGAACCACAGTGGGCACTGAATGTGATGAATAAAATGACCTGTCCCAGCACAAATGACTGCACTGTATGTGTGACATTGAACCTCTCTCGCCTCTTTTTAGTCAGCTCTCCTCTCTGCACAAAGCTCACTCGCTGAGGAGGAAGAAGAGGCGAAACATGCTGGCTATCTTCGGCTTCCGCAAAAATCGCACCCAAAATGTGTCCAGTCAAGGGCCGGAGTCTGAAGCAGAGGTTTACGGAGATGGATGTCACACCGTTGCCACGGCACCCATGGGGTTTGTGTTTTGCGCAAGCACACCACACGTGTTCTGTGAAGGTTTCATGGTTGTTCAAGCTATGGCCTCGAAGACATAGCACAATATCTGCGTGACGCACCAGATAGCAATACACGTCATTTATTTTCCCCCTTATATTCTACTCTACGTTTTCTTTCTGGTTGTTTTTTTTCTTGCTTCTTGTAGCAACAATCAGCAGCACTGAACCCCAGAAATACTCCAGCAAATATCAGTCTAAATCTTATTCATTTCTTTGTTGATATGAGAAATGCCAAATAGCTGCCAAAGCGCATGCAGGTTTTCAACGGCGTGTGTACACAGATGTAGATGACAGCTGGTGGCTCAGATTCTGCATCCCACAGTCAGCCAAGTGATTACAAATGAACACGTTACATGTCAAATACAGATTAGGACAGGGAGACAGCTGATTTTTACCAGAAAAGTGATACCTCCTAATTACAGTTTCCTAAAAGTTGTTACCTTTTAAAAAGCTTCATGTTGTGTTAAAACTTTAGGACAGCAACAGAGAATGTATACACACTCCTTCAGCCTCCAAGGTCTGCTACCAGAGCCGGATCTCCCGGTGACGGGGCTGATGGGAAAGTGAACGATCACCAGGGGAAAAGTACTCTTGTTTTGAGTCCACCACCAGTACCGGGCATTCCTCACCCCGGAGTGGGAGGAAGCAAACACCCCTTTTATTCTCCCAGAGAGGTAAAGTTATTGCAATCCACTGCAAGTGTTCACCATCTTGAAAGTATGCATCAGGTACAATCTTTTGTTTGTTTTTGTTGTGTTTGGCAGAAATCCGAAGCGGATGCTGTGTTCGAGCAGCCGGCAGAGGCAGACAAGTACTGGATGGACGACAAACAGAGGACAACAGAGGTGCTGCAGGCAGAGAAGCAATGGTTGGAAGGGAGGCAGAGTGACCAACACAGTGAGAAACATGTAGAGAGACAGTGGTTCGATGACAGGACACAAGAAAGTTTTGGAGAGCAGAAAACAACAGACAGACAAACGGACAGATACTGGACGGAGAGTCGACATCCGGACAGACACGTGGACCGACAGTGGACTGTTGACAGACATACCCAGCGGCAGATTGACAGAAAGATAGAAAGACAGTATGGGATGGGCGGCAGGCAGATAGACAGGTCATGGTCAGAGAACCGGCCGTCGGACATACAGGTGGATCATCAGTGGACAGACAGCAGACATCCGAGCAGAAAACCAGACAGACAAGTTCAGGCGCTTCATTTGGCTCAAAGGCCGCTGCCTCCGTACCCATCAGACCGGACGCCTTCACCAAAACAGGAATCAGATCCCCCAAAAATCACAGAGGCTGCAGTCACAGACTGGCATCAGAGTCAGCAGGACACACAGAGCGATAGACCCATGTGTCCCAACGCTGCTGGAGGTTTTACTGAGGGATGGAGGAGCAGCGCAGGAGGGGGGGTCTCCGCCAGCCGAGCTGCTCCCTCTGCTGCTAAACCCGATCCCCCGCCACAGAGCAGTAAACCAAACCTGCCCAAGCTGAGGCCGAGACATCGCCTGGAGAGCTCAGACGCTACACCAGGTACTGCACTGTCATGCACATTAATGTGCCGCATGGTGTGAAGAACATTTTAGCTTCAAGTTATTGAAGTGTCAAATGCAGATTTTGCCTCAATGCATAAGCATGAAATGAAGCATTTTAAATGAACCCTCTGCAAAACAAGCCGCAAACTTAGGCGGCAACGCTCTCTTTGACCTGTAGGTGCGGAAGAAGAAGGAGATACGGAGAAGGACCCTGGAAAGACTGAAAAGAAAGAGAGAGAGAAAAGAAAGGATTCGGACAGTCAGCCTCCTCCGATTCCAGAAAAGGTAAGTGAGGTTTGGTTCGTCCCGTCTATAACGGAGCCTTGTTTTTCTTCGTTTTGCGTGAAGGGATAACCTTAATGCCGTACAGTATGTGCAGTTTCATTGCTAAATCAGGTAAATCTACAACACATTTGGCTGTAATTACTTGTCCCGTCTCCTTTCTTGTAATTTTTTTTTTTTTTTTTTTTTTACAAACAGCCAAAGACGTCTGCGTATGTGACTTTTCCAAAAGAATCAGCCAGTGAGAGAAACTTACCTCCTCCTCCTGTGCCACCTCCTGTTCACAAACCTGTGCATTGTCTACCAGACAGAGCTGCAAGTCAAGGTGAACACGTGCACTGAACACGTTGAGATTCGGTGCAGTGTGTATGTGTACAGTAAAATGTCATATCTGTTTGCAGAATATCAAAGGTGAGACACTGCTGAGACACAACTGCTACTTCAGGCAAATTTTGCCCAAAAGCTCGGTTACTAATTGCACGTAAAAATAGCTTTTCAACCCTTTAATGTTTAATGTTGTTCAGGTGAGGAAGGGCTGAGACCTCAGGCACCAGTGAAACCTCAGAGGAGCAGAAAGGCAATGTCCTGCGACACAGGTACGCTTTCACCACATCGCCACGTGCATAAGTATCAGTTAACTAATATTGTTACTGTATATATTTGTAGTGGTAGTTTGTGTTGTTGATATGTGTGTACGGTGTCTGTATCTAACTGTTGATTTGTGTTTCCTGTCCTCACTGAACTCAGGCACTGACAGGGAAAGCCCTAATAACGTTGAGAAGCCCCCAAATCGAAAACCCCCCGTGAAAAAACCTAGACTACCCCAAAACAGAAATAAATCACTGGATCTGTCTGGTACAAGTCTCTCTGTTTTATTTATGTGTGTATGTGTGTGTCAGTGTGTGTTAAGTGGTGATTAAACACCGTGTTACCATTGTCATCTGAGTCTAATCTAATGTTATTACTGCTGATTTACTGGCTGTATGTTACTACACGTTACACTGTTTTGACAGTATTAGGCAGTTAATGCTTGTAGCTCATTGCTGATTAAATGAAAGTACGGCTGCAACTAACGATTACTTCCAGTATCGATTCATCTCAATTAATTGATTAGTTTGTCTGACCTATAAAATGTCCGAAAATTGTCAAAAATGTTGATCAGTGTTTCCCACGGCTCGAGATGACATCCTCACATGTTTTTGTTTTTGTCCACAACTTAAAAGATATTCGTTTTCCCGTCATAGAGGAATAAAGAAACCAGTTGACAACTAATGAATTGCAGCTCGAAAATGAAAGTATAGGTTTTTTTTTTTTTGTTGGTTTTTTTTGTTTGGTTTTTTTTTTGGTCAAAGTCTCCTGTCCTGCTCTACTTTACAGACAGCGTCAACTCAGCGCCCGGTCACAGCGAACTGTTGTGATGTCTCAGATGTTCACCTGCCGCTGTCCGGCCGATGCGTTGCCATGGCAGCCGTGGAGTATTTCATGTGAAAACAAAGAACAACAGATGAGGATGGGGAAGCCAGAAGGGATCAAGTCTAACAGTGCAACATGACACACATCCTAAAGCATCAGTCACTTGCTTCTGTTCAAAGACTCACCTCCTTTAATGTGTTGCTCACTTCCCTCCCCTCACCCCGACTGTGTTTGCTGTCTATGCTTTTTCTCTTACGTGAAAACCGGCAGAACTCTTTTTGTGGCTAGAGTATTTGAACAGTATTTGCTACTTTAGAAAACCCAGATGATCATTGTCTTTTGTGTCGGTGGACGCAGCCAAGTGCTGGAGCCTTGTGGCTTTGCTAGTCAGGACAGAAAAAGTATTTGTTAGAATGTGATTTCTAATCCTGCAATGCATCTTTGACTGCTGATATAGTTGATTGCCTTGATTGACACTTGAAAATGAGTTGCTTCTTATCAAATGAAATTTGATTATTTATATCTAGTTTTGCTTTCAGGAACTGAAAGGTAATATATTTTCTAGAAAAAAAATAAATATTATGTATGAGCACCCTCACTGTATGAATAAAACCCTAATGGAAAGCAACCTTTGAATGTTGGAGTTGGTTTTTACACTGGAAAACACTTGCTGAATCACATCACATTAACTAATGTGTCCGTTGCTGAAACATTTGACTCAATTATTCAGAATTAGCGCAATTATTTCTAATGACTTCATCGTCACCCTAAAATCTAAATGGGTATTCTGACCATGTAATAACTGTACAAAAGTGGATTAGCGGCAACAGGCGATTACAGGTGGATGCTAAATTTACTTCCTGTCTTCAGAAATGGGGCCCCATCGGTTGTCACGGCAACCTCGCATATTAAAAAAAAAAAGTCACAAGAATGTGAAACAGCAGGGGGCGACTGATCCCTACAAATGAGGGAGCCGCAGCACACCGCTCACGCACGCACGCACGCACGCACACGCAAGCGATCCGCGTGGAGCAGCAGTCTCGCAGGTTGTCATTAGCAACCGAGCCGTGACCTTTTTTTTTTTTTATTTTTTTATTTATTTTTTTTCCTTCCCCAAAGATGCTGTAATGAGTCAGATGCGTGTTAGGCGACTGCCATCGAGTGAGGAAAATTTCTTTTGCTGATATGGAGATAAAGAGGCTGCTTTTCCTCTAAGTCAGTGATTTTTAATGAGAAAACAGCCGCTGGGGAAAACACTGAGGCGCTTTTTTCACAGGACTGAGACTAATTGCCGTGTTCGCTAAACGCTACACATATAGGTTTTTTTTTGGAGCAGTTTATGAACGCATTTCTGCCGTAAACGTTTTCTTTTCCCCAGATGTCACGGGCTGTTTGGAACAAAAAAAAATAAATAAATAAAAAACTACGTATATCTTAAACCGATCGGTTAAATAATCCAGCCTCCATATTCCTCTTAATTAATCTCTGCAGTATGGCAGATAAAAGATGATTTAATATCCTCGATTTACTCTGAAACAGACAGTCCGGTCACTCTGAGCAACGAGCAAGTCTCCCCCTAAGCAATTCAACATCTCAAATTGAGATTTATGCCGAGATTAGAGTCAGTGCATGGGCAGCCTCTGCTACAATAACTTCAGAGCAGTATAGTGAAATGTCACCTAGTGCTGGCTTGAACTTTAACGTCCCACACATCCTCCAATCCACAGTCATCACATGAAAACAAAACGACCTATTATTAATGTGTGCTCTTACTGATAAGTGACAGGATATTGTTGCTTTGAAACTGTAAAATGCACATTTTAGTCAGTGTGTCTTATCGGGGCTTTGTTTGAATCTAATATTTTCATGTCATATATATATATATATATAGGCATTAATGTGTAAGCGCCTTCCACGAAGAAGTTTCCAAAGAAGGCAACACATTTCCTGGCCTGATTTTTTTTTAGCAGCTTCAAAATGAGGCTGTAGGAGCTCGTAGCTGTTTAAATTAATGTGGCCCTAAAAAAGCACGCACATTTTTCCTGTCCCTAACCACACTGAACAAAGAGCTCCAGCAGCACCCAAAGGAGAACTTCCGCTTGCACACTAACTCAAAAAAACCTTTTCACACGCCTTGCAATGGGTTTCATCCTGTTATTTTGGACATGCTGCAGCGTCTTCTTTACAGCTGATGCGAAGACGCATCACATCACACAGGAGGCACCCGAACACATCCTATTCTACTCATCATTCTTCTGCTGTTACCAAGCAACATGATCGCATAAAGGCCGAGGGAAGAGAGGAGCCAGAGAGAGAACATGTGTGGGTAGAGGAGAAAGATGCGTGAAAAGAAAAGGATGCAGGCTGTGCGCGCACAAAAATGTCACCTAAATCCTCTCCACCTCCTTTTTTTTTGGGATGAAGAAAGAGACGGAAAGGCCTTAATGACTTGTGAGGTCAGGTTCAAAGTTTAAAAAAACTACTCCTATGCACCGAAACCTCCTACAATAACCTGTTAACTGTTTTCCTAAACGATGTTGCTTAACATCCTCCTCCACGCTGTGAGAGCATGAACAAGCTGTAAAAGGCTATTTGCATATGTCTCCTCGCAGCGGGCCTGCTGGATGGTATTTGTGCCACAGCGGTTACATGGGAAATGACTCACGAAAGCAGACAATGACAAGATGCAGTGCAATTTAATGTAATTACAAGCATGTCTACAGAAGGTCATAAGTGAGCTGTTCGGCGAGGTCGTCATGGGAACCGCCTCCCCTGATGGGTGACAGGGGCCGCTGCCTTTGGAGTCACCTTACGACCGAGCAGCCTGTTTGTTAGACGCAGGTGTGTGTCAGCTAATCGACTCCAACACAGACCTGCACCGCCACTGTTACAACTCATCACGACTATGTCACTATATCATCATTACACTTAGGAAAAAGTCCACCGTATCGCGATTTTATTCGGAAATGTACATTTTGAAGTATTATATTATGAGAACTAAGAGAGTGAATCTGAATATTTGTGTTTTTAAACGCATGGGGTTATTTTATTTTAATTTTATTTCTTATTTCCAGCTACGTCTTTGTGCTCTGTCAGGGGAACGTTTTGCTTTATGTTGTGCTAAACAAAAATCTATGAAAACATAAACAGTTTTTTTGACACATTTTTGTCCGTCTGGTCTATTAACAATTTGCGAAATAAAATGAATCAAATTTCATTCAGTATTTGCACCAACTGCACTGTAAAAAGTCAGACAAGGTCTCAACATGTATTTAATAAAGTAAGCTAAAGGCATTTTTAACAAATATTAAGTTGAAGTAAACATTTTGAAATCACAAAATTTTTAATTTCACCAATTTCAGGAGAAATAAATGTAACTGTATGATACCGAGAAGACTAATAATGAAAGAGTGATGAAATGGATGTATTTTACTTCTTTTAAATTCATTGATTTCAGCCATTTTGGATTTCTACTTAATTGTGTTGTTTTTGTAAAAAAAAAAAAGTCTCCTACGTGGTTTCAGTGCATTACATTCATTTATTCATACTATAAGTGTAAATCTTGTGAACAACGAGAGATGTTATTGAGTGGAAATAAGTACGCTGTGACACTAAACTAATTGAATAGATTAATATTTCTTGAAAAATGATTAAAACACACTTACATTTTAAAGTAAATCTAATTAAATGTTACCTAGCGCATTAGAGCATTTAGTCCAGGTGAACGTTTGTGAAAAATTTAGTAAATCTAACATTCTTACAAATATTTAACACGTTTGAATCGACTTTTCTTCTGTTGGTTATATTGTCGGTTGCACTAGTCCATTTGATTTACTGTTTAAAATATCTTTTGATTCATATTTTACGTGTCATGTATTTATACACAGGATGCATGTAAATGAAAAGGTTTAGTTTGAAATACAGATTGTTTTTTTTTTCTTGGATATGTAATGTTTCTTACAGTATGAATGACAGTAAAATATCATAATCCCGAGTAGGGATGACGAAGGGAAGAGGAGTCAGAGGAGCCGTTCGTATGGAAGGGAGGGAAGGAGGGGCGGAGAGGGGGAATGAATTAACAGATTTAGTGTCATCTCTCAGTCTGGGAGAGGAGCCAAAGTATCAACCACCTTAATCGGTTCATCCCTCTCTTCTTCCTCATCCTCCCTAACCTCCGACTCTGTCTACAGTTTGTCTCTTCGTCTGCCACCCCCTGATTTCCATCTCTGTTCTTTTCGATTCAGATTAAAGTCGTCTAATGCTTCACGTGGCCGTTGAAATCAAACCCGTGTCGCAGAGAGTTTGCGCTGCAGGACAGTCATCTGTCCTGATTTACAGCTTCCGGCAACAGACTCAACATTAGTGTGGCTGGACATGAATTATACACGAAACTGGTTATGGGTGATGATGATTTGTTTGCAACACTTTGTCATTTATGATGGTGAATGAAAGGTTTGTTCGTGAACATTTATTAAACATGCTGCAGCTGAATAATTTAACAACACACTGGCGAGAAATTCAAAACACAGTGAACCAACGCGTCCATCAATATCACTGATCATGTTAAGTATTACAGCAGCACGTTGTATTTAATGGCACTCTTCCCCCAAATTGTTGCAATTTAACGCCTAAAATCCAAAGTTCACCTCAGACAGCAGATGACACAAACCTAGCGCTATCTGCCACTAAAACAAAGACAAATTATAATATCATGATCACGAGTGTGTTCATTGATCTGAGGCTGCGATCGACAGCGGAGGAGGGGCTGCGTGTGGGGTAATAGCAGAGTTACTGACAGCTTATGTCTACATTACAGACGGTTTATGAAGGCATGGGTATCTGTTAATCTGACACTAGTTTCAGGGGGAGAATCAGCACTAATCCCATGACTAGCCTGATAAGTCCACTCACAATGAGACCCCACGTGTGGTCAAAACACACCCACACACACACACACACACACACACACACACACACACACAAACAAGCGTGCACGTCTATAGATACAGTCACAAACAAACCGGTCTGGAATAAAAATCAATAAAAGGCTGTAAATAGCTTAAGAGGTATGAAATGTGTAATCTTGCAGCTACACGAGTCAATCTTAAAGGGGCCGTTTAAAGCTTAACAGTTGAAGTGATGGATTAGATGTCGGTGAGAAAAGCACTGAGATTAGAAGCAGTCAAACAAACAACGTTCTTCAAGGCACAGCCACTGCAGGGTGTTTTATGAAGTGGTTTTTGCTAAAGAAATAAAAGCATAAGTATGCATCTGAATGTGTTAAATCATCATGAACACATCACAGTGTGCTGTGTATTCAAATTAAATGATATTTGAATTTAGTCAGATGGAAAAAGAAAAAATACAGTCATGAGGCTTCCTGCTGAGACTAGAGTAATGTTCCTTGTAATGGGATAGCACATTTACACAGAGTCTGAATTTCATCTGGTGTGAATAGAGTGTAGTGCATAGTGGGTAGAAGACAACTTAAAGGATCCGATCGCAAAGTGCTTAGAGAGTTAAAGTGTTAACAGTACTCTTTATGTAGTCAGGCTTGATGGAAGGAATGAGGGTGAATATTTCCGATGTGCAGCGTCATTCTCCTTCCTTCCGCTATCTGCGCGTTATGTCTTTGGCGGCCCCCCTCGCTACATGAAAGAATAACCTCCGAGCTGCATCTACACCCTGAAAATGAGACACATTTTCTTCTTATATGCCATTTTCTTTTTGGATTTAGTCATCTTAATACCGCGCTTCTGCATGCGCACACGTTCCACCAAAACGACTCTTCACTCCCGACACTATTTTGCAAATGTACTGTTAAGAACCAACCAAACAACCCAGAAGACTTTTACTCCTGTTCCAGAACGATAGTGGAGGGAGTCAGACCTATCTACAGCACCGGCACAGAGCTAGCGATGTGTGGCGATAGGTCTGGCTACGTGAGCACTTTCAAAGGTTAAGATTATCATATATATTACATTATTATTACTGATGGATTAACATGTACGCTGCATTTGTACACGTTGAATATTATATTTAACATGTATCTTTTTTTTATGGCTGTGCTAGGATTTTACAGGGTCGGTTCACTTAAATTACTCACTATGTCCATCTTTTACAGAAGAGACAGGTGACAAATTAATGGAAAAAACAACAACAACATGAGTGTCTTAATAGGGTGTTGGTCCACCAGGTGCCACCAGAACAGCTTCAGTGCACTTTGGCATCGACTCTACAAGTTTCTGAACTCTACTGGAGGGATGAACATCATTGCCCTAAAAGATATTCCCTCGTTCGGTGTTTTGACGGAGGTAGAGAGTGCTAACACGTCGGCCCATCTCCCACAGGTGTTCAGTTGGGTTGAGATCTGGAGACAGTGAAGGCCATAGCATATTTTTTTCCTGGACAGATTAGAAACGGGGTTAGCTGATGTGAACGAATGATCGATGAAACAGACTTCATTTAAGTACATGAGCACATGCAATTCTTCCATATTTAACCCTTAACTGAAGTAAGTAATTATAATATCCTTAATCTCCTCATATGGCATTCTTTCAGCATCAGTTTAGTAGCTCTTCTCTGAAAAATGGACATTAAATCTGGAGTGACAGAGGTATTTAATCACTCCGCGTGTTCTGAAGTTTACAAACTCAGGTTTTCTCGAGCCTCATCATTTGACTTTTTCTTTTTTTTTTTTATTGTATAGGATACAAATCTTCTGCACTGGACTCAAATACACAAAACAATAGCTCACTGTCTATTTTTAGAATAGTTCACTGAAGGAGACTGCGCCACATCTTCTGACAGCTTGTTCACTGCTTAGTGTAAAGACGTTTTCTCTTTTTCCAGTAAACACTTTAGTGTGAATAAAAAAAAAATACCCCTATTGTTCCAAAAGAATGCCCTGTTATATATTCTATGAACAAGCTCATGAACACCAGTCACTGTGCAAGATTCACGCGCGCCTGTGTGTTTACATGAAGGTTGCGTTGGAATCTGTTTTGCGCAGGTAGTTTTTTTTCTGGTGTTAGCTTACTAATGATAGCTAGTGTCGAGCGCTGTTGCAGCTGAAGAGGAGCAGAAGAAAGACGCTAAAGAACTCGAGAGCCGGCCTAAAACTTTTCACTGAACAACCAACCTGACTCCTTTACATAGAAACCAGTGCTGTTATCATTGACTTAGACACTGAGACAGACTAGAAATGGGGTTAGCATGTCAACAAACGATCCCATGGCTCAACAGACTCCAACACAGACTTCATTTAAGTACATGAGCACATGCCCATCTTCCATATTAAACCCTGAACTGAAGTAGGTAATTATAATATCCTTCGTCTCCTCATACGACATCCTTTCAGACTTGGGATCAGTTTAGTAGCTCTTCTCTGAACCCCCTCAATTTTTCTAGATATTTAAATTTACAGGAACACTAGACATTTGTGAAGTTCTTCTAATTATTGCCACCACCAAGTTTGCCCTCTTTAATTTTTAAAACGTTTGTGCATTGGTCCATCAGTCGGTCACCACACATTAAAACATGATATATTGGTGGCCAAAGGTTAAAGGTCAAAGTCGCTGTGACCTCACAAACCCCTTTTTTTTTATTTTTTTGTAACTCAGAAATTTTAATGGCAGTTAAAAAAGAAAATTTGTGAGAACATTTTATATCCAAAAAGTCAAACTTCACCTTCACTCTTGTGAACACGATATCTCAGGAATGCCTTGAGGGAGTTTTTTCAAAATTGGCACCAACGTTCATTTGGAGTCAAGGATGAAATGATTACATTTTGGTGGCTAACGGTCAAACATCTAGGTAGCTGATGTAAAGGTCAGTAAACTAAAAAGTCTGTCACTAATTGTTGTTCTTGTTTCTGAAATGTGTCAGTGGAATTCAAGCGCTACGTCTATATTCTTTTCCTCTTCCCCTCGCTGAGCTACCACTTCTCCAACTGAATATTTAGACACATTTGATTCACATCATTTTCATACTCATCAAATCTTTCATCCCTCTCTATGGGTGGGTGCATTGTTGTCCTGGAAGAGACCAATCTCCTCAGGTTTATCTTTTCATTTGTCACCCATATTTATATCCCAACCTATGGACAAATAAATTACAGCTTTAACACACAAATAGAGCTTTTGCCATTTGGGGTGAGATCTTTTTTTCCGAAAAGTGTGTATTTTGTAGAGGAATTTGTACATTTGTTTTTAACCATTTCATTTACATTTATTGTCATTTGTAACATGGATGGATGGAATTGATCACACATAATATAACTAATAAATGTATTGGGCTTGGACCTTGTTAACTGTTTTGTCATGCAGCAGCTTTTGTGTATGTAGAGAGTGAAGGAGACAGATCCTCAGTGTGAGGGAGGGAGGGGGGAGGGGGCTCGTTGTGAGGTGAGACGTGTAAGCCTGCAGCTTGTAGCAGAGTTAGTCAAGATTAGGACATGTATCTGTGGGATAAGGCCGAGTTAGAGCGACCCTTCAGGCCTCACCTCACACCATCTGTCCAAACAAACCAGGCCTGTCCTAAGGTCGGTCACTCTTGCACACCCCTGTCCTATCAGTTAAAGTTCACAAATTAATCATTTCTTCTCCTTCTTCTTCTTCTTCTTCTTCTTCTGGTTTTATCAAAAAATTGTTGTCTTTTTTTTGGTTCAGAGTTTAGCCTCCTCTAGAGTTATTATCAGCTGCTCCCAATCGATAACTCCACTTGACCCTTAGACCCTCTCAGACGATCAAATCTGAAGGATATGAGACCTGGTTAATAGGGTGACACAGAGGTCAGCTTCCCATTCAGGGGGTTTTGGGGTACCTTTGGCAGCACTGATTGAAGATGCTCAGGATTAACGGGTCAGTTCAACCAAATCCCCAAAACATATAAACCTTCACCAAGGAGGTTATGTTTTCGCCCATGATGGGTTTGTCTGTCAAAACTTCTATACTGAAACTTGGTGGAAGGGCAGAGCACGGGCCAAGCAGGAATCCAGTACGTTTTGGAGCAGATCCCACGAATGGTTTTTCACTTTTCCTAACGTTGCATGACGGGGCCTTAGTCTAATCTACCAACTGTCCTTCTAATTTCTCATGTATCTCTTGTTACATGTAAAGTTTGGTCTTTTTATATCTGACTGTACATGAGCATGTGGATTTTTTTAAATAAAGGATGTCAATTTAAACCTATAATAAAACCAGGGAATATACAACATGCAACATCACAATACAACCACTACCACTACTCCCACTACCCCTACTACTACTATTACTCCTATTAGTACAACCTCTTCCCATTTTGATAATCACAGTGTTGGATCATGTAAAGGGCTAATTACTTAAACACACCTCTGGAAATAAGTCTGAAAAAGAACAGTGAACAGTCTGAGGCTGTTGCCATGAAGTATGAGGTAAGTTCCTCTGTGTCTCTCCCTCTCTTTGTCCATCACCCTCACGGGAGGCCCTGTTGGTTTAGCTGCTAAGCTTTCCCCGGACGCACGAATGATGGAGAGATAGAGAGGTTAAAATAGAGAAAGAGAGGAAGAGAAACTGAAAGAAGAGAGTAGAGTACGTTAAAACAAATGTTTAAAAAAAAAAAAAAAAAAACCCTGGTATTGTCTCTTGTACGTTCCCTGATCATCAAAGATATAGATTTTTGTTGACCACTCAGATTGAGTGAGTTGTGAAAATGTTTTCAAACGAAAGAAAAATCCCAAAGTCCTGTTTGTGAACTTATTTTGAGACTGTTTCCATGAGTCAGCGTGTCTGGTCGTCCTAAAGGTTTTGTTTACGATCCAAATCAGATTTGTGAAGGCACTATTAACTCACTGATTCCTTAACGAGACACTATTAAGACACAGAGAGACCCCGGATTAACAAGTTTAGCTTTTAAGGAGCATTGAGAAATGCTTGTTGTGCATTTCTCTGCTTGGTGGAGTTAAATAGGTCAGAAAAAAACAGAATTAATTCACAGAATTTGAGCCTAACTGACAGAGACAAGGCACTGTGGAGACACAGGGGGTGCTAATTTGTGAGAACAAAAACAAACCGCCTTTGTGGAAACACTGAAACGCTTAAGACAGTTTTGCATACCCAAATGTTGAGAATTTAGCAGCTTGACAAAAAAGAGGACCAGAGTAGCAGAATGGATTCATGACTACGGCCCAGTGAGACCAGTAAAACACCAGTCGAGATCCTGTAGCTGAAGTTGTACTAAAAATACAAATGTACAATGTAATACACTACAGAGGAAATCGCGGTGCTCCGTTTTTATTGGTGCTTTCAAGATATTTCATCCTCATCATATCTTCACAAACTGCAGTTGTATTATACAGTTATAAACATAAGAATTACAAGGCTTTATGTTTTGTAGTTTTCAACAAATTACCATAGAACCTTTTGTAAATTACCACTATTTAGAAATCAAATCTGTTTCTGGCTTTGTTTTTTTTGTTTTTGGATATCATACCACTATAAGAGGTGGCACGTATAAACCAGTCATATGTTTCAAAAGGTTTTTTGATTAAGAAAAAGTTATTTCTCTTTAACTAAGCTACAGCTTTAGCTACATATATATTACCTATAAAGTTGCTTTTCAGTGGATGGTTTTATACAATATTTTATTCCGGCTCTTCTCTCGTTTTCCATTCATCCTTTGTCCTTTCACAAGTTGTGATATTTGTGGGCATAGTTGATACAGACTAAAACGTAAAGTAACCGATTGCAGCGATATGTGTGTGGCGTTAAATGAATCGAAAAGAAGAAAATTAAATAATTATAACTAATGTTGCCTCTTATAAAGTTTTGAAGCTGCTCTTATCTGCATGTCATCTTCATCCTCAGTTCAGTAGCTGCAAGTGTCCACTGTGAGGCAGCGCAGAGTCTGCACACAACTGACAAGACTTTGTTTAACTCACGTTGTACTTTGTAATGACAAACTGGATCTGAGCAAACATGACGACTTGTTGCAGAAGAAATGCTTGTGTAACTAACAATGCTATTTGGCACGTTACAAACTTCCTGGCACGTGCGACAGCGCACGAGTCCTTAGCTATAAATTGGACCAAACAAGTGTGAAATATTTTGTCATTTATGTAAGGAACAATATGAGAGGTGGAGGGAGGTGTGTGTGGTGTTTTTTTTTTGTTTTTTTTGGTATATTTATGGGGTCCCGACACCGGTCTTTGTGAGGACTGAAATGCTGGACCGCATAAGGTAAATCATTAAATTTTAGCATAAGTCTCCAGGAAATGAATGTAAGTCTATGTAACTTCCACGAAAAAATGAAAGAAACAAGGGTGTGTGTGTGTGTGTGTGTGTGTGACAGAGGGACAGAGACACAGGTGAAACGCAGTCTTAAAGAGAGAGACAGAGAAATAAAACAAGAATAGATAAACACATGCAATGACAGACAGAGAGAATAGAGAGAGAGAGAGAGAGAGAGAGAGAGAGAGAGAGAGAGAGAGAGAGAGAGACATTGGTAGAGAATGTGAACATGACTGTGGACCATGAGAGAGCGAGATGGGGGGAGAGAGAGAGGAGGGGATTGTTGCAAACAGGGATTTGCAGCAGAGGGGAAAGAAAGAAAGGGGGCAGTGGCACTCAGTGACAGAGTGCTATACACACTCACATGCGCGCACACAGACACACACTCTCTGTTTCCTCTGTGTCTCTTTCCAAACGTGTCAGTCAACCTAGTCAGTCGATTATTTTTGTGTGTGCGTGTGTGGGGGGGATGTTGAAAAGAACCCGAAACCATCCTTCATCTCTATGACCGACGGTAAGATCATTTCATTCATCCTTCTTGTTCGCGTTTGACTGTTTCTCTCCCCCCCCCACCACCACCACCACCCCACACCCGACTGCCGTGCGTCTCTCTCATGTAGAGGCCTTTAACTCTCCCTGCTTTCATTCTACTTTTTTCTCTCTCTTTCCCCGTCTCTGTGTGCGTGTGGGTCGCTCTTTTTGGCTGGCTTTTTGCTGTGACTCTGGTCCACGGCCAGATTGAGGCCTCCATGGAGCTCTGTCACTGTTTGCTTTCTTTTACAATTCATTTTAAACTACAGGGGGTAAAACTAATGAGCTGTGCAGCAGTGGCACTAGTCAAAGGTGGATTTTTAATTAGATGTTCATTTTAATAATAATAACTATTATATTTGAAGGCCTGTAATTGTGTTGTTGGAGGAAATGGCTTTGCTCTTCTACATCTTTCGTTGGTGTAGTTACCACTGTATCGTACTTAAATTATTGTACATTTTCCTTTAAATGCCGAGGAGCTGCTTGATCCTTTCTGTGTGTTTGAATGGTTTGACTTGTTAGATGAAGATTTAACTGTGTCAAAAGCTGTGAGTTATTTTGTTTTTCATTAACTTTACATTATGTCTCTTTCTGAAACCAAGGCTTTTTGACTAGAATAGATTAAACGTCCGTAACATTTTTGATACATAATATTTACGGTAAACATCATCCATTGCTGAAATTACATTTTTCCATAGCCTCTGTGTGTATAAAAATGTATTCCGGTCATTTAGTAAGTCTTCAGCTCTGGATTAAAGTCTGAACCTGTCGATAATTGGATTTAGTCTTTTAGACTTGTGGATCTTTCTGTCAAAAATGATTAAGCCCTCTGAATTCTTCTGCTTCAGTCGGGTTGTGTTTGGTTGAAAGATCTTTCTGGAAATATTCCATGTTATATCTATTGTGTGTGTAATTTCATTAGGGTAATAACAGACGATTATACAAATACAGCACTGGGGAGGCAGAAGATGGTGGCATTTTTTTCAAATAACATAAAACTTTTTGTGTATGTTTTTCACAGACATAATAATAAACCATCTAATGGAGATTTAGCATTACTGGAAAAAAGCCACGTGAGTTTAATGATTTGTCACTTGGCACAAACAAAACCAAGAGAAAATGCAAATGTGGACTGGTTTGAAGGACATTTTAAAGTCTTATGTGGCCAGGAAGCTGTTGTTTGTCTTTGCATGTTGCAAACATGCACATATACGTGAGTGTGCATGTGTTTATATATATATATATATATATATATATATATATATATGTCTCACACAGTGGTCAGGGGGGGTGTGCTGCTGATTAGCACCTTAAAACAACACATATACAGACCCACCAAACACACTCACAATCTAAAGTTATATGAACATATAGTAATTTCCTGAGAAATTCCATTCTGTCGTCTCTCTGTTCCAAACCCTTTTTTCCTACCTTTCATTTAGGACAAGGGAGACAGAGACAAGGACACAGGGACGAGCGAGTTCTCCAAAAGAACACTCACCACACAGTGCACTACTTGACATCACCACTGCTGCTGTCTATGAGCTGCACTGAGGCAGAGGAGTGGACTTTCCAACTATCCTGACACACGGAAAAGCCCTGTTGAAGCTCGGAGCAGCAGCAGCAGCAGCAGCAGCAGACATCATGTCCTCTCCTTCCCTCCCCATGCCTTCTCTCCCCCCCAGCCCTCTGGCCATGGAGTACCTAAATGACTTTGATCTCCTCAAGTTTGAGGTGAAATCTGACACTCCTCCGCTTCCTCCTCAGTGTGCATATCCCAAATCTGGCCTGCCCCATGACCCTTCCAGCTCTCCGTACACCAGCCACCCTCCCCAAGATTCCAGTTTAAGCTCCAGCCCTTACAACTCACTGCCACCCTCGCCAACGCTCAGCGACGCCCACCCACCGCCTTCTGGCTCTTCCTCTCTGTCCTCATCATCCTCCTCCATCTCCTTCCCACTCTCCATCTCCAACAGCTTCACCTCCGGCATCAGCTCTGGCTCTCAGGGGAACGTGGAAAGCAGCCCGGCCCACGTTGGGCCTCAGGGTCCCACCCCGGCTTCGCTGGAGGACCTGATCTGGCTTGCGGCGCTCCAGCAACAGTTTGGAGGTGAAGTGACGGGGCCTGCCACTTTGCTGGGGGCCCTGGGAGGAGTGCCAGAGCGTGGAGACAGAGAGAGGGGGCCGGTCAATGGCTTTCTTGGCTGTGAGGATGCTGTGGAGGCTTTGCTAAACTCAGCTGCTGCAGCTGTCAGCTCACAGGTAAAACCATCTTTATGTTTTTTCTGTCTTTCCCCTGTGAGAAGAGTTTTAGTCGTCTTCTTTCCTGTGCCTCTTCAACGTCTCCTGTGTCTCCTCTCTCAGTTTCCAGGTCTTTCTCAGAGTTCAAGCAGCAACCTGGGAGACTCCAGCAGCGACAGTGGAGGTGACATCTCCTGCGCTAAAGGAGCAGACATGTGCCATCGCCCGCTCGTCTTCCTCTCATCAGCTCCCCCCTCACTCCCCAACGCCACCCCCAACTCAGCTCCTTACCCACAACCCCTCAGCCCACAGGGCCGCCTTCATCACCACCAGCATCACCATCATCAGCACCACCCACACCACCCCATGCATGGCAGTCACCATCATCATCACCACCCACAAGTCAGTCAGGTACACAGATGCATCACTGCTTGAGAGACACTGATAATGATTACATTGCTGCTCAATAGGAAGTGTTTAACACCAATAAAATGTGGGGAATTAGAGGAGGTGAAGGCAGTCAAGAGAAAACAGTAGCACTTGTAGCATTAGAAGGCTGAGCGGAAGGAGGGAGGGATTGTGCAGTGAAGGATTAGGATCAGGACATTAGAACATGGTTATTAATGTCTGTCCATCCATAGTATCACAAGAAGGATCGGCCTCTACATGGCAACAATAAGCGAAGTAGAAAAATGTCTGTCATTACATCTAATGGGTCTTTTTTTTTTCGAATGAAACTACGCGATACTATCACAAATTCAATTAAATGGTCAGTTAATGAATTTTGCTGACATACATGCATATAGCAATGGTCTTTTTGCAAGTTTAGTCACTTAATCAAAATATTTCAACCAGCTGCCTTATTCTACAATTATCAGCCTTTAATCTTTGAACAATTCATAAATGATTAATAACACTTTGAATGGTCAAAAGTGCAATAAAAATCTGCTCCTTCTAATTAAAGCCAGTAGCGAACACTCTCTTATGTTCTGAAGGTTGTTTTAATTAGTAAACAAACATTGTAACGTGTGCTCTGGTGAGTCAGGAGGCCTGTGTGTATCTCAGTTTATGGTATATGGAGCACACTATCAGCTTATGATAATATCTGCTATTATTGCTGTGCGTAATCCTGATAACTGTCACCCACACTTAGTCAGATTACATGACAGATTATGGACATGTGGTGCTGAAATGTGCCCCCTGACAGACAGGCAAGCTCACAAACACCCGGTATGATAAATCACATGTACACCAGGCATATCACATTCATATTTATGAGACTAAATGCTCAACAAACCCTCCTCCGTGTGTGAATCACTTCTTAACTGTACACACTGCAGTCATTTGCCGTATGTGTCTCATTGCCAACTAACATTGAGGAACGGCATATTCTCTGTGTGTTTTGCCCGTCTGTCAGCAGTGTGGAGTGAATGAGCGTTTCTCTGATGAGCAGCTGGTGAGCCTGTCGGTGCGCGAGCTGAACCGACACCTGCGTGGGGTGAGTAAGGACGAGGTGGTGCGCTTGAAGCAGAAGCGACGCACACTGAAGAACCGTGGCTATGCCCAGTCCTGCCGTTACAAGCGCTTACAGCACCGCCACGCTCTGGAGTCTGAGAAACATGTGCTCACACAACAGGTGCATAAACACACCTTCACATACACACACACACACACACGCTTGTGCTGATGATTCTCACTCACAATGATTCTCAGTATTAGCTGATCCAAGCTCTTACCCCAAACATAATCTTAAACCTGATATTTAGCCTTAAATCTGAAACTGTGACCCTAAAATAGGTCCTAATAGGGTTGAGAACGTTCCTGATTTAACACAGCCTGACAATCCTAAACTATACACACAGCAAATGATCATATTCCTGACAGTATTTGCATGAATAATAAGTGGGCATCTTTACAGTTTATTTTCAGTTTGCACCGTGGCTTTTTGAGCGAGCGCAAAATAAATGATGGTCTTTTTTTTTTGTCCACAGTTGGAGCAGCTACAGTGTGAGCTGACTCGAGTGCTGAGGGAGAGAGACACCTACAAGGCTCGCTACGAGAAGCTCCTCAGCACGAACCACAGCACCGGCGACGCCCCGCCGACACGCACAAGCAACCCACCTTCCCCGCCTCCTGACTACTTCCTCTGAGTTTAACCCGGGGGGGGGGAAAGGAACATGAAAAACAAGACCAGCCAACTCAATCAATTATGATAATCAGACTTGGGGAAGAAAATAAGGATGTGTATGTGTGTGTGCGTGTGTGCGTGTGTGTGTGTGCATGTGTTTGTGTTTGTGCAAAAGAGAGAGAGAGCGAGAGAGAGAGAGAAATAAGTGAAAGAGAGACATTGGCAGGTTACAACTGTGAAATCCACCCCTGAGTGACTAAAGAGGAATTGACTGTTAATTCATAGCATTAGATTCAGCTTTAGGCTGCTTCTTGAGCTCAGTTTTGCTTCACTGTGAATGACAGATGCACAAACCTTTGCTGAGAGGTCTTCAAGATAATTTGCTTGACAAATCTGTGCAATGGCGGACAAAAGACTATTAAAATGGCTTTTTAAAAGGGCTTTATCCTGCATTAACAGTATTAGTAGTCCCTGACACTGCTGAGCATATTATCTATGCAATATTATATAGCTGATATACCTGCAATGTACTCTCCAATGAGTGTCTGAGGCAAGGCTAAAACTGTAGTTTTGTTTTTTTATAATAAGCTGCTAAAGCTGCAGAGGTCTGAGTAGTGCAGTGGTGCTGGATGTGGAGTGGTATGGGCTTGGATAAAGTATCCATGGCATGCAGTTGTATTTGCCAGCTAACATTTCACAGTTGCCTACCAAAGTGTTGAAGCTCACCAGAACTTGTTATTCTTTGTAAGATGAATAATCATAGATTAAAGAATGTACAAGGATCCCTTTTATGAGGATCTTCCAGTGATTGTGCTAAATGAACAGTGGGATATTGATCTGGTGTTGTAGCAAAGATACATCTTTACAAAAAAAATCTACCTTTTGCTAGTTGGAAATGGTGACTTTCAGCCATTACCAGTAACAGAAAAGACTTGCTGTTTTGCTCTCTGTTTGCTCTTAAAAAAAAATGGGTTTTTAAAAAAGTGGAGCTGGTAGTATGCTTAACTAAAGCAACTGCATCTGGTGAAAGAGACAAATCACAGCAGGGCAGGAAAAAGAGTATGGCATGATTTGTGTGGTTGTGTCCGGTTCTCCAGAATAAATGGAGCTACTTTTGGGCAGACTGAACATCTTTGTAACGGGGACAATCACCATATTAATGCGACATGCAGCACCACAGAGCTGGTCACTGTGGACTCGAGTACTGTGGGCTACGAATGCAAAATTACATTAAGGATGCAGGGAAAAAATGCAAAAAAATCTCTTCGTGGAGACAACTTCTTAACTGTCCCATGAAACCATTGCCAGGGTTTATGCATTAGAGCTATATATTTTGTTTGGGTGTAGGTTAAATACATTGTTCTTTTATTTATTCACTTATTTATTCAGTATTTATTCATTGTTTGTTCATGTACTATTCTAATTATTTTACTTCACTGGTTTTATTTCATTAGGGTGTATTTTTACTTTCCTACAGTTTATTATTTTATCCAATTGTGACTAGGATTAACATTATTGCATAAATAATGACCATTATCATGGTTTCCTGCTCCCATTGTAGTGTGGTTTCATGTGCATATGAAATAAACAAAGTACTTTACCATCCCCTGCATGCTGTGGTGTGTTTTTGTTCACCTTGGTGAAAGGTTTTAACCCTGTCTCCTTTCCATTCATTCATTCATCCTCAGAGCATCTCCCACTTTTAGTCTTCCTGCCGGCCCTTTTCTCTCTGCAGCTCACGATGCAGTCCCATGCTTTGCTCCAGCTCTCTTTATCTCTGTCCCTCTATAGTGAGGCAGTGACCCTGGGTGTGCGCTGTTTGGGATGACCTCATCTTCAGCTCTACCTCCCTCTCTGTGTCTCTCGCTCTCTCTCTGGCCTGTATAATGGGAGCAGGATTAGGGCTATAATAGCGTCCTGGCTGCTCACTGCCGGAGTCTATTGTGGCTTTGTGTGTGGGAGGGACGCACCAACGCTCCGCTCTGCTCGTGGCCACACTCACATTCTGACAGAAAACACGTCCAAACACACTCCTTGGATCCCGGATTAGAAATGACTTGATTTGATGAAACGCAAATGAGCCCCGTCGAGCTAAAAGGCCACGTGTGTCGTTGGCGACACACGGTGGGAGTGGAGTGGGGGGGGGGGGCAAACAGGTAGACCGGCTCGGCAGGTAGGGAGGTTACGGCGTCTATTTTTGTCAAAGAGATACCCATATGACACGTTTGAACATATATACTCCAAGGACACGCTCACTCGCGTATAAACAAAGCCAATTAGTGAGGAGAACACCTGTGTTATACTGCGCCCTAGCGGCCGGTTTCCATATCGGCGGCGCCTTCCAGAGGTCAATGAGAGCTTCGTGACACTGAGCATCTTTGCAACGCTGCCTGCCTCACCACTCCATTTCCCTTACGCTGCCCGAGCTGCATGCACCTGCAGGGGAGAGAAGGAAAAAAAAAAAAAAAAAAAAAAGGAAGGAGCGCAGAGCAGAAAATACAAATGTGGAGAGCTTTTTACGCGTCAAGTCAAGTGACTCATAGTTTGGAGAGCGGTGATGAATGGCTGCAAGACTGGACCGGGGCCCTAACCTGAAGAGAGAGAGTGAGAGTGATAGTAGAGAGAGAGAGAGAGAGAGGGATCGAGTGGGAGAGAGAGTGTGTGGTGCGCACAAGGGAGGGAAGAGGGAGAGAGAAAAAGAAAAAGAGAGAGAGAGAGACCGTGGTTACTTTGTAGTTGCCGAGAGCCGCGCGACAGGTGAGAGATCATGCTGGGCTGTTTGGGGATCCATAAAGTCAGGGGTGTGTGTGTGTGTGTGTGTGTGTGTGTGTGTGTGTGTGGGGCGGGTGAGTGGGTGGAGGTGGAGATGACGGACAGGTGTGGACGACCTAGTTATCGTTTCTTTTGTGTCTGTGGAATTCTCACGAGGATCGCTTGATTTCAGTTTTCAGATGCCGACAGATGTGCCCGAAGACAGGCTCACCAACGAGGAGAAAACGACCAAGGTACTGTAGGATGCGCGGGGGCTTTACGCGGGG
>JAPQRN010000019.1:16783293-16800923 GCA_037367275.1 Coranthus polyacanthus | reverse complement strand
CTGTCTCAAAAAATGCGGTTTATTTTATTGTTAATCCCTTTAAATGCTGCATTGGTCTTTCACACCTGCGAGGAAACTCTAATTCGATTAATAGGAACTTATATATTCATTAGGTGGCTTTCCCCCGGTAATATATGATCACCAGCGAGATGTGAAAGGGGACCATTTATTCCTGCTCTGAATGGGTCTGCGTGGGACCAAAACTTCACCTGCTTCCCCTCTCAATTAGGAATGTATCCCAAACTCCGACAGAAACGAGTTAAATTAGGCGTCAGCTAATTTCCAGTGGCCCCTCCTCCGTAATCCCTCCTCAGAGTCTATCCATTTGAGCATGCCCCTTTAATTCAGCAGAAGTTGAAAGGTTCAAATAGTGCCTAATGAAACAGTGACTAAATCGTTCTCTGTCGCTCGGAGGAACCCTGTAGCTGTCTCTCAAAGCTCTCTTAGCACGCAGCCGTCGGGGGTCTCCGGCTAAATGCGAGTCCCAAGGCAGGACAATCTAACCTGTCAAAGCCTTTGCCCACTTCTATATATCCTTGTTCCGTGGTTTGAAGCAATAGCAGCATAATCAACCAACGTGGGACCGAAAACGCAATTAAACTCGCTTTGGACAACCAAAATCTTTTCAAAAGCGAACATTAATGGACTATTGGCTGCTCCCCAGGGGCGTTATCGGGTACCCTTTTGTGGTCAGATCTAAGGAGAAATTACAGCTACACTTTCATATAGCTCATCCCATCCATTTTAAATCAAATACCCTATATCATGTAAATGATGCTCTACTATATAATGTTTCTAAATCAAATATTCATGGCGAACACCGCGTCTAAAACATTTCACCAATAGCATAGTAATGACAGCTTAATAACAGTAACTGTCAATTGATTTAGCTCTTCAGAAAACAGATGGCCTTAAATGTATATTGGAATATAATACTTGTACTTATACTTGATGTGCACGTCTTCTCGTTCTTCAGGTGACGCAGAGTGTCCACAGTGTGTCCAGGAAAAATAGAAACTCTGTCGAAGGTAACAGGATGGGAAGTGACTGAAGAGCCCCGCGGTTACTTCTATGCAAATGTTTGATGAGACCTTATCAGACAGATTAATCCAAGTATTTGCTATTTGTATGTATTTATTTTATTGTATCGTATGATGTTTTATTGAAAAGGGTTTCCAGTCTTTTAGAGCATTATGTTGGGGATTACATTTTTTCTGCCTGCTACAACTGCAACCATGGTTGATGACTGTTCAGCACAACCCATTGTTGTAGGTTTTTATATGAAGACAATGAATGAACACAGTGTGTTTTTGTGGGACAATTTGTATTAATGCAAAAAGTTTTTTTTTTTTTTGTTTTTTTGGTTGGTTTTTTTTACCAATGTTGCTGAAAAATGTGGCGTATTAGGTCTGTAATTTGATATTTTAACCCATCGTTGATAGTAGTAGGTAGCACTCATTCAAAACGACAAGTTCTTAATTCAGCTTCTCATGTTTATTACAATAAATACACATATACATAGTTTACACATTCTGGCGTACAGGTTCCACACAGGTTTGGCCTATACTATTTCTAAGGGCTTTCATTACCACACAACCTCACTGACAGTTATGGGATATGGGGCAATTACTGAAAACATTTACTTGGACTAGAATGAACTAAACCTGGGAATAGGTTTGAAATTGGAGGGATCGAAATACATCAGTCTAAAGGTCATGTTCACATATTTCAAGACGGTATTAAAACATTTAATATTTTTCCTTTAATTTAACAGTGGGATAAACATTATTAACAGTGAAACGGCGCTGACATTTGCATCATTTTCATATTTCATGCAGGAGAGTTTGGCCCAGAGGTTGCGTAATGTCATAACCCATAACGGTAGCAGGACAGAGTAAGTGCCAGCAGTGGGAAGACTCGTGTTGCTTTCAGATGGGTGACACCTCTTTTTCTTCCGAAGCAGAGGCCGGAGATAGAGACTCCTCGTCTTCTGACCTTGAATAGTCTGTGTGTCCACTTGTGCACTTGCAACCGCTGTGCGCGCTCCTCTGGGTGGCTTTGCCCTCCTTCTTGTGCTTCACCCTGCGGTTCTGAAACCAGATTTTGACCTGTTTCTCCGACAGGTTCAAATACGTGGCGATTTCGATTCTTCTGAGTCTTGAAAGATACATGTTTGTGGAAAACTCCCTTTCCAGTTCCAAGAGCTGGGTGCTTGTAAAAGCCGTGCGCATCCTCTTACCATTCTGTATGTGGCTACTCTCCGAGGCGCCTGTTGGAGAAAACAGATTTAAAAAATATTTTAGCTCGGTGTCAACACTTTAACTTTTAATTCCATTAAAATTAAATTGCACAAACCACAACCAAGACACACCGCGCGTAAAAGTCGAGCGCTAACATTCATGTAATTCTTTTAAGTGGTCGTGAAATGTGGTGAGACTAATCAAACAGGTGCTGAACAGTACTCCTGGTAGGAGTGAGTCGAGACGATATCAAACAGGTGACTTACCAATAGAAAGACAGTGATATCTCCTGGGATCTGTGACGCTGAAGGTGGGCGTGCAGACAGGTGTATGTCCAGGGTGCGCAAGTGCTGGAGACTGCTGATGCGCTATTCTCTGACAATACTGTGCCTCCGCTCCTGGAAACTGAGTCTTCAGCATGGGAATGCCGCTGCGGGAAGAGTGGATGTGGGACGTGACGCACAGTGGGCAAACACAGAAAGTCCCGTTTTTCCTGGATGGGCACACCGGAGCGGTGACTGTCATTACGCTCGGAGAGTGCATGCTGATGGGAATAAGGAAATCTTGTCCGTGATGCTCAGCTGGTCCAGGTCGCACCGTATCCTTGATTATTAAAGAATCAACATAAAAAGACCGCGACATGGCTGTTTCGTTGATAAGTGATCGCCCTTTGCGCAAGAGGATAGCTGTTTCTCATCTGAACCCCTCGGGATCTCCAAAGGTGCTTATGTTTGATGGTTCAACAAAAGGGACCCCGAAGAGGGTTGGCCCTGCAGCGTCACCCACGTGCGCACCCGGCTCCAAGGGTTTATACTGTCAGCGACCCAAACCACGTGATGTCTCCCGGGGCCTCCAATCACAACTTGCAGATTTACTCTTTTTATCCCCGAATTTGCAAAGTCTTGGACACCAGAATAATATTACAACCCACTGTTTTCTTTTTCTTTTTTTTTGCTTGTTTGATTGCTTTGTTTTGATTTTTTTTCTAAATGAAACCTTAACTATTCAATATCCAACCCGTCATTTATGAAAGACTATATGTGCGTGTGTGTGTATGTATAGAAATTGTGGTATTTTTATAGAACCATGTGAAATATCAATCTGAAATAGCAATTTTGTGAAACTGAATTTTCAAATAGATGGCATTACAAAAACTCAGATAAATAACACCTCGAAGATTAAACACAAGAAATCAGATAAACTATACAGTTAGGCGGCAGGTTCAAATAAAAAGTATAGGACTAAATAAACTATATATTCTATATAAAGTCTATACTTTTACAGGTTAGTCATCTTTGCCCATGATTCCAATTTAATACATTCAATCTGTACTTTTTCCTTATCCATAATCCACTGTTAATTAGAAGTTTTGATACAATTAATTGATTATTCTTTTGTTTAAGCTATATAATGGACTTTATCCAGCACTATGAGATGACCGAGATGTTTTTCTTTTGCAAATGCGATTTAAACAATTGTGCACGCGACTATAGCCTAAGCACTAATTGCTTTGCGGCCTAATCATACTTTGAATCCGGTTGGTTAAGGTTTCACTTCCAGCAATTAAAGAATTATAAACTGATGGCGAGTCTGGGCTGCGGTTATTTGATGGCGATTAGGATTCAATTAGAAAGTGTTTATAATGGTTGGTCTGTGCAGGGGTAAACAGGCAGCTATTTCAGAAATGCGTTAATCCCTCATCTTGTGACAATAATTAGCGAGTTTGATCCCCAGGCGGGTCAACGGTAGGTTTAGCTTCTGCTTTCATCTGCCAAGTAACGCCTCGGACCTTCAGACAGAGGCGAGCCGTCAGTAGGTTTATAGTGCAAACTGTTCAGGTTCAACACATGCCTTATGTTCCTGTCTGGCCTTTAGCCCATAAACAAAAGTGGAACAAGCCTGTAGTGGATGCGAAGTTTCAACAAGTCACCCTTTTGCCACTCTTTTTCTCACCGCAGCAAAAAATTATAATTTTTTTTTTTTAAAACCTCCACTCTTCTCGTTATTACGCAAACAGGAGCGTTTATTGAACTATGATTCTCAACGCAGCCTCTAAACGAATTAGAAAGTCTTTAAAATCCAACCAAAAATAATGACAAAAACAAACACGTCTGTCACACAGACAGTAATTGCTATAATAAAGTGAATCCAGCGCTTGACGTGAAGACGCGCACAGTTGTTATGGTACAGATAACAGACTCAAACGAGAGAGAGAGAGAGACACAGACAGAGAGAGAGAGAGAGAGAGAGAGAGAGAGAGAGAGAGAGAGAGAGAGGTTAACCAAGCGGAATGATGCGTGGCGCGCGCCCTCATCACACCATGCTCGCTCTAATATTATTTTTCCATAATTCTGCACGATAAAATTTCATTGTCTATTAAGTAATCCCACAAATGAGATCCTTTATGAGGCTATAATGAGGCCTAATTGCCAGGACTAGTGGAGCCACGTGGAAGGATTTAGGAAGCATTAAACAGTCGGGTACTGAGCACAGGCTGTTACCTAGCCATTACTTTCATAATTCAAGGAGAAAATTAGTCCATTTAAGGGAAAAATCCTTTGATTCCCTTTATTCTGCTCGGGGTGACAGAGCTGCAGTTTTTTGTCCGCTTCGGTTAAGAAGCCGGTGCAACAAATGGGGCCTTTGGAATATCACTCCTGTTTAAACGTCCGATTATAAAGAATTTCAGAAATGTATAAAGCTCCCAGGGCCCCACCTCTCACTTGTCTCTTCTTTCTCTCTGACATCCTTTGACTTTATATTGCAGCAGTTACCCTCCTCTGTTCACCCCCTTTTCAAATCACGTTGATGGGCAATTAATCACTGGCCTATTCAATAAAGCAAAAAAGGGAAATTTAGTTTAAATAGGGTATTTAGAAAGTTGAGTCTCCCTAAAGATGACTTAGTTTATTCCTCTTCATGAAGAAGAAGAAGAAAAAAAAAATCTCCATTTTGTCATTTCCCGAGCGCTTCCGTGTGTATTTGTGCACGCAGAGAGAAAAAAGGTGCATGTGTGTATGTTTGTGTGTAGTATGTGTCTGTGTGAGTGTGTGTGTCCAGCTCCTCCCAGTAGTAAAAACACACAAACTTGTTAAAGTGCAGTGCTAAAGTTCCCCCCTCTCATTCACATCGCATCCCATGCCATATTATACCGTGAAGAAGTCCATTAATGTTTTGTTGAACAAGCGTCATTAACTTGTATCAACGCCTTTTTACAAACCTTGCATTGTTGTGCAAGGCCAGTCTGCGGCCCATCTTGGCCAATACAGTGGATGATTTGCCCCTTTATTAGTTACCAGGCAACAGATCCTGAATACCAAAACTCAAAGGAAACACTCTGGTCCTCCATATAGATTTCAATGGCGATGGGAAAATGAACAATGATCCCGTGGACAACATAATGCCACGCAATGACTTTTCATTAACAATTATCTCGTTCATGTGAATAGCAGCTGCAGTGGCTACTCTCCATCTCATGGTTTCCAGAGAAAAGGGGAGCGGAGAGAAAGAGGCTTGCACTGAATAGCATCCTGCAGGAGTTAGGGCTTCATGGGCTTCATGAATGTGGAATCTAATTTATATCTCAGTGAATAATTAGGTTTCTATGCAAAAATGAGTTGGAAATAATTACATCTTAAAACGCCGTGACAACTTTGTCAGATAAACAAAGAAAAGCAGGCCCTTTTAATGTCTCGCACCAGGAGTTTATAAGATCTTCCAAATCACCGGTCCAGATCAATAACCTGACTTTAAAATTTAATTTCAGATGTTGATCAAGAAGCAACTTATCTCAGTATAGAAACGCTACACTCACAGGGCTGCTGTGTAGCAGTAATATTGTTAAAAATATGTACAAAGTGTTTCTGTGATTGGGGACAGACAATACTAGGCAGCACAGCTCTCAGTCCTATAGAAAAGTAAAGTGACAGGCTCGGTCTAAGAAGAGGCTGCTGAACAAAGCCAGCGAGGGCCCTGTTGATGGCCTATAGAGATGTCCTGCACCAGGCTCCCTCTAATTAGGGAGACGGTTCTCAGTCTCACAGAGCTGCTCAGTCCAGACACTCCAGACTGAAGTGTGCCCCTGCACCCAGCGAGTGTCTGGATGTCCACACTCGACGCGCACCCACACAGCAGCATGTGTATGTGTCTGCGTTTCACAGCGCACACAATTAACGAGTCTCTCGAAAATGAGATAAACACCGACTGATAGTGACGCCGATCACGCTTAAGTTCCCTGAGCAGTGTCTTTATTAAAGCTTATTGTTAGAGCCCTGATTTGTCCCTCGGCCTCCTCTGTTGTTTCCAAAAGACTAAGCAAATGCCATTACAGAGACAAAATAAGGCACGCAACACAGTGCAGCCCTTATTTCAATCAGTTCTTGCTTGAGTTGTCAAATTGTTCTGAGTTTTCATCCTTATTTTTAATATGAAGCTATTCCTTTGGTCACTTTGTATACTACACATCCAGACTGTTCCCACTGAGGGAGTTATCAGCTCTAACGACTTATTATTGTCTTCCTTCACTGGTTTCCAAGAACATCAACATGCTGTTGTATCTTCGTTAATGATTGCCCTTTTAGGAAAATTACTTGGTTTGTCTCTAGACTTTGTCTGAACCTACGCAGAATACAGAAAATTTCTATCTTTCATGGAAAAAGTCTTCTTGCAATTATTTTGTGAAAGAAATCACAAATTAAAAACAGCTGGGGCTATGGATGGAAACCAGTAAGTCATACCCAAACCCAAAAGGTTCTCACCCCTCCTCAGCTCACAACGCAGAGATTCTGACTTCCCGTGAAACTTACATCAGGAAATGTTTCAAAGACTGAGTGACAGGAGTCCCTCCACCCAAGTTACCCCTACCAGCCTCTCCCTCGGACTAAAGGAGGTGATATTGTAGCCCTTTTCTCCGTCTGAAAGGGGAAATCCCTGGGATTGAGGTTGTGTGCTGGAGCGGAAGCAGACTGGAATGTGTGTCCAGGCCGTGTCTTTTGTCGCCATCCAGGCCATGAATAGACGTGGGCCGAAATCTCTCTGTCCTCTGTTTATCGGAGAGTGAAGAAGCAAACAAACCGAATGGTTCATCCGCATGTTATCGGCACCTTATACCTGTCAATCACATTTCACCGTCTGATGGGAGGTTTGAACTTCTCAGCTTCTCCAGTAATAACTTCCAGTGAATCACATTTAATCCAATCAGCACAGAAGAGCCGACTGAAACGTGGAAACCTGTATCGCTTTAGTTCTAATTACCATGCTTTTGTTTTAAGTTTTGCTGCACTGCTGCTTGATTCTTTCAGAATTTAGAAGGCTTTAACGAGGGGCTTTTTTGGTGCGAAAAAGAAATATTCCTCATGTATTTTCCACCCTAGATTAAATATTGATTTGGAAATGTGTCATGTTATGAAGCGTCTGTCATTATGTTGATTTTCTTGGTTGCCAGTTAGTGTCTCTGAAGCAGCTTGTCAAACCAGCCTCGTCCCTGTCTTTCCCTGCATTTTAGGTCAAACTGAGGCTTCCAGGAAAACTCACGTTTCTTAATTGAGATAACGCCCACATTTTTCTGTCTATTATACATGTAGTGTTCTTCTAATGTGGTTTATTGGAAGACATGCTGAAGTTCGCAGAAGGTAGGGGAAAAAAAAATCGCCTGTCAGGATCCAGCCACACACTCTGCTCATTTAGACAATAAAGAACGCACCGATGTGATTTCTTCTATGTTGTTGTCTTCATATCCTTACAGCTGTTGGCATTTCAGTGTTCATTTATACTAATTCATCTGTTCGCCTAGCACAATCCATTGTCAGTGAAATCCTTCTCATACATACACAGTCATGAGAATGTTCCTTTCCGCCAGGGCGTGTGATTCTTTTTTTTCTTTTTCTTTTTTTTGTCACTTATAGGTTTATCAGATTTATATGTCTTAATTGGCAGGAGGAGGCAGCCACAGACTAGTTTACTATCCTGAAGAGAAAACCCATACAAGTGTTTTGTATAATTCCCAGATATAAAACAACAGTGGGAAAAAAAAGAGAGGAATACCAAATATCTCACAGCATCGGAGGTGGACTTCTATGTAGTACTTCTAGATTTTGTCTGACATCAGCAAAAAAACGAGGGTATCGCAGGGTTTAGTAGCGGAGAAACTGATAGAGTGTTTAAAGCCTTGCAGAGCTTATTATACAACCGGCAGCTAAAAGTTCGGGACTAGGCGTGAACTGGCAGGGGTTTGCCGTGAGCTGCATCCAACCTCCAGCTCTGTGAGGCACCGGGCACACAGCTGCCCTCTGTTTTGAATTTACATGAATAACAAATACAAAACGGCGACGAAGTACAGCACTCAGATGAGCATTTGCAGGACTATATTGCCCAAAATATGTTTGTAACTATTTTATCTATCTACAGTACAGTGAATGAAACTACTATCTCTGCCAATTGTGCAGTGTTTAACCTTTGAAATGTTTATATGTGTTAAAAGATAAATGAATATACCAAAAACAAATAAAATAGAAAGAATGGAGAAAATAAACAAATAAAGGCCCAAACAAATAAATAAATAAAGTTCCAATTTCATATCCCTAGCAAGTTTTCCCTACATTTTTTAAAATGTGCTCCAGTGTCACCCAGAATCACAATGTAGTGGCGTCTGAAATGAAGGACACTGTTTGTTTGTGATATACTAAAATTGATTTGTTAGTTAAACTCTCATCTATCCTGCTAATTAATTGAGCAAGCTTATCATTATATAATCATTTTGCGCAGAAAACATAAAGCAAATGAAGCGCTTTTGAAAGATTTGAACAAACCTCACTCAGATCTTTAGCCCTGCACACGATGCTGTCAAACAAGGACTACCAGCAAAAAAACCTGTAAAAATTACCTTTATTCACATTTTTTAAGTCTAGATTTTAATGTAACCACATGACTAACGCCTCATTCATACCTTCCACCACATGCACAGTCCTGTTCCACGTTGGGCATTTCAACTTTTTATGTGGTGAAGTCATGAACGAATTTAGAGCCCGATATCATAACTGGTGTGCTCCGTATGAAGGAACTGACTTTCTATAATGCAGCTCAGACTGAACAGTCTGGAATTTTGTAAAATGGCTCTGCCACAATAAAAACGTTAACCAAAGAACTAAAAAGAAAAAAAACGGCGCCAGCGTGGTCACTTTCAGCGATTCAGTGCCGCGAACTGAAAGCTTCTTTGTACCAAGCATCTTGCTCGTCGTCTTTGTTATTAAATTAATTTGCTGAAATTTAACAAGTGTTTGCTTTGCTCCACACTGATTGCGTTTCCAAGTGCAGGGAGCTTCCCTTTGAGAGTATCTAGACAGTTGAGGTCAGGGCCAAGAGCTTCTGTCTGCATCATCCCAGCTCTGTGCCAGTCAGATAAATGGAGAGTGTGTTTGTAAGCTGTCTGAGCTTTGTGTTTGCACAGAGTCACAACTTTGTATGGGGTCGAGGGGGAGTTTGGGGCAGTAACTAAGATTTGTATGCAGACTACATCGCACAGCCAACCCCCCTGGTCCACTCTATGTCCTCTCACCTGCCTGTTGCAGTAAATCATAGAGCAATCAAGTGAAGCGTGTTGATGGGTCTGCACGTGCAAGAGCTTTGCTGCACCTGTCGTGTCTGTGTGTGCGTGCGCATGTGTGTGTGCGTGTTGTGAAGAAGTAAAGAAAGGTCTTTGCAAATGAAGTTGTTTTAGCTTTTTCTATGGCTGTTTACGTCTCTGTATTCACTGTGTGCGATTCTCCTCGTAGGTCTGGGGGTCGGTGATAAGAGAGTTTTTGGAGCTCAGCCTAATGGTTTGGTAAATGTGTGTGTGTGTGTGGATGCATGTGCACGCCTCTCTGCGATAGTAGTAGGGAGATGGAAATAGAGGTAGCTGTGTGTCAAACAGGAGGTCTGCAGATGCCTGTCCGGCTGAGAGCTGCAAGGTCCCTCCCTTTGACAGAGTATCCATTCAGAGTCAATGAGCTGGGTCAAAGCCTGCACGTCAGGCTGCAGCTCGGCCTAGCACTGGGGCGGTCCAAGAGGTCAGTCTTATTCACATGGTGCTGTCATGCAAATGAACCCACCCACGCTTAAACAACTCTTGGAATTTTTATGTCTGCTCCCTGGCCTTTTTTTCCTCCATTTCCCCCTTTTTTCCTGCTTTCCCTTTCTCCCTCTTTTCCCTCTCCAAATCTCTCTCCCCTGTATTCACAAAGTCATTGACGAGACATTCAAAGCTTTTTAAATTGGCCAGCTTCATTGTGCCCACACTAAACTGGGGGGGAATGGAGAGAGGGAGAGTGTAAAGAGAAGTGGGCCTAAATATACTCCGGCCTGAAAGTAGTTAGATCATGTTCTTTTCATGGTCCGATTAGAATCAAATCGATCCCCCCGCCCCTCCTGACACTCCAAGGTTTGAAGAGGAGCGGTCAAACAAAGATTTCTTGGCTGAGACAGGGGGAATGAATAACTGAACCTGAATGCTAAACACACTCCTAAAAAGTCTCATTCTGAAGCATGACAATACCCGGGAGAGTAAATTTGTTTGAAGTGTGAGTGAGAGATGTTTGTGTGGATGAAGAAAAGACAGCTCCACAGTGATGATACTGTAGGAGGATCTTTGGACGAAACCTGATCTGCATATAAATCCGAAAAATACACAGACCCCTGAGGAGGATCTTCAAGCCTCATGACAAAGGTACTTTATCAGAAAAAGCATCAAAAGAGCATTTTCATATAATGTGTAAAAAACAACTCAAGTTTTCTTTAGGAGAAAGGCTACACGAGGAGAGGTGCATTTGTGGGAGATGTTTAGCGCGAGGCGGCTGGAGGTTTGGCCTGTGATGTTCGATGCCGGAGTCGACGCTCGCTGGACACTCTCCTCCAGGGAGGCCACCGCTGAGGGTGAGGGGAGAGACGGGAGGAGGGATTTGAACTTGGTGACACCCTTTCTGCACCTGCAGCTGTGTTAATCATCAGCTTATTATTCCGACAAACTACCATAACTCTCTCTTTTTTTCTGAAACCTTTACTATTTCAGTTGGAGTTTGCTGCAGCACCTGGTTTTGTATGCGTTGCATGCTCACATCAACTCAGTGTTTTGGTTTTAATGTTTGTAAAAAGTTCAGTTTCTGAAGTTCATCCAAATGTACAAAAAACGTTCAGGCCGATCTTTGGATAAAGTGCTCACGATGTAGAGATCCAGAATAATGAACTGTAAAAACAAAAATTTAGGGTATAATATTTCTGCATTCAAAGAAATGACTAGACCCGCGCCACATATTTTGCTCAATTGTACGTTACATCCAATATTTCCAAAAATGCTCAGATTTAATGTAATGGCTCGTTTCATTCGGCCACCTCCGAGTGGCATCATATCGTTCACTAGCATCATTTGAGGCTGTTAAATTAGAATGACATGGCATGATGTAAATATATGTCAGTAAATAAATAAAACTCGTAAACATGATTTCTGCCTGAGTCGCGTCAGATTGATTTTCATCAGCTATTGTGGTGAAAACAACAGCTCCCATCTATTATGTCTTTTGTTATTGTTTTGATGAGAGATCCTTTGTGGCAGAAACTGCATACTGTGTTTTTTTTAGGCAGTGAGTCATTATTCAGCTCAATTCAATTCAGTTTTATTTATATAATACCAGAACACAACACAAAAATATCTCAAGGCACTTAACATAGTAAGGACAAGACCATACAATGTTTTACAGAGAAAAACCCAACAAATCCTCATATAGATTATAAGATCTGAACAATGTGACCAAAATCATATTCCACAAGTGAGTATCACATTGATTAATGTTCATTGCTGTACTATGGACTTTACTTGAATTATTCTTGAATGTATTTATTTGCATATTTTTCATCCTCACCTTCTTTCCTTCAGTCTCCATCAAAACATCCAAACACTGTACAAACCTTATTGTAAATATTACTGACATCTGAAATGGTCTCAGTTATATATTGTTAAATATACCCAAACTGTCTTGTACTAAGCAAAACAATCTGCCAGTGGGGTACGCAATTGCGTTGAAGCAATGAAAACAGTTATTTACGATTCACTTAATTTTCTTGAATTGAGATGTGAAGCAACGGGTGTCACTCTTAAAATAAGGAAAATAATCTCGTTCCTCTGCCGGGATATTATGCAAACCACTGTTTTAGCTTGTTTCTGGTTAATTTTCTCAATACAAAGTATATTTTCTTAAAATGGGATTACTATGCTAATGAAAAGCATGCTTGAAAAAGTTATTATTCTTTTTTAGAAAAGCAACCCAGCAACAGAGTTTTTTACTTACTTAGAAAGACTCCAAGACTTGAAACCTCAGAATATTATATCTAACTGTAAAGTCTTAGTGATCTTTGTTTTGAGAAAAATACGAGTAGATTGTGTGAGATTATTTTTTTTTTTAAGATTAGGTTTTAAGGTTATTTATCTGTTTTTCTTACTTAGTAAATCTTATCCACATCAAGCTAAATTACTGTCAGATGAACTGATACTGTGAGATAAGATCATTTAAGCACAAGCTTAAAGCTACTGGAGGGGAAATGTAAAGGAAAACTACAAGGATTTGTGTCGTTAAAGGGTTAACAGCTGAAAATCTCTCCAGTCGTTCAGATGGTTTCCACACATACTACATAAGGTAAATATATATACACCTGTGCACATTCCTGTCTTTCTCCTGTTCCCCTTCTCTCTGCTCTGTCAGGAACCGTCTGCATCGCAACATCTAGCATGACCACTAAGTTGTTTGTGTTCTGAATCCAAAGCAAAGCCAAACAACACTGTAGAGGTGGAGGGACGGAGGGGTGGGACCACCCTGCAGCTGCCCCCTTCTCCCTCTCTCTGACTCCCACCTCATCCCTCCATTCCCTCTCCTATTCATCCTGCAGCTGCAGTCTTGTGCCCCTCTCTCTCAGTCTCTCACTCTGTCATACAAAGTTTCTCTCTCTCCTTCTCTCTCTCTCTCTCTCTTTCTCTCTCTCTCTCTCTCTCTCTCTCTCTCTCTCTCTCTCTGTTTGTCCCATCGACACAAAGATGGATGGAGAAGCTCCTGGAATGGGGCGCACAATAGGTTGTGCCACAAGGTGAGCAGCCTCAGCTGCATACGGCCCAGTGCTGCCTCTTTTAGCTCCTGCAAGGCTTCTTACCCGACTTGAGTATGTGTGTGTTAAGGGGGGTCTGAGCGGCACAGTATGGCAACAGATGCTTTTGTTCGGCCAAAAGTCTGAAAGGGGCCTTGGGTGGGGGGCTTAGCAGTGTCAGAGCACAGAGTCATTTTTCTCTCCTTTTTCTCTCACTTTGCCTCTCTTTCTCTGTGTCTCCCTCTCCCCAGCTGTGCCTGCCGTGGCGGCTGAGCAAGAGGAAATGTGAGGGCAACGGCATGATGGAATACGTAAGTGGGGCGCGCGGTTTTGGCCTGTTTTGTGGGCGACTTCATTAAAGGGTCGTTTATCTGGCCTGTGATCCCATTGTCCTGGGCCTTCTTTATCAGCCCCGGTGTGTCAGGGGGGCGTAATTGGCCGATTGGCTACGGTCTGCACATGCTGAGGTGATTTATAAAGCTGTGAATGGAGCTGACTCTTCTCCGGGCAGCGCTCCCTCTCCCATATAGGAGACACTGCACTGCAGAATAACACTGAATAAATGCAGAAGAAAGAATGTGAAAAGGAAAACGTCCCCAAAGCTGAGTGTGAAATCAGAGGCCTGAATAAAAGGGCTCTGGAATCACTCTTTCCCTTGTCATCTATTTTCTACCTTTATACTCTGACTTTGCTGCTTCACCTCTTTAGACTCTCTTCTTCTTTCTGTTGCTCACATCCCCTTTTACTTTTTTGGAAATTATTTTAATTTCCTCCTAGGTATCATGATAAGAGTGTAAAAATCTTTTTACCTTTCAGCCAGTTGCAGTTCCTTGTGTTTAAGAAACACAGAAAAAGCAGGCTTCAATTTTGTGTTTTTTTTTTTTTTTTTTACTGTTCAAGTGAAACATCTCGATTCCCAAACTGAGAAGAAACAATCCTTATATTGCATGAAACTTGCAATGAATCTCAGTTGTGGATGCATAAATATCAGCTGAAATACAGACGGCCGTTAATATACCTGGGCGGTTTGCCCAAGTAAAAGTCTATTTGTGGGAGTCACTGAACCAGGCGTGTAGTTCTGAGGTGTAGTCAGCTGTACTTGGATGAAAGTTGGAGTGCAGGTGGGAGTGAGTGCAGGCTTTATGTTGTCCCATGGTGTGTTGAGGTTGGGTCTTAATGACCTCCTAATTAAAGCAGGCCCTCCTCTCAATGGGCTGATCATGTAGTGGGGGTCAGAGGTCATTTACAGGGCTTGCTGGTGGCCAGAGTTCCTGCTCTGCGCTAATTGCCGTTCAATATACCCAAAGTAACACGACATAATTATTCTGCTAGATAAATGTAAGACTATGTATCCTTCCTCGTGAAAAAGATAGAGGTGGGGTTTTTTTTTTTTTTTTTTCAAATGTGATTATCAAATCTGCTCTTTGTCTTTTTCGTTTAATTTTTTTGTTGTCGTTGTTTTAGTTAAGTCCTAATGAATTCAACATTCACAGACGGACGGTCTCTCTCTGGGACTTTTGCATTGTTCTGTCAGAGACCCCGAGTTCATTAAGCCAGACTAAGTGTTTGTCTAAAGGCTAGACGCGACAACTTAAATCCATGTGGACATGCAGGTGAGGTCTGCAACCATGCATAAGAGGATTTGCATGAGGATTCTTTCTTTTTCTCATTTTGCATTTTGCATCATTGGAACATAAGGAAAATTATAAGGAGTTCTAAGAAATATTGTAAAAGATGTTGAATGCTAAAAATATGTAACGGAACTTAAACTTGTACCAAAAAACAACCATCTCTTAATTGGGTACATTTTTACTATGTTGTTTGAAAGCGAGCGAGGTCCTGTAGGAGCCTCCGTCCACAGGCGAGGGAGGACCAGGCGAGGAGGAGGTGCCTGGCTCGGGTTTAATGTAGCTGATTGTGCTCCCATGAAAAAAGGAACAGTTTCTTCTGTGTTAATTTTCAATTTTGTTGCTGTCTGTGTGCCCGGCCTTTGTGTCCAATTCTTCTTCTCTCCCTAAACGGCACCACCACCCCTCTCTCTTTCTTTTCTTTTCACTTCTCCTCTCGTCAGGCCGTCTAGATTATGTTGCTAAGGAGATTTTTTTCCCCTTTCTTTCTTTTTTTTTTGTGCTTTTTTCACTGTTTCCCATTGATTTGGTGTTAATGCGTTTTGAATGCCCCTTGGTGTGTGCCGAGCGCTGGAGGAGGAGGGGAGCACAGGGTCTTGCCGAGTGGAGGAATTTCAATCTGAAGCGGTTAGGTGGGGGTCCGTGTGGGTTAAGGCCCAAAGAGAGGCACTCAAGTGAGAACTGAAGTGGTTTGCAGAGCTGAGGAACCTCTCGGGCTGCCACTCCCACTCTAGTTTCCCCTCTCTTTTTCAGGGTCAGTCCTTCATTGGCAGCCCACAGGTGCACTGTCAATCTTTCCTTTTCATACCAAAAAACTAACCCATGAGTAAAACAAACATTTTTTTCTCTCAGAAAAAAAAGGGAAGAATTTTGTCTAGCAGCCAGAATACCAAATTAGGCGTGTAACAGTATTCAAAATTCAAGGTCGGTTACAAATCATGGTCTGGGGAATCAGTATATTTTTGGCAGAGTGTATTCTTTATGTTTATTTTAAAAAATGGAAACACTTAACATTTGTATTCATGGGCCATGTTTCTGCCCAGAGGCACTTGGGGTGGATGACTGGGAGATGGAGCCGTCTACCATTTTCCACCAATGGCTTTTTTTTTTTTTTTTTTTTTTTAACTCAGTGCTTCCCTTTTTTTAAAACTTGTCCCAAACATTTTTGTGCATAAACCTGACCAAAACTGTAGAGGTGGCTCGTACAAATTATGTTTGTCACAAATCAGAAAATGCTCACATGGGTTGCTTGAAGAGACAAAGCCCCTCTTTTTTTCCGGGCGCCTGTTCCTCCGTTCGCTGCGACTGGTCTCATGACTGATAAAAACCTGAGTGGGGTCGGTTTGCTGCTTAGGGTTCGTCCTGTTCTCCTGATCTGAGAAGGGACTTCACCATGATGCATTCACCAAACTGCTGGCTCGCGAGTTTACAGTTACCTGATTATGGTTTAACTGTGCCTTCGAACAGCCGTCAGACCCGCATTCTGTCCAGTGCTGCACTTGTTTTTGAAGAATCGCTCCTGAAACAGGGATCTCTGTGATACTGGAGACGTATTGTAATTAGACTCTAAGATACTGTTCCTAGGGCTTATCAAACAGAAACACGGTTTGTAAAAAAAAAGGGAATTTCTGTGCCAGCTGTCACCATATTGAAATTTGAGTTGACGATTAACTGTCATACAAATAATTGCGATTAATGACATTATTGTTTATTCTGTTAACTTTATGTCACCAGTCGTAGTATTAGTCTAATAATAGTTTAATTACACACATACACCTTATGAAGAAGAAAAGCCATTTATTGGCATAGAATTTAGAAACATATGAAATTAATTATATGTCTGTTTGCTTTTTTTTAATAAAAACATGCAAAGCCCATTATTGAAATATTCAAACTGTAGCCAAAAAAAAAGAGGCCATAATTAAAAAAGTAAATTGGGCAGATACGATATAACTTAAATATACAAAGCCCATTACTGAAATATTGGACCAGGGTGCGAAATCTAAATAAACATTCTCTGCAGCACTAGTTCTCCTTTTAAACTCACAGCAGAAGAAGAAAGAAACCCAATGAGAGGATGTCGTTAAAACAGCACCAGTAATGATAAAATATGTTGTTTCTGTTAGTTTCACCAACTGTTTTTATGCAGGTGAAAGGAGACGATTATCGAGATTATTTCACATAATTGCGATATGGTGATTATGTAATCATTGTAGCAGGCCTAGCGACAGCAGGCTTACAGGGTGAACCGAAACACCTGGCGGGTATAGAGATTTGTTAAATGCATCACGTTTCTGTAAAGTTATTCTTTTACATTGCTAACACTTGTGCTGAAATTCATTTATGGATTAATACGGCGTCAAGTGAAGTTAAGAAAGAAAATGATTTTGAATTTTGAATCTTGCCTTGTCCATATATGCAGGACGACTGACTCACTAGTGCTGCTTGTGCTCGATATGCATGAGAGCTTTAAAACATAACACAGATTAATTCTTATTTCTTTTTCGTTTTCTCTTCCCTTTTCACTTCAGTTTGTTTAACTGTAATATTTAGTTCGCTCAGCCTCAACCTCTACCTGCAAAACACACACACACACACACACACACACACACACACAAACACACACACACACACACACACACACACACACACACACACA
>JAPQRN010000019.1:16769051-16783193 GCA_037367275.1 Coranthus polyacanthus | reverse complement strand
TGCGTTTGTACATGCGTCTGAAACTGCCCATTACTCTTGTAAAGAGCTGGGAGGGGCTTTTCGGGTGCTGATTTGTCAGGCTGTGAGAGATTTAAAATCCTGAAAGGGAGGGAGAGGTTGGAAGAAACATGGTGGGAGAGCCCTGCCACCCTCTCCTCCCCCTACTGCTCCTCTCTTGATTAATGTCTTCGCTCCCCACAGCGTATGGCAAAGCTCCATAGAGGCCTTTCAGGGCCCCAGGTGAAGACCTTAAGGAGACAGGAATGGAGAAAAGGATGAGAAGACAGAGAAAAAGCACGCCATTGGCCAAACATTTGTCTTTAGGCTTTGTAATGATGATAACAAGAGCTGTTTTAATCTGACTGACGCATTAGTCTGGCTTATAAAAGCGTGAGATAAATGTAAGACAAGAAATCATATTGGCACAGAAGAGGAAAGTAGGCTGTAACGACGCTGATAGTAAGAGATGAATGTGACAGAGCCAGAGCAGAGGGGAAGCACACGAGCTGTCGGAGCAGCGAAAATGAAGAGGATCAAAGTGTCAGAGTGGCATAAATAAGTCCCGGTCCGTCTCTGTGGAAAGACGGAGCGGACATAGTATTTATTCTGCTCTGTGAGACAGCTCCGTAGGCAAAAGGGAAAGAAAAAAAAAAACACCAAACAACAGCTATCTTTCTTTCTTTTTGCGTGTGCATGTGCCGCTGTTTTTTTTTTTTGTTGCTTTATACTCTCAATACTCGAGCAGAAATGATCACGGCTAGCGCTGGTGTGTGTGTTTGATGCAGTGTTGGAGACCAGCAGCGCTATGAGCTTGTTTCCTCTGGGCCACATGTGCGCTTCGGTGCTGAGCAGGCTCAGAGCTCAGCAGTAATGAGAAGTCCAGGTGCAGATTTACCCACAGGGAGGAAGTCCTTGTTTACTCATATTTAACCTTGTTCCCTCCCGACCTCCCTTTCCTTTAGGCTTCGCGACCCCATAGACACTGAAGTCAGACACTGAATCGGGGGGGCCGTCCGTGAAGTCAGCCAGTTACAATTAGGTTGACTTTGATATAATAATCGCACTGATACTGTTTGAAGAGGTACAAAATGTCAGGGTTGTGATAAATGACTCCCTGTTTGTGCAATGAGACAAAACTAGGAGTGACACTTTGGCTCTGTTCATAGGAACACAGCATTCTGACATCACCGCAGGTGTTTGAGCAACTGTTTGTCTTGTTTTCTTTTTTTTTTTAATAATTACATAACGTGCGATACATGCGCTGGGGGAACCGTGAACACTTACTAATTATAGTCAAATGAAGTTATTGTCATGGATTGAGAAATTTCAAATGTTGGGAAACCGTTACGTTTGTAGTGAAACGAGTGGAACGTGATGTGTGATGAAGTTAAATACATATCAATCATGCAAACATGTTCTGCAGTTTTTCTCTCACACCAGTTTTTGTCCCTGTTATGTATTGACATTAAAATGTGTGCATATTTAAAACAGAGCCTGATCGATACTGGATTTTTAGGGAGTAAAACGTTTCCAATATCGATATATCTGCCAATTTTTGCAGTGATTTCAAAAATCTGCTCATGAACCACTTGTGACAAAGATATGGAAGTTGATTATTTTACAGTTTAACTACAGTTTAACTTTCAATTTAATTAAGAAAATACCCCATCTTTTCCCGCATTATATGTTCTGTAAAAAACGTTTTCATATCAGTGACCTGTATCCCAGCATTGATGAATTAAAATGACATTGATATTGCATTTTTTACTGTTGACAGTGGTGTGGGAAAATTCAAACACTCGTCTGCTCGTGCCCTGCCTCCCTTTGGAAATAATATTATTTGCTCGGCTTGGTCTACAGGTACAATCTCACAAGCTAATCAGCATTTTAATGTAAGAGCATCAAAGCGTCTACCTTTCGGGCAGCTGTGTTGTGGACTGTGCTGTGGTTGTGTCGGTACACATTTACATTTGTCGTCACTTCAGGAGCTTAGCTGACAGGACGGTAGTTTAGTTGAGTCTTCCGCATGTGGAGAGGAGGAGCCAGAGATTAAAGCCTCAGCGTTGCAATTAATGGTACTGCAACCTGAGCCGTGATCACCCAGTGCACAAATCATATCATCCATTCAGTTCATATCAACTTGGTGGAGTCGCACAGAAGACGGAGCCTTTGCTATGCGCTGGTCTGCCACCAGAGGGCTTTCTATTAGCACGAAAAATGTTTACAAGTCTCAGAGGAGTACCCTCTTACCCTAATAAAGGCTTTGCCTATTACAAATACACTGTCATAAAGTTTTATTCTGTTTAGACTGGTGAGGAATTACAGTCCTGCAGGCATAATAGGTACTTTCATTTGGCTGTATTCTGAATGAAAACAAGCTGCTGTTATAACACCTCAGTACTGCATATGGGTCATTGGTAACACTATCACGTCTGTCCTTTAGGGGGCAGAATAGCCCTACTTTTGCTAAGAGTCCCACTACTACTTGAGCTTGCCAAGTTCTACACCTTTCTTTGTGTAGCAGAGGGAGCTGGTCACTACATCGTGATTATCTCCTGCTGTGACTGTGCACAGTAACGTGTTTGAATGAGATGTCTTATCTCACAGCACAGTCCGACAGTCAAGGTCTTTGTCAGCTCCAGTGCTGCCAGCTCCTGCTGGGAGATTAGAAAAAGGAAACACTGTGAGTGCTTTTACTGTGGAACGGCTTGATGTCTGCAGCCGCTGACGCTGGGCCTCAGGAATGATCTCGAATTGAGGAGTGATGAAAACCGTCCCTTACCATTTAGGACGCACGCACACACAGGTACACACATTCACACTTGTTGGATTGTGCACACCACTTAGTCATGCATGTGCACACAACCGCAGCATATTTTGCACAAATTAAAAAAAAAAAAAAAAAAAAAACACTGGCTCTTGTGGCCCTGCACATGCACACCTTCAGTCAACACAGTGCTAATGACATTCTTTCACACACAAGCAGGTATGATTGTGTAGAAACACTCTCCAGGTTCAGCTGGGTTCAGTGACTGACCCGTTACAAATGTTTTTCAGGTTATTTGCATATTTTTGGATGCAAAAGAATTAGTAATATTAAACTAAGAACTTATCTGCAGTTGGCAGAAGGTATTTTTCCACAGGACGTTTTCCTATACATGCATATCTTTACACACCAGGTTTTGAAAAAAGTACAATGAAAAGGAGAAGTGTTTTGCAAATTCTTAAGAATTCTTAAATAAGAATTCCACATTTTGCAGACAAGGTCTCGGTATATAAGAGTTCCCAAACAAAGAGGTGTTTTCTTCTTTCCTTACATAACTTTTTCATGGCCAGCCAGTTTCAAGAAAAAAAAAAACAAACTACTGGCTGCTAAAATGTAATAAAATCTGCCCGAGTCTTCTCTGTTAATTACAGCACTCTTGTTTCATAAAACAGAAATCACCACTTCTGGTGATGTAAAGCATGACAGATGCTCTCGCCCCCATACATGTGCATATATGCATAGTTATTCCTTCTATCGACACATTTAAATGCAAGCAAGCACACAGAGACCCTGAGATTTTACGAGCTACATTGTGCTCATCCAGTAAAAACAGCCCTTTCAGCCTGTGTGTGAAGGTATCGGGTTGTCATGCCAACTGCGTCCTACAGAAATATAAATCCTGGAGACTAAAGACTGGTCGGATAAGCATCTTATGACACAGTATGAACTCAGACACCCTAAGTACATACTGCGAGTCCATATACTTTCCCCACTAGTGTGTTCATTACCAACACTTATTTAAATGTATTTATTATTTTGTTTTCGTTACATTATGATAAGCATTATTAAATGCATGTTATCGTGTTTCAGACTTTTTTCTTAGCATTACCATTATTTTTTACCATTTACGTTTTAAACATGCCATCTTTGCATTTTAGTTGTTGTTGTTGTTGTTGTTGTTAGAAAGTTATTTTGAACATAAAGAACAGTAACAAAAATAGCACAAAAATAATAAAATAATAAGTTATGTTCAAAAAGGAGTGGGAAGAAGTCGATACTTATTAAATCCCACCCCTTCTCCCTGCACCTACGAATTTATATATTAACATCCTTCACTTCCTTAATAATAATAATGATAATAACAATAGTAGTAATAATAGAAACAAGAACAGTTGACCTAACAGTAACATAACATAGCCAAAAAAGAAATAAATAACAATACTTTATGACACCCAAGTGATATTTACACCCCCACTTCATCCCTGTACCTCGTGAAAATATGATCCTTTTTTTTTTAAGTGTTTTATGTTTGAACATTGTTTTAAGTCCGCCCCCATAGTGTTCCACAGTCCCACCCCACAGAAAGATGTGCAAAATCTTTTTTTATTTGTCCGGATTTTGTTAACTGTACTTGCTCTCACTCGTTATTAAAGTCAAGAATGAAAGAATCTGATACGAGGCTTTCATAATGTGCAGAAATGAATGGAAGGCAGTGGATGCCAAGAATTGGGGAAAAAAACTGTTTAAATACCGCACGTTGGGCTATAAAATACTTACCTGTTATGCAATGTGTTAATGAAATTTTAGCATAGAATTAGAGACATATGCTGGTAAGGCAGTAAACCTCTCTTCATTCATAGAATGTCTGAGCAGAGTCCTGGTTTCACTCACAGTGACAACACTCAGGGCTTCATATTTGTTTATGCATTCACCCATAGTATAACATTTGTATGCATGAGCTGTGTATCTGTATTATGTCAATTTAATGAACATCCTTTAGCAGCAGACGTGTGGCTAAGCACCTGGTGTTGGGATGTGGTTACATAACTACGGGGGAAATTTATAAGACGGGAGAGCTAACATACTCTTTATCCAGTCAACCAGACAGTCACAGTGGAAGCGATGTGGAAGAGGGGTTTGTTTAACATCCCAGCCTAATATACACTCTTACCGCCCCCCTCCCGTTCTTTATCCCCTGTGAAGGAGGGGACTCATGTTGCATTGCGTGCAGAGTTGTAATTTTGTCTTTGTCTGGACTCAGTGACATTCCCCGCTCCCTGCCAGATTTCACTGATCTACCCTGAAAACCATGCTTTCACACTGTAACCACCATGATTATTACACACACTACTGTTCACACACAGTCACCCACTAGTACACACTCACAAACACACAACCGTCATTATAGAGGATCAAAGTGAAATTCAGCGATGCTGATAGTCCAACTAATAGTAGACGACAGGGAGGTGGAAACACAAATCATGAGGAACAATATCAAAGAGGGAACTCCAGGTTAGCATAAGGACACACAAGTTTCTTTTATGGTGATGAAAGTTTTCGTTTTTTGCTTTTAATACGGTGGTCATGAATCAGCCTTTGTGTGAGAGAATCAAGACTTTCGAATCACAAAAGGAAAACTGATGACTTCTTAGTGAGTAATAACTTTTCATATGGAAAAACCCAATGTGTGAAATACATTTGTTTGTTGTATTGGTGCTTTAGATTTCAAGATTTGTGTTTCCTGCGGGGACATGGTTTGTCCTTAGATGTGTTCTTGTGTTACTTTGCACAAACATTTGTGTGTGAACCTACATTGTGACATTTTAGTTGATGATACATTTTGAAACAAATAATTACATTTTTGCCATTTTATGGCACTAGTTTAATAACACACATACACCTCATGAAGAAGAGCCATTCATTTGCAGTGAACACTGGAACATATAAATAAAAGATACTGAAGTTGGTGGCACTGATGCTCCACTCAGGTTCAATTAAACCTTAACAGAAGAAGATGATGTCATTAAAAGAGCATTCAATGTTCTAAAAGTGAGAAAAAAGAGGTGGAATAGTGATGGAAATACGACATGTCTGTTAGTTTCATCCAGATGAAATGCAGAATGATTGTGGTCAGCTCAGATAATTGTGATCAGGCAAAAAAAACTGGCAGACGCGGGTGCCTCCCTCCTAATCTACTCCAAACACCCCAAATCACAGAGAAAATTATCAGCTCTCTTTAATTTAGTAAGTGTTTTTAGCCACTGCCTCTACCTTCATCTGTCTCTTATTATATACCCAACACAAGCACACACATAAAGCTCTTTGATCCACATATAGCATGACATATATGTACCCTCATCCTTGTTAGTGAGGAAACTCCCTTTGGCGGCTACAAGGTGCGTCCCCCTCAGTGGATGAGTTGTACATGCCTGCTGTTTGATCTCTTAGCACCTATTAAGAGACAGCGCAACATCTGAGGAGCTTGTTGCCAAGTCGCCGTGCAACCCACATTCCCCTTCACTAACATAACCACCCAGCTGACATGAAAGCCCTCAGAGACGGTGGTTTACACGCAGACCCTTCTGTTGTCTGCTGGTGGCTTTTCTTTCTCGAACTAGAAAATGTTTTCTTTTCAGGAGGAGTGGTTGACACCGCACCCTCTTCAGCAGGTGATTAATCACATCCACAGGCTCCTGCAGCAGAGGACTGAACAGAAGGATGCTGGCATATTGTGGTTGCAGCATGTGTGTGTGTGTGTGTGTGTGTCCTCACTTTACTTTCCCTCTTGTCCTCACTCACTCTTTGATGCAACTCACACCTACACTTGAGCCCACATTGTCCTCACGTTATTCTGTATGTCAACAGGCTCTCATAACAGCGAATGATCTTGGAGTTTTAAAGTGACGATTAGAGAGCCTGGTGTGTCTGTGTGTGTGTGTGTAGATCAGTATTAGTGCCACTGTTCTGCACTTCCTAAAGAGCCTGTGATTCGGCTCAGATTAACAGGTCTTGTGTTTTCTCTCAAGCGGGCCACTCTGGAGAGGATTAAGGATTAAAAAACCGGAATTCAGACAGCTATGACCCAACTTGTAGGGTGCTGACACAGCAAGCCGACTGTCGTTGTCTCTTATTATCAGAAAAGACAAGAAGCTTCTAGAAGCTCTGTCTCTGAAATCATTTAGCCAATACCTTTACACACACACACACACACTCTCTCCGTGTTGCACTCAGTTTGCAATTTTATAACACAATGTTATAAGGTTTGCTGCATTATTCCTCCAGCCTTGCACGCTGACATATGTGACATCACTTTGAGATTATAAATTCACTTACCGATCAGAGCTTGAGCAGGATGAACAGGCCACAGGTAAGCCTTTAAGTTTGGGCTATGATGGAGGCCCTGGATACAAGACTACATGTGTGACAAAACTTTGTCTCTGTTGTGTATTTAAGTATTTATAAAAGTATTTTTCATACTATTAGTGTGTAGTTATGGCTTTGTGCACCTATTCAAAAAGGGGTTTATGTAATGTGTTGACTGAAAAACACCAAATTCTCAAGGTGTTTAAAGAGTTTTTCAAGAAATGTTTGCTGTTGCAAGAGAGGCAAAATGTTTGTGCTGCTTTGGTGCGAGGTTTTGTGGTTGGTGTGTAGAGTTTTGCAGAAGTAGCCGACAGTTTCAAGGACCGTGCCTTTGGGAAAAAAAACTGTGATTCAGTTGACAGTGCTGAACCTTGAGCGCCCATTACTCTTTTTTTCTGGGCTGAAGGTATTTTGATTTCACATTTTCTTTTTGTAAATGGAAAAGAAACCCTCCGTAAATGGTTGAAAGTAAGAACGTAGGCTTATGGAGTTTTGTGGTAACTACTGTACTCTAGCTTTACTGGGCACTTAAAAATAAACACACTTTTACTTTGTCTGAATATGTTTTATATGAAATCAGCAGAGAAAATGAGTCCGGGAGTCTACTGTGGTTCTTTTCATAATTTGAATCATTCTCCAAAACCATCTGACGCTAATATATTTTTTTTTCCCCATTCATTTTTTTTTGGCTGTGAAGGGCAAGTCGGAAAGCTAATAGTAAGCGCCTTGTACCGCCCTCTCACTCAGTACGTACACATATCCACAGCACTCCTGTGCTTTATTCGCACTCTTGTGAAAGCACCAGACGGAAGTGACTTCCTCCTGACTTACACATCAGATGGTTTCCATGGAAACAGCGGCCATCGTGTACAGCTAATTCAGAGGGCCCACCACTTCCGTCTCTCTTCTTTCATCGTGGGATACAGTAGCAAAGAGATTTTGTGACCCAGCATTCCACAACGGATTACCTAAGCCGATACAAACTCTTTGTTAAAAAAAAAAAAAAAAAAAAAATCAGCCCTTTGCTCCCTCTCCGTCTGTCTTTCTGCCTCTCTATCTTACTGAAAATCGCCTACCTTCATGCTTTCCTCAGACCAGCCTAAACTTTTTGATCAGTTTTCAAAATAAGCTGGACTATTTATAAGTAGTCTTGTTGTCTGCATTCCTCTGATAAGTACAGAGTCATTAGTTTTCATTGTGGGGTCAGGCGCAGATGCCGAGTTGTTGCAGTGTTTTGAGCGTTGTTGAGGAAACAAGTTGTGTTTTTTCCAATTTAATGTTCCCTATGTTCTTCAGCAAAGGTTGTATTTCTTGAAGGACAACAGTGTGGCAGCGGTAATGGCCCTTCCTCCTCCCATAGTTCTTCTTTTTTCTACATTATTTGCCGTCATTGTATCCAAAGGGTATTGTTCCTCAGTTGCCAGGTAATCCTACGTGTTGGAGAGGTTACTGCTTCACGATTGTACATTTGTAATTGTAATTGTAATTGTTAAAATGAAAGCGTTAAGTCTTTTGCTTTATCCTTGTTGCATTCTTTTGTTTATTTTCATCTCTGGCTGTCTTTTTCCATTAATGATACATTCCTCTGTGCTGCTCTGTCGGTCGTCTCCACCTTTTGAGTGGCCACAGATTTAGCTCACGTCGCTCTTAGTAACTGTTACTCACCTCTGGCTCTGTTTGATCTCATTAAGAAAACCCTCAATCCTGCGATGAATTCTTACCGAGCTCCATGATAGTACCAAACTACTTCCTCTCTCCTCCTTTCTCTCTTTGCACTGCAGTGCTTAGTCACTCTTAAAGATTGTTTTTCTGGCCTTTCTGCCTTATTATGATGAGAAAGGCAGGGGCGGGTGGAGATGGGAAGGCATGCAGGGTCCAGGCTGGATTTGAACCTGGACGACTGCGGAAAGCACTCAGGCCAGTTTTTCATGATCCGACCACAAGTGGACAGCTCTAATGCCAAGTGTGAACGTGCTCAATGCGCTGCAGACTCAATGGCCATGTTCTTTTAACAGTGTGAGCATGACTGCAACCTGGACCTCACTGAAGAACCGCCTACTCAGCCAATCACCTCATATTATAGACATCTAAAAAAAAATGTTATCATGAGTGCTTCATAGTTGTAGTGCTGTCTGAGCGACCTGAAACAATGCTCCGCCACTTTTTTTTGCCTCCATGAGGAAATAGAATATTCAGTTAGCGTAATCCGTTTGAAATTCATAAACATGTTTTAACCACTTGAATATTCATTCATCACTAAAGCGTATGTAAAACAAATGTAACGGTCAAAGTTGTCATTTAACGTGTTTCGATTGATTCACAAAGTCAACTCAAGCACCGAGAAGTGGGCAAGAAAGCATTCCACCTTAAAAGATGCCGGTAGCCTTTGAATAAGTAAGTCAGTAAATCAAACGGTACATTAAACGTTACAAAGCCAGTCTCTAAAAAATGAAAGCGTGCTTTTCTCCATTTTAGGCTTCCAGATGAGCTTGTTTATTTGCATGTAGAGCAAGATCTGATCTTGAGAGATCATTGGAGACTCGTGGACAAGCGCTGTACGGGCGTACTTGGAGATGTCCACTTGTGTGATCAGATCACGATAAAGATACGTTAAAGCCAGGTCTGAACAAGGCTTCAACTTTGTATGTAGTACGCACTCTCGCAAGTGAGCTCACGCTGAGTCACTCTTTAATATCGCTTTGTAATTTTCTAAACAAGTTGGTGACTGTTCAGCTGAGTTGCTACAGGAAATAAATGCATGAGGTTTTTATGGATGCACCGGCAGAGCTTTTCAAATGTACACACTCATCATTTCCCACCGTGTCCTTCAATTTTGCAAAAGGTATAATCATATAAAGAGCAGAAATGATCCCAGGAGCTTTTAAAGCATTTATTACGCACTTTATTTGAACAAACCGGAATTCAGTTCACACATTTGCGTGAGAGACATCAGACAGCGCATGTGGCGTGAATGCGGTGTGGTGCCGACATGCTCGGTGGCGTGGCAGTGTCGCGTGACATGAATTCAGACACAGGTGTTCAGCCTCGCAGCCGAGCTGGATGTTCCTGAATCAGCACCTGGTCCCGCTCAGGATCTGCCACGATCAACAATCTAAACCACAGATTGCTTCAGGGGCCTGCATCCAACTGCCTGCCACAGCTCCAGACCAAGCCCCGGGCCTGCACTGTATGCTTTGGCAACAAGTCAACCAGCCCTCTAACAGCAGACACACAAGCACTCTAACAGATTTGCACATCTCTGCCCACCTAGCCTTTATATCCACCCCGCTCCAAAGCCATGACCTCCTGTCCCTTAAGCAGCTCCAACAGGCAGACATATGTTTCAACAGATGGCTGCATCACAAATTGACTGCGTATTCCCTTATTCACCTTTTGTGTGTGTGTGTGTGTGTGTGTCGTAGGGTTCTTATAAATGCTGCAAGACAAACATCAGTTGTAGTTTTGTTTCGTAGGATGCCTTTCTCCTCTGCGGGCGTGTTTGTCCGGAAAGATAAGACCCACATCTGACTGAGTCTTCACGCTCGGCTCCGTCAAATAACCCTGCTGCTTTTTTCTTACCTCACAGCCAGGAAAGGACAGGAGAACAAACCGCCGAGCCAGACGCTTTACATTCCTGAAGAGAGCAACTCAAAACAAAGACTGCCTGTGCTAAATTTGATATTGTCTATTTGAGAGGGGAAAGTGACTCAACAGAGAAAAAATAACAGAGATTTAAGCCTGACAATGTCAAGCTGCTCAGTTATCTAAGTCTGCTGACATTGATGTATTCCTAACATATACAAATATATACTGTAGTATGCCAGATAAAATGAAGTAAAGTGTTTATGGAGGTCAGTTTTAAGCCTTGAGAGAGCCGTATCTTGTCTTTACTGTCCTGTGGGAGAAGTTACGAGTGGCACGGCCGGCCTTCGTAATCCATCAATGCACTGTTCAGTCTCTTGCTGTCAAAGTCGGTCATGTTTTAGCGTGCACAACGGGAAATTTTTACCACATGTCTCGTGAATGTTAGACTTTATCGTTGGCATACATACACCATTTATCTGTGTCCGTGTTTGATTTCATTCCAGAGCAGCACTGCAGGCCTACAATGTGTGAGCTCATACGTCGTTATGTAATGTTGAAGTGAGAGTTTTAATTGAGTTTCCGGAGTCGAAGGGTAGCCCCGCGGTGGCAGAAGTTATGCATAACTATTGCCTAATTAGTCTCATAAAAGTTGGAGGTCCTGGCCATTGTTTTAGCGAAAGCAAGGGTATTTATTATTCTGCGTTTCTGAAAGATAAGAGTCTGCATCGTACTTTATAAGCACGATATATTAATGTTGTTTAATGTCATTACTTTAACTGTCTTAACACTGACATGCCCAGTTTTTGGCAAGTTACTTGAAAAAAAAAAAAGAAAAATTAATTCCTCACTAAACATAAACAACGTAGTTTGTTAGTTACTTAGTTCCTTAGTTGGTACTTGTAGAATGTAGAAATAGAAAAGTGAGAAAAGCTTTAACTTTTGATCTAACCACAGTATCCATAACAGCATTTCTCCTAGTGCATTCTTATTAGTTAGAATGAAAATTAAACATACCCACGATAACATTCCTACTAGTAGAAATTGTTTTTCAAGATATCTACAAAATTAAATTAAAGATCTTTTTAAAAAGTGTAAGTGTCCATTTTAACGTCCAGTAATTGGACATACAGTATATTGCAGATGTCTGTAATTCAATTCTTTAGATGTTCACAACATCATTCCTCCTAGGACAAATAATGTCACTTTTGCCGTTGGTGTGTAATGGGCTTTCAGTTTCAGCTACTCGCCATTGCGTTTTTGATATTCAGATTTAACTTTCTCTATATCTGCAATAGAATTCTTAGTAGGAGAAAGCCTAATTTCAGATATCTACAATCCTATCGTTTCTAATTTTAATATTGTACATATTTTTTTTTTTTAATGAAATAACCAAGTGAAAAACCATTCCACATATCCATACTTGAATTTTGATATCTACAATTGCTTTGTTTGTAGTCATAATTCTAATAGTGGATATCAGAAAATTGTATTTTGGATAGTCAAAATGGCTGGAATCTGGACGATGGATATGTAGCCATTAGATGTTAAGTGACACATTAGTCAAACACTCAGACTGTAGGACTATTCCATTTGAAACAGATATAGGCTGCTGCTATAGGCTATTGCTGAGTAAAAAGCATTTGGTGCTGCTTGTGCATCCTTAACGATGGCCGTCATCAGTGTTCACATTGTTTGCTGTACGTCTTTCAGTCGACTCTGCTGCTGCAGCTCACACAGTCGCTTATCTTTTATGAGTCAGCTGGCCTTGATGTTAACAGCAGGCACACATTCCCAAGCAGAAGTGCAGGTGTAGTGTGCAGTCGACCTACTTTGCCATCAGCAAAGGCCTGCCCTGGCTACCGTAACCTTTTATCCTCCTCCTCTCTCTGACTCTCACTTTTGATTACACAGCAGTATTTTATCCTCAAATAAAGGAGCTTTGTCTTCTCGCGCCCATGCCTTACCTGGATAATTGGTTCAGTGCACACCCAGCTGAGAAAATTACCCGCAGAATCCAACATGTTGCATATTACAAGCCATTTCTGCAGACACAGAGGGTAGATTTTCTTGCATGTGTTAGCTTTCCTCTTTGTCAGTTTTGAAAGGACAATAGTTGCGTTTTAGATTTTTTTGTGCTGCCCTTTGTACAACTAATTACAATTTCTAAAGCTTTTGTCTCTCTTTTGTCACGCGTTTGGCGTTCATTTATCATTTCAGAGCTTCCTTTCCAATGAGCATTTTGCATAGGAAAATCTAGACCATCTTCGTGTTTGTGTGTATGTTTTCAGGTTGTTCAAACCCGGAGGACCTGACCACACAGCGAGCTCATTCTGCTGTGGAGGATATGTTCACGACCCTCCGAGGTTTAAGCCACACCAGGGACCACCTCAAACAACTGCGCTCTGTCTACACCTCTAGCGACGGAGTTCACCAGGTGAGAGATGCAAACGCTCAGAAACATAACCGCTTTCAGTCGGAAACGGCAAATATGTGGTTAACTTGTGTTAGATGCTTATTGTCGGCTCCTTGCAGCTGAGGCAGCAACACAGTTTCAGATGTAGCGGTGGACCTTTGGCCTGCGATGCTTTTGTCCTCCTGCTGTGTGCGTCATACAATCATACAGCACAGAGAAGGAGTACACTGTTCATAAATTGTCTGCATCTTGAAGCTTATGTAACTCTGAAGGTCTATCTGAAGGTGTACCCTCATGAAAAGCGCTTACCTTTTCTTACAGACAGTCAACAGCTTCACTGCTGCTGTCCTTCACTGTGATTAAGTAGGATTATAGGCCAGCGACATGAAGGTTAGCGAGTGAAAATCCAGCCTTATTTATTTAGCAATTTATTTGAGATTATAACCAGTTTGTTAGGCGAATACTCAATGTGCATGAAAGAAAAAGACAGTGAAGAGAAAGACACTGTTATCTTTAAAAATGTGTTGATACCGGATTTCTCTCCAAATCCTGCAAAAATCTTTCATCCATTCATTTCACTCTGATGCAATAGAAATGTTTTTCATTTGATCCATTTTTATATTTTGAAAAATGAAGCTGTAAAAGGTTTTTATGGAGAAAAAAAAACCCCTCTGCATTCAGACATCAGAAGCAAGAGCAAAATCTGAGTGGTTTATCTCTCTAATTTCCGAAACTGTCCTTGTAGCCGTATACCATAGTGAAATATAATGTCAGCTTTGTCGAATATGTCAGAGGTGTAGACGTCTTTTATCTGTGACTGTAGGTACCTGTCAGCACTGATCTACTGTATTTCAGTTCAAACAGAACTGTCTGTCTGTGTTCCTGCTGAATTATGAGAATAATTTCATGAAGCAGAACAGCATGAAATTTGCCGGATGCTGTCTGTTGTTGAGAGACTTCAGGAATCCATCAGCCTCTCTCAGCATGCGTCCTTTACACCGATGAAGTCGATACC
>JAPQRN010000019.1:16742404-16758475 GCA_037367275.1 Coranthus polyacanthus | reverse complement strand
CTACTAAAGCAGGCCACACGTGGTACATGACCAGAGGAGCGCTGAACTCAGAGTCGTAGCTACGACGATACCTGTTGTGGAAAGACAAGACATAAATAAATATAGATAAATACATATATAGTTAATAAATGTTTATATTTAAAGCTCAATCAAGAACTAGACTGAATTTAAGTTTCTTGAAAATTTCTTTTAGAAAACATAGTCATAACTAACCATTAACAAAGTAGCACAACAAAACGAAAACTGCAATAGTGAAGAATGGAATTATTGCTAAAAATGCATCTATATGTATATTTTGTTTCTAAATGTACTGGTATTGTCATTCTATTTAAATTACTTAAGCTTTTAATTGTCTTTTTTAAATTGATTTTGTGCTTTTGTCCAATCAGTTTTGTTTTCATATAGTGTGTGTGTTCTGTATTATTCACCTATATTAAATGATTTAAAACAAAGAGGGAAAACAAAACAGTGAATATGTTTACTTGCACACTAATACTCCGCTATTATTCAACACCCGGATGCATTTCTTTGGAGGTTTTACAGCGGGTTGCGACACACAGCCTCTGTTTACAGTCAGCTGGAGTAGATAGAGACAAAGATCCTCTCCGGTAAAGGTGGATGCTCCATAGAAAGGTCCTCATTTCTAATCAGTAGGAGAAAACACCTACTTTTAAACATTATGAACGAGGTTATCAACAGGTTTTGAGATACACGCAAATACACGAGGAATGAAAGAAAGAGGCTGTGTTCACACAGTGGAATGTCTGCCACCAGCGCAAAACTTTTAGAAAAATCCTATGTTTAATCAGAGTATGCACTGCTGCAAGTAAACAGGAATATTCATTTTTATCAGCCATGTAAACAGTTTATTAGGAATTGTGTCTTTTTTTCAGTGATGGAGGGCCGTGTCTGTGTGTAGAGGGTGACCTCCACTGGTGGAGTATAGTACTGTATCTAAGACTGACCTGATGTCATTGTAAAGTTCACCGTCACTGGCAAAAGCCAAGTCAAGCGGAGGCTCCAGTGTCTGCATGGCAAAGGCCACCCTGCATGTCTCCCTGATCAATGTACTGATGAGGACAAAGTCCACTTCAGGTGGGAAGGAGATCCGAGGGTTCACATTCATGGCATTGATCACATCCTGAGGAGAACAAATTTAAAGTCAGATAAAATGTCCTTCTCGGTGTCAAAGCATATTTATTTGTTCTTGAAAGATACATATTTTTGGTCTTACATTGACGCTGGCCTGTACGTCATAGAGGTCCAAGTTTCTGACGATGTAGTCCACAGCTGCATCCTCGAGACTTTCGGGCCCAAAGTGGGATGAGGACAGCGTCTTTCTCACTCGTAGTTTGAATTGACGATAAGCCAACTTTGCTGTCTTGAAGGATTCCTGTAGAGTGAAAACATAAAAAGGCAAAAAAAAGAGAGTTTAAATGCAGTTCCACGCATTAGCCAGTAGTTTTTTTAAAGAACGCTGGATCAAAACCACAATGACAAATGCAACATGAAATAAAATGAAACACCACGGCACGTAAAATCAGCTCTGTTTTTGTTTCAGACTATACACATTCTTTCATTGTACCTGTATCAGCTTCAATAAATCAAGGCTTTTCTTATAATACCTGAAAATTTCAAACTAATAAAAATAGAAACTAAACTAAAACTAGTCAGTACCTCAAGACAAAACAAGACTGAAATCAAAAACTAAACTGAAAGAGTAAAGAAAAAGTAATGAACATTGCAAAGGTATAACTCTGCTCTAAACTAATTGCAGTCATACCACAACAGCGATGAAGATGATTTTTTGGACCATCTCTAAGTCAGAAATGTAACGTCGAAGCAGGGTCTGGGCCTCCAGACGCTCCACAGCGTACAGGTCACTGAAGCGGGATACGAGGCGTGCGTGGCGGGAGGAGTTCGTGAGCTGGGCTCTGGTGGGCGACTCGCTCCGAATGGGGCTGGAGGAGCGGCTCAGTCTGGGCAAAGGGCTCGGAGAACGACTTCTCACCAACCTGAAAGAAATGGAGAGGAAAACCGCATAAAAACGACAGAAATCACTTAAGACGTTGTTCTCTGTAGTGACATCTGCGTGTATTTGCACGTGTATGTGTTGGGTACATGGATGTACCTCTCTTGCAGCATCGCCTTCTCTGTGCTGAGGTAGGACACTTCGTCTCTCAGCAAGCGGATTTGCCGTTCGTAGTCATCCAGAGAGTCCAGCTTCCTCTTATAAATGTCCAGCTGCTCATGTGCAGAACGCAAACTGAAATGGAGACACACTTAACATTAACAGAGATGTCCATATGATACAGCTTTAAATGAATATATTGCTGCAGTCGTTGCATGCACTCACTCTGCTTTCAGTTGTATAATTTCATCTTCAGTGGCGAGCAGAGTAGTTGCTGATTTGTTCTTTGTGTCATCCAGTTCCTTCTGAGCATCAACCAATCTGTCAAAACAAAAATTACAAAACAGAAATAGATGTTTCACGTACTGTACGTTTCACACCTTAACTGATGAGATTGACTGCTGTCATTTGACTTCAAGGATTAGTTTTATTTAGAAGTAATTCTGTGTGACCCGTTTGGAGCTTTTCCTTTGTTAGTATTTATAATACAGTCTTATGTCTCTCAGACTCACTCTGCTCTGATGGAGTCCAGCTGCAGCCGAGTGGAGCACAGCTGGGTCTCCATCTTCTGCATGTTGTTGTCATGGGAGAAAGAGAGCTCCCTGATCCTCCGGTCCTTCTCCACTGAATCCTGATCATAACAGTAGAAGACAATTATTTGAACTGTTTAACCATCTTTCTCTGCATGGAATAGTGTTACATAGTTATTGTCATTTGTATGAGGCAATGAGGTCATCTGTGTCACCTGGATGAGCTGCAGACTGGTGTCATCGGTGACTGAGGGTCTCGCCATTGAAAAACAGGTACCGAGCCACGGCAGAAGGCGTGTTTTAAGAGTGTCCACTCCAGCATAGTGTCCCCCTGATTCATGAGGGGGGAGACGAAAGCCATTAAAACGTGTGTTCGCTCATCATACAGAACCCTAGATCGTTCTTTGTGGAAGAAAAGGTCCTACACCGTAAATGGATGCCTTTACCTTCAGCAGCTGTCAGATTAAGGATGGTGAATAGTTGGCCTTGGATTTTGGCTGTTAATTCAATCAGCTCACAACACCTATTCAAATTCTGGTCACAGGAAATCACCTATGTGGGTAAACATGACAAAAATAGATTACCAAACAGCATTTTGTTTGCTTTATCAATGTCAAGATAACTCCAGATGTGAGATGACTGCATCGCTATATCACAGAGCATCGTACAGGACGTGAAAGAGGTGCTCCTAAATGAAAATAAATCAATTAAATATCTTCTAAAACATGCCTTGGCCTTAAGAAGAGCCATACTATGGAGTGCCCCTTTGTAGAGACCAACCTTTAACAAGAAAACACCTTTTATTGGATGATATCTTCCCTCATTTTTGGTTTTATTGCTATCCACTCTATGTATTTTCTTCTTTCTCTTTCATAACTCTTATGATGAAAATGCTTTGTGTTTATTCTTCTGTATATTTCTCGCCTCGTAAACTAGTGTTACTCGCTTCACTTCTCAAACAGCAAAGCAGACTCAGAGAGCATTCAGGGGAACCAAGATGAATCCCTCCCGCCGACAGTCATTAAGCCAACGGACAAAGTCAAACCTCTAACCCAGTTTTGTCGCATAAGAATCGAATTGCTGATATTTAATCGACTGTGTGGATTCATAGCACAGCGTGAAAGTTTAAACAAATGAATTCGTGTCGATGTCGGCCCTTTCGGCGAGGCCACAAAGCGGACAATGCTCTCCCCGGAAGTAGCTGGTCTGGAACCATCTTAACGGCGCAGTAAAAGACCTCCCAACAGTAGCCATGGCGACTAGCGTCCATAGCAACCAAACTCCAATCAATGTAATCTAAACAAGCGCATTCCTTCGCTGTAATGTTTTAAATCATTGCGTGCATTTCTAAACGACATATATAATAACGCTGTCCAGAATATAATAATAATAAAGCGTAAAAACCACGCATTACCCCCCTTTTTTTTTTTTTTTTGTAAAACACCACAACTTGGTAAACAGAGTCATTTATTATTGGAATGGGCGTTATCTGCTTAGACTAAAAGTTAACGCTGAATTATTAAAGTGCAAATGTAACTCGTCCACAAACCGGCGAGGTAGCTATCGCCGAACCGTTAGCTAAGGGCAGAAGTGGTTTGGTCAGATTTAGGTCGCTCATTACTTATTGATGAACTTACATGGTAGTCTTTGTGCCAGCTCTCCAGCTTGTCCTGTAAAACGCTGAACGAAGAGGTATTCGTCAGTCTCCTCAAAGTGTCAGCCATGTCCCTTCCGCAATAACCACGGCAGCTAAAAGGTTTCAAATGCCGCAAGAGAAAAGACAACAGCCGGGGGTTTTAATCTGCAGTGTGTGTGTGTGTGTGTGTGTGTGTGTGTGTGTGTGGTGGGGGAGTGCAGCAAAAAAAAAAAAAAAAAAAAAAAAAAAAAACCTGTCCTGGCAGCTTTCTCCACCAACGACAAAGATGCCAAGCGCCGCCTCGGTTGTGGCAACCAAACGAAAACACCGTAAAAAAAGTAGCTGGATGAAGTAGCTCCGCGGGCCCCCTCTCCCTGTCGGTCCTCTGCGGGTTCTTTCGTGGGATGTAAATACGATTGTAATGTCATACCGTCAAACGACACCAAGGGACCGGAGTGTAAACCCCGTGGGTCAGTGACACACATATGGTGTTTCCAAGTGGCCGCGTTGAATCAGCTCGTGATGGGATACTTTGGACTAATTACGTTATGTTCAAATGTGACAATATTAAAAAAAAAAAAAAAAAAGAAAAATATGAAATCACGGTTGGTTACTATAACCTGTAAGGAGCAATGGTTCTTGGTTGTCAGGAGCAGAAAACAGGCATCATACGGCAATGTACGCACAATACTGATAGGCTAATAGTAATTATAACACTACTACTACTTCTACTACTACTACTAATACAAATCATAATAATAATGATATACTAGCTAATCTTCAACAGCAGTGGAAGAAGTATTTAGATCCTTTACTTAAGTCAAATTACTACCACCACATAGTGAAAATACTTAACTACTGGTAAAAAATTCTACATTCAGCACCTTGTATGTTGTATTTTACTGCTGTAGATGTTTAAGGTTGAGCCCATTTGAACTACTTTATATAGCCTACTGTTGGGTAGTCTAATCTACAGCACTGCATCATTTCCTATAAGACAGCAGTATGTTTGCAGTGTCACCCAGAGCCACATATCTCTAAAAAAAAGTCAACTTTTCACCTTTCAGTTTTGTGTTAACGCACTTTCCGGCCAATCCAAGAGGGGTTTTAAGGAGTTCATTCATCTTAAGAAGGAGAAGGATTTTCTGAAATAATAAAGGAACGCTTCGTCCTGCAGTTTATGACAAAATCAACACATTTAGAAGTACGCGTTGATTCAAAATATGGTTTTCACTGGACAGGAAGGGGATGAAAAACTGTCATCTGAAAAGTGACTAAAGCTGTCAGACAAATGTAGTGGAGTGGCATAAAGTGGTTAAGTAGAGGTTCCTAAGTAGTTCAGTAAATGTCTCAGGGGAGTATGAATAAAAGTTGCAAAAAAAATGGAAACACTTCCACTTCACGGTTTTAGGCTACCTAAGTACAGTACTTCAGTAAAAGTACTTATACTCCACCACATGCCACCACTAGCAGCCCTGGCCCCTTAGCAGTTTACATATGGAAAATATGAATGGGCTTGTTTTTCTATTTTGGGATCGTCCGCTCATTGGCTAGTTGAACTTGGACTAGACCATTTTCAATTAGCATGCGAGCGGGTGCGGTCTGGATCGTCCCTGGATAAAAATGTCCCCGGGGTTGTTTTCGCACGTATTTACAGCGTACGTTTTAAAACGAAGCGTCATTCGGGCCGTTTCTCATCATATAACCAGTTTTTCATGTGCGACCGCAGAAAAGTGGTATCGTCCTGTCACTCCGCGAGCAGGAGAGGGAGGGTCAACATGGCGTCTGAACAGGTCCGTTATGCTCAATATCTGTTGTTATTCTTGCATTTTATACCGTTTGCTGTCGTTTTTTACAAGGTGTCCGTTATGTATATTAAGTAATATAGTAACCTGATAGGACGAATATAAATGTACTGGGCTACTTTGTTGGCCCTGCGGTAATATCAGTGTAATAAACACTGGCCTTCGTCTCGTATTTATAGGTATTTGGGAATAAAAATGCGGGTTTTTTTTTTTAACAGGTACGCTCCCTGACAACGAAAATAATCAGCTAATATTAGGAGCATAATGCCGTACGGTAGTGAGGCATTTGACTTTATTCCCATTTTGCTGCTAAAATGAGTGCAGTTTATTTTTAGTTATGGCTACAGACAGACAGGCTCGGGGTATTTAACAGAGATGCATTCCAGCGCAGAGCACAAGAGGGGCTCAAAACTATAGTTTGTAATGCATCTGGACGAGCCTTTTCTGTGTTTTCCATGAAACTAGGGCTCCGCAATCGTCCACATACACGTTTGGCCACCGTTTTGCATTTGACTGGCCCCCCCCTCCTCTCCCATTTTTATGAGTCACGTTTGACATAAAGTCTATTTTTACTCCTTCTGCCACCTCTAGAGAAGAAAAGCATTTGGGATTGCAACTGTGATGTCTCAAAATGCAGCCCTGCACGGGTGTAGTAAAGAGATGCCTTTCTTTCAGGAGAGTTCAAATGGGCCCGTAAAGAAGTCCATGAGGGAGAAAGCTATAGAAAGACGCACCATCAACAAGGAACACAACAGTAACTTCAAAGCAGGCTATATACCCATAGAAGAGGAGCGTCTCCATAAAACAGGGCTGAGAGGACGTAAAGGAAATATGGCAGTTTGCATCATTGTCCTCCTCTTCCTCCTCGCCTTAATCAACCTAATTGTGAGTACTACAAGCCTAAATAACGTGCTGTTTGGTGAGCTGTGAGTCATGGCCTTTCAACATGTGCTGTAACTTCGCTGTCCGTTAGATCACACTGGTCATATGGACTGTGATCCGTATCGGTCCGAATGGTTGCGACAGCATGGAGTTCCATGAGTCCGGTCTCCTGCGCTTCAAGCAGAAAGCTGACATGGGCATCGTTCACCCGCTGCACAAGAGCACAGTAGGTGGTCGTAAGGATCAGGACCTGGTTATTGTCGGCAACAACAACCCGGTGAGAGGCAGCACATCTAGTACACAAAATTATACACTTTTTCTGGACCGCTCTGACAGCTCTTCTCTTCTGTTTTGCGTTTTTTTCCAGGTTGTGTTCCAGCAAGGCACTACTAAGCTGAGTGTAGAAAAGGACAAGACCTCAGTTGTCAGCGATGTTGGCATATCTTTCACTGATCCTCGCACACAGAACACATTCTTCAGCACAGACTTTGAAAATCATGAGTTCCATTTGCCCAAAGGAGTCAAAGTCCTCAGCGTCAAAAAGGCTTCTACAGAGAGGGTGTGTATTTTGAGAATAATTGTTTGATTAATAGCTCTAATAAAGCCATAATTTATTACACATTTCACATTTCGTTGCGTTAAACACAGTTTGAGTTGGGAGGTTGAGAAAGGGTAAGTACAGACTTCAGAAGCCACTGTATTTGGTCTGCGTGGCGTTCATAAATGTTATATTTTATCTCTGAATTTAGATCACCAGTAGTGCAGCCTCTGACCTGAACATCAAAGGAGACAGCAAGGCCATAATTCGTGGTAATGAGGGAGTCAACATCATGGGTCGGACTGTAGAGTTCAAAATGGGTGGAGGCATCGAGCTCAGGGCTGTAAGTTTTTTTTTTTCCCTTTAAGTTTATGTGTTGCAGAGAAAACACGGTGTAAATATTAAAGATGCAAAACGTATATTGGTGACGTATTTTTCTCTTTTCAGGAGAACAGCATCGTCCTCAATGGGTCAGTCATGTTCAATGCCACACGCATCCCTAACTCTGCGGGAGACGTGTATTTCGACGAAGGCCTGGAAAGGTACAAGCTCTGCATGTGCGCGGATGGGACTCTGTTCCGTGTACAGGTGAAGTTTCCCAACATGGGCTGCCAGACATCAGACAACCCATGTAAAAAAACTCACTTTTGAACTGGACTGGAATCTGCTGTTAAGTTGTGCTATAATCTGTCACCACCGAAGTCAGACAAAGTACTTGCTAATGTGCATATTTTGATATTGTATAATTGCCACTTATAGGACATTCTCCATGACTCCCACATAATAATACCTCTGCAGTTCAGCTCACAGATCATTTTCACAGCGAACATGAATTATGTTACAGATTCTTGCCACTTGGCCAAAGATATTCTCATACCGTACCTGTAAGTGCTGAAGTATTGCTATTTTTCTGCACACGTGACAACTTACCTTAAATGCATAATACCACATCAGCACTTAACACTCCTATATTTAATATAATACTGTGTTTTACGTTGCCTTTTGTCTCCAAGTTTAGAAGCTACAGAATTTACGTTCTCTTACCATCCAGTATTAACACATTTTTAATACTTGCTGTTTATTGTTTCAGGCAGCTGTGTTTGATTTTTTTTCTCTCTATTATATTCACTGACAAGAGTGAAACACTAAATATAATGATTTATGTAATATGTTCTGGTGAAATGCACCGAATCTGGAATGAACTGTAATACACAAGATATGTTTTAAGCCATCCAATGATACTAAATCAGAGTAGGTCTCTTTTTGCACATCTTTGACTGTCTATCATGCACGTGCCAATGGATTTACAAGGGATGACGTATGATAATATACATGTAATATCCTCGCTTTGTTGCATAAGCTTTTTTACAGGAAATAATACATATTAAAAAAAAACAAAACAAGGGTGTTTGCACTACATGAGGCTACAGATAAATGGAATTATCTTTAAGATGTTGATGTTCATGTTTGTCAGAAAGTTTATCTCATCAGTTAAAGCCTATGTGGAGTGGTTTGACTTTTGTGCAATATAAGTTTTGACTTTTATTTTTGCTTTGGTTTGTCTGTTTTATAACAGTACTCTTTGAGAAAGTTTGTTAACAATGTCATGAAGTAGTTGTATTACCGACTTGATGCCTGGAGTGAAAAACAGAAAAAATGGCAACAACCGGCCTTTTTGTGGAAATCTGTCCATGATTTAATTGCTATGTTTGTTTCAATAAAGAAACACGTTGAAACAAGTGTTGCTATGTGAAACTCATTGTCACTGGTTTCTGTAAGTGTCTCAGGTATTTATATTGTCATTTTACGTCATAAAAGTTTACTGTTCCTCATTATGCCGTTTTATTATCTATCAGAATGTGCAGGGCATGGCTGTCTTCATCATAAACTGTCAGGACCAGCGTTATCTATCATGTATGAAGAGGAAAACAATGGCAGTAGGACATTAACTAGACATGTAAATGATTGAATGAATCGCAGAGTGGCATCTTCGGGCAGGTGCATGTTAAGCTAGACGCAGCAAAATACACTTCAGACTTTGGTCAGTAACTGCTGGAGACGGTCATAGTTAATACACTGAAAGTGCTTTGGGTGTGGAAAGAGAGTCACAAGTTGTCAGATACACAGGCGAGTTTGATGGTGTTTTCTTCATTTTTTGCTGGTGCTTTGTTGTGTGATGTTTTTACATATGTTTTGCTGGATTGCGATTTAGAGAATTCAGTTACAAAGTATGTATTGTGTGTATGTATTAGTACGACACATCAAAATGGTCAATGCGGGTCTCGTCGTTTCCTTTTTGAGTGACGTTTTGAACTGTCATTCCTGATTCGTCTGTGCCCTCAGGACAGGTTGTGATGGCAGTGGCACAAAGGCTGCTATTAGCCGCTGCGTTTCTCCTCATCTCTGCTGGGCTCCATCGCTGCTCTCCACTACCCGTCTGTCTGGAGTCCTGCACCTGCCAAAGCGCTTCCCTGCTCAACTGCTCTTCTTCTGGCCTCTCCTTGGCGCCACAACACATCCAAAACTCTGTCACCGAGCTGGACTTGTCTCATAACCTGCTCGCCTCTTTTACACTCCACCGACCTCATTATGCGCTCCAGAAAGTATGGTTGGGAAACAACAGCATCACACGCTTGTCTCTCTGCATAGAGAGAAACCTGGGAGCCCGGCGTGTCAGAGGTAGACATCTTCATCGCTCGAGACCACGGAGGAGACGGGGGTTCGTATCTTGGGCCCCCACCCTGCAGCTGCTATCTGTTGAGAGAAATCAGCTAGTGGAGCTCCCAGAGGGTGAGTCAGTGTGATACAGTCATACACCCGCATATAAAACAGCAGTCATAGCACACGAACAGAATGGACAATGAGCGTAACGATATTAAATCACTATGAGGATTATTGTGGAATCCTCACACCTTCACGGTAACAGATCATTCTTTAACAATTCCTTATCAGCTGTTATCTGTATATGCAGTGGTGGGAGAAGTGTACAGACCACACATCGACCACACTGTGAAAATACTCTACTGGAAGTAAAAGTTCTGTATTCAAAAACCAAAGCCAACTGTACTTCAGTATGAAAAGTAATAGTAAAAGTAAAGGTTGAAAATGTTGGCTGTCAGTGTGTGATATTATATATATATATATATATGTATATATGATGTTTTTGGATTCATATTACTGCTGCATTAATGTGTATGTTGTATTTTATTGCTGTGCGTGTTTAAGGTTGAACGTCTTTACAGTAATGCATCACATTCTGTGAGAATGTTAATATGTTTACATTCTCACAGAAAAAAAGTCAACTTTTCATGAGCTCAGAAAAACAGGCCCGTGACAATACGTTTTCCAGCTAATACAATAGGATTTTTAAATAGTTTATTTAGTTGAAGAGGCAGGAGAATGTTCACAACCCATAAAGGAACACTTGAATCCTTCAGTTCATCACAAACATTCAAGAACAACACATTTGGAGAGAGGTGGTTTTCACTGGACAAATAAGGGGACGGAAAAACTGTAATCTGAAAAGCCTCTGAGATGCAGTGGAGTAGAAGTATAAAGTTGTTCAAAAAAAACCTCAAAGTATACTTAAATATAGTGCTTGTGTAAAAGTAATTAGTTACATTCCACCACTGTGTATGTGGACTTCAACAGTAAAATTAAAAAACACCTACTATCTGCTACACACATCCAAATGATTACAGTACAATGACTTATAGAACACAAACAAGGCTGGGTATAGACACACAATATACAACATATCTAAAGAAGGAGTAGTCTAAATGACTTATATATAACATAAACACTTCATTTTGTATGTAATGTATAAGTATATAATAACCAAAATGCTCTGAACCCATTGTATGTATTTTAATGAGATAGTAAGGAGGCGCTCTTTGTGTCTTCCTCTTGTAACTTTGAAAAGTGTCACAACACAAATTATTATGAAATTGCTTCTTCCAGGGTGAGGAGGAATAAGATATTGATAGCGAACCCGATAGTGAGGTTGCACAGTGTTGTCTGACGCACACCTTAAATAACCCCTGGAACGTCACCGAGAAACTACAGTTTGATTCAGACTCAAAGGCACAAACTATCGTCCGCAAAAATGTTAATGCAGTGCAAAGTTCACTAATTTCTTCGGGATATTTGGGGAGGTGTGTGTCTTTTATTTGATTTTCACATTAAATCACACGCTCTCATCGATATCGCTTATCTTTAGTACTTTGCTCTGCTCAGCAATGATTAAACCTGCGTAGATAATGACCCTGTACAGCTTTCAGGTAGCCACGGCGTTTATTGACATCCCGGTGTAAGCACGCTGTGTGAATTGGACATTTTCCTCTGCATCCTTTAAAGTCAAAGAATTCCTCACACTCGGCTCAACATACGTGTGCTTTAAAGAAATGCATTCGCCATGGCTCTGCTAAAGGCATGTGTGGACAGCCCATTTACTTAGCGAGAGCCGTGTTGACACTCATAGACTCTTTTCTTTCCTGTTTGGTATTCAGCTCACAGAAACCTCAGTGCCTCTTTAATGAAGCACAGGCCCACAGTGCCTTACTTCAGCCCAGCAGTCTCAGTGAGAATGTGTCAGGCTACTGAAAAGGAGGAGACAGCAGGGGAGACTGAGCACCACAGAAAAAAATTCTTTGCCCCTAATTAGTCATATTCTAAGTATTCACAGTAAAAAAAAAAAAGAAAATAAGCAAGACAAACGTGAATTCCTACTCCAGAGATGGGATATCCATTGATTTTGGCACTGTACACTTATTCTCCTTATAAATCCACAAAGGGAGGCTTCTCGTTTCCAGCTGATGTTAGAGCTACAAACAGTTTTTAGGCTTGTAAACCGCTTCAGAATGTAAAGCAGTGCGTGACTGAGGAGACGAGAGACAAACCGACCTATTATTACTATCTGTTTCTATGACAGTACATTCCTTGTAGTTATTGCTGTGCGCTTATTGGAGGTTTGGTTTTCTGTCATCCAGGGCTGGGATATTGTACATTCTTGCAGGTTCTTCAGCTGTCCTTCAACAGGATCGCATCTCTGCAACCAGAAGATTTCAGCCATCTTCGACAGCTGAAAGAGCTACACCTGCAAAATAACCTCATCGCAAGTCTCCATCCACAGATGTTCCAGGATTTAGACCAGCTCAGGGTAACACTGACTTTTTTTTTGGGATATTTTGGAGTTTATTTGTCTTGACTTTTTATCATTTTACTTAGTGCACACGGTTAGAAGAAATGCAATCAAGCAAATAATATCTCTATGTTTACATGCACGCTAATATTCCACTATTAAACCGAATATAACAATATTCCGAATTGGGCCTTTTTTTTTTTTTTTTTCAAATGAGCATTTTCTGATTAAGACATGTGGGATATGCTGAAGTTACTCAGGTTTTACAATTGTTGGGTTGCATACAAACCCACTGGCCAACAATTCCAAAAAAGCTGAAGCGGAGATGTGCTGTACGTCCAAAAGAAAAGCCCACACTTCTGGACAGGAGGAGAAAACACAACCACTTTAAAACATTAGGAAAGACTTGGATGTCAACAGGTTTTTGGATATGTGTAAATATTGCAACATCAGCCTTTTTAAGAAGATGGTTGAAGGAATGAAAGAGGGAGGCTGTGTTTGCGTGGGTTGAACAAGTCAGCTACCGCAGGAAATCACATTTTGACACAAAGCAGCAAACTGTACAAGCTGCTCCAGACACTTCTCCATATTTTAAGATGATAAACAACATGTTAGGCTATCCTTAAACATTAATCTTAGCGGAATATACATTTTCATTAGTCAGCTTAGTAGGAATATTGTCTTTTTCAGAATAAGGACAAAACCGGAATATTATGTGCATGTAAACTTAATCACTGTCTTGACATCTGTTTTACGATCACACTGTGTCATCCTCCAAGGTTCTCGATCTGAGCTTCAACATGTTGACCAGCCTCCATCCACTGACGTACCTTTCTCTTCACAACTTTGGAATGGACTTTAGGCTGAGTGGGAACAGTTGGCAGTGTGACTGTAACATGCGCAGTCTACGCAGGCGGATGGCCTACGACAGCAGCAAAGGCCTACAGACCTGGGGCGTGGTGTGTTCTTCCCCCTCGGCCCATTCAGGTAGAGACCTGCTACAGATAAAAGAGGATGACCTGAACTGTTATGATGCTGGAAACAGACCAGAGCTCCACCGAGATATAGCAATCCACAAAGGCTCCAAAATACTGCTGACTTGCTTAATACCAGGTAACTGACTCTGATAATACCTTTTCACACTAGTGCTAATAGGGTTGAGTTTCCCTAAGGTCGGTTACACTGACTGTAAATGTTGTCTGTTTGCTTTTGTAGATTCCTTGTGGTGGACCCCCAGTGGTCAAGCATCAGTGAACCAACCTGAAGGCGGTCTGCTCATCAGTGACATTACAGAGACAGATGAAGGACTCTATGTGTGTGTGTCTGAATCAGAACACAAAGTTGTGTCGGTTTATAATCTTCAAATGATCGAGACAGGAGGAGCAAAAAGAAAAGCCAGAAGTTTACCTAGATCCAGCCAACAAATAATCCTTCCAGACACTTCAGACAGGACGGGTCAAGAGAGAAATCAAACGGTTACACAGTCTCACTTGACTCTAGCTGTGTGCCTATCTGTTTTCATCACATTTCTGATAGCCTTTATCCTTGGAGTCCTGGCAAGACCTTGTATTTGTACTCTGTGGAGGAAAGTCAACAAAAAGGAAAGCTCCTCTGCAGCCAACTCTGTCCCATCAGAAGAACAACAACAATATGACAATGAGGCATACGCCAGCGGTGAGGATCCAGAAGAGATACAACCTCACAGGGAAAGGAGAGTCACGTTTAGTAAACATACAGAAAATATCAATGTACAATATTATGATACTGAAGCCAGAGAGGATCAGGAAAGCATCAATAATGATGATGGGATTGAATGTGACGCAAGCGAGGCTGGCAAACGTAAGCATACGGACGGAGATTCGGGAGGTGAAAACAGTTTGCGACAAACCAGCCCTGAGGATGATCAAAAAGACAGGACAAATGTGTCAGATGTCACCGGTGCAGAGTATGAACACATCCCAGACTCTCTTGAGCTGGAGGAGAGGACCAGTTTATCTTCACACTCGTCACATTCTTCACTATCTGATAAGCTTTGTAAAGAGAACCAAATGGCTCGGGTCAACCACTCCACGCCCAAGTCCTCTCAGGTGTCAGAGGAGGCTGTTCAACAGAGAGTTAAAACGGTAGAGGTGCCACAAATTACTATCGAAGGCAGAAATGAAATTCCTGGATTTTCCTCTGAGCCATTTGCAGAATGGTCACCTCATGATAAGTGGCAGGACAACGGAGAACAATTTGAATTTAGCGACTCAGTTCGAAGCACATCTGCGAGGTCCAGCATCGTGAATGATTCTTTTAATGGTTCCAAACTGATTGCGTTCCCCTCTCTCGTTAAACAGAAGGCCGATAACATATCCAGCTCAAGCTCTTCTGTCAGTGACGATGAGCCCACACATTACTCTGTAAACCCCGACTCAGAAGAAGAGCAAGGTACAGACAGGTACAAAAATCACAGGCTTATTCACAGCAGTGAGAGTGATGAGGAGCCAATGAATTATATAGTTCAACAAGAAACAAATGAAGAACAGGGGAAGGAAAAAGGTCTCTGTTTGGGTGTTACCAGGATTAATAAGAGGCTGGATTCTTCTTCTTCTTCCAGTAGTGAAAGTGAAGCAGAAATCAAAGAGCTTGAAGTGAACAAGGGGAACAAAATGAATAAGCCAGAACCACATCTAACTGGCCACCAAAACAAAGATGCAAAGTTATCAGTTTCTGATTCATCTTCTAGTGATGAGATGGTGGACGAAACTGTAAAACCTGCAAAGAAACAGGAGTTCGGAGATGTGGATATGGAAAACCTGGATGCTATGAAGCACCGATGGCCTGCCTTAGACTTTGACCATATTCCTTCCATCAAGAGGCGTTTAAATTTCAAAGTCTCAACACCCCTTCTTGATTCATCTTCTGGGAGCAAGATAATGAAAGACAAAGCAGCTCAAATAAACAAACACGAAATGGGCGATCCAGAACCACTGTGGCCTACCACCGCACCATCACTGCAACCTGAATCATCTTCCAGCAGTGATAGTGAAGATGAAAGAGCAAACCAAGAAGTTAAACACAAGCAAGAGATGCATTTGGCAAAATTTCCAAACCAAGAATCTAAAACTGGAAGTCATGACCCAGAATTCCAGTGGCCTGCTTGCAATCTTGAGCATGTTACTCCCATTAAAAAGCATTTGGATATCAAACCTCCATCACCAGAGACTGATTCATCTTCTAGTAGTGACAGTGAGGATGAAACAACACAGCACACAGACAAACCAAGACCAAAAGAGGGGAATACTGCAAAACATCAAATTCATCATCCTCAATCATCTTCTAGTAGTGATAGTGAAGATGAAAGAGCAAACCAGGAAGTGAAACAGGAGCAAGAGAGGCCACATTTGGCAAAATTTCCAAACCAAGC
>JAPQRN010000019.1:16725639-16742304 GCA_037367275.1 Coranthus polyacanthus | reverse complement strand
AAAGCACCATCACCAGAGACTGATTCATCTTCTAGTAGTGACAGTGAGGATGAAACAACACAGCACACAGACAAACCTAAACCTAAAACTCTAAGTCATGACCCAGAATTGCAGTGGCCTGCCCTTGATTTTGAGCAAGCTACTAAAATACAGAGGCCTTTGGATATAAAAGCTCCATCACCAGAGTCTGATTCATCTTCTAATCGTGACACTGAGGACAAAACAAGACGCACAGAGAAGCATGACCTTGAAACACAGTGGCCTGCCATTGATCTTGAGCATGGTTTGCATCTCAAGAGGCGTCTAGATATTAAAGCACCATCTCCTTATTCATCTTCTAGTAGTGACAGTGAGGATGACACAAGGCACCACAGTGTTGTGCAGAAGCCAGGAAAAGCCGAGATTACAGGTCTTCCATTTCAAGGATCTCAAACAGGACATGTTGAACCACACACACAGTGGCCTTCTGTAGATCTTGGTAGTATTACTCGAATCAAGAGGCGTTTGGACGTTAAAGCTCCGTCACCACCTCCTGATTCATTACCCAGTGGTGGTTCAATCCATACAGTGAAAATGGAGGAAATAAAGAATATGTCATCATCCAGCAGCTCAGATGAGCAAGAGGCGGTGTTTGAAGATTTATGCAAACCCAGCAGTGTTAACAGTAAAGGGATGACTTTTGATCTACCAATGACAGCGGAGAAAGACAGTACATATATGGGGAATGTGAGTGTTCCTCCCATCAAGAGACGTCTGAATATCAGATCACCATCTCAACCAGGGGACTCTTCCAACAGTGACAATGAAGGCAAACTTTCAAGCCACACAGTGAAATATGAGAGAGACAAAGGTGATGTAGGGATCACAAAAACCGAACGACAGACGAAGCTGAATAATGCAGGTATTCCCCAAATCAGCAGGCGCCTTGATATCAAAGCACCATCACTACAACCACATTCAGTTCACAGCAGTGTGTCTCCGGGCTCTCGACAAACTGAATCAAACTCTTCCAGCAGTGACAGTGAGGATGAAAACACAGACCACAAAACCGAACTAGGAATGGGAGCATCTGTTATATCAAAAGACACACAAAAGGAGTTCATTAGGACTCCAAATCCCCCAATGATGAACATTTCTTGGAGTCCAAAAAAAAGTGACAATATTAAATTAGAAAAGTATACAGCTATTGCAGATGATTTGGGGAACAAAACCACAACTGACGGCAAGAGCGCGACAGCAGAAGTAAACCCAGAGCTTCAGTCACGGTGGGCTACAATGAATCTTGGTATCTCCCGTTTCCGAAAGCGTCTTGACATCATGTCACGTCCAAACGAGCCACCCAAGTTGCCCTCATCGGCTCTGCCTGACACCCCCCCCTCCTCAAGAAGTGAAAGTGAGACTGAGAATAAAGGTGGCACAAGATCAAAGGGAAGTTTGAAAGATCAGGTTGACAACTCTGTAGAAGTTAAAGTGCCATTAAGAAAAGACTATAGCCTCCCCACAAATGAGAAAAAGTCAAATCAGGATACTATGTTGACCGGGTTCGGCACTCCACATATTAATCGTTATCTGGATATGAAGGTCAGAGAAAAGGCTGCTGTTAGACCAGCGTTTCAGCAACAGCTTGATCCCTCTTCCAGCAGTGATAACATCAACAGGGATTTTAATATCAAAGCACCATTAAAAAAGGAATCCTCTTCCAGCAGCAGTGAGGACGAGACAACAACCCACGGTGTTCCTGACCTAAGTTCTGGCATCCCTCGTGTAAAGCGGAGCCTCAATATCAAGGCACCATCGCCACCATCCAGTAATTCCTCATCTTCTTCTAGTGAAAGTGAAAGCGGTCATGCATCAAAACTCTCGTCTCTGACAGATGAGCCCATTATCCTGTATAAACGTTCAATTATCAAAGCTTCTTTCGCCTCAAGTGGTATGGATGACAAATGGCAAAGAGGGGCAGAAAGCTTAACCAGTGCACCGGGCAATTCATTTCAAAGTGTGGGAGATGCCTCTCTTGCCCCACATAGTGTTTCCAGTTTGGCCTTTGATGATATAGTAAAGAGAAAGCTTCAACAGTCCAAACAGACTGCAGATGTGGACCTGCCTCCCAGTCTAAGGTGGACTGGTATCGGTAGTTATCTGCCTGACCTTTCCGCACCCAGTCCGAGGAGACATGGAGGTCTATCATCTCTACAGCAGGATCCCCCCGCAGTGCCAGAACACCCCCCTGACTCTTCCAGCTCCTCCAGCAGTGAAAGTGAAAGCAAAGATAAAGTAAAACAAGATAAGGCGATGACGAATATAACACTTACGCATAAATACTCGTCTTTCAGTCCCAGTAGTGTTCCTCTGGCATCCAGCAAAGCCCTTGACAAGTCTAACTCATCTTGGAGCGCAAATGAGATTTCGAGGTCTTTATCCGAGGACAGGACGGAAAGGAAAGGTCTCAGTGCGCTAAAAGCCATGTCATCAGAGAGAAGAAAGTGGGACACAGAACATGAGAATTTAGATAAATCACCTGAATTTGTTGACCAGGGTCCACAACATGACACCAGTGTTATCTATCAAAGGAGGGATGACAACATCAAGCCACTGACCAAAGAGTCACAACCAGAAACACTTGTATCCCCTACTTCTGAGAGAAGACCTGCAGATATGTTGTACGGTATTTCCCGCTACAGGAGGCATCTTATTGAAAATACTGGGCCGCCCCAAGAAGCTCCACCTCCTATTCCAGCAACACCACTGCCTGATGAGGCAGTAGAGCTTACATGGACATCTCCGCAGAGCAGCGAGGAACAAGGCTGGAAAAGCGTGAGTTCATATTTGCAGCAGAGAAGCACAACTTCACGAATGCCACAAGACCTGCATTTAGGCTCCTCAAATATTAGTGAAGTCTGAAAACAAAACAAGCAAATGATTAGCATCGTTATGTGATCCTTGATTACTAGAACTATTGTGGAGTGGAAAAAATAAAAACAATCTATCATAAAGATGTTTTCACAAAATAATTTTTGTAATGATAATCCTTATTATTACAAAAGGACATGGATTATTAACAAACTTGTTAATGAATAAACACCAAGCTGTAAAACTAATGATATATGTGTGAATATAATAACAGCAATGATGCCGAGGCATGGTACATTTTGTATTATAAGTATTATGGACAAACTTTTAACTAAAGAACCCAAATATAAGCCAGTAAGTTAATAAACCCTTTTATTTATGTATATAGACATAGGTTATATTGAAAACAAACATATAGACACATAGTTTACATACATATATACAGTTGGGACAAGGCTGTTCATCCTCCTGCATTGTCATGGGAGATTACTACACCTTTACTCTCTTCAATCTGACAGTTACCTCCATTTAAAAATTATGCTGATGCTTGATGTGTTGTAACAACGTGTTGTCACTCATTTTCAGTTGCAATGGATTAAAATGACTAATGTACGCAAGTTATACATTTCTAATAAATGAAATGAAATCCTATCTACTGGCTGCAGTGCCTTTCTGCTGTACCACATGTGTGAAGATGTGGGAAATGGGGTTAATGCAGGAGGGAACTCCCGTTCCACCGTGAGGTTACAGGTGTGTTCCAGGTCTTAATAATCACAATCATGACTTTCTTTCAGGTAACATGATCGTGAATATCAAATTAAGCACAAAACACTTGCACAAATTCCTGTACAAAACAAAAAACGTGTTTTCAAAAATGTTTTCAAAAAATCTCATCCATTCACAAAAGGCTCTGTTGGAGCAATGCATGCAAATATTAAATCTTCTGACGATTCAGCATCACACCACAGCCAAAGACAAATTTATACATGTATTACAAGAACAATACACTAGGCAAAAAGAACAGCATAGCATCATCACACAGTTCCAAACTGTCAGTGTCCATTGTTTTGATTAGATCCTATGGGTGGTACAAAGTGATGCTTTTAGCAAACCTACCTTTCTACAAAGCCTAAAGGACCTCATCCTGAAAGGGTCACTGGTCTTCCACTGTAGTTACATTATTAACACTGTCAGTGTTGGGAGAGATGCTACTAATAAAGGGAGACTTGAAACTATCAGTGGACTAAGGAAGACAGAACAGATACCACATATCAAGACAAAATGGACACTAACTAGTTCTATGTCAACTTATAACACAGCCCAAACAGTCTGAATTCATCCTGAAATAATCCCTGACCACTCAGTGTGTCTGTGTTCATGAGTGTGTGCGTGTCTTATGTGTCTGCACATGTGTATACAGACAGGTGACAAATTAAAGGAGAAACCTGATGGGAGTGGTCTCTTCCAGGATGACAATGCTCCCATTCATAGGGCACGAGGGGTTTGAGGACATGAAAATGATGTGAATCACATGCTGTGGCCTCGACAGTCACCAGATTTCAATTCAACTGTGAACACCTATGAGAGATTTTTTGGACCAACATGTTAAACAGTGCTCTCCACCACCATCATCAAAACACCAAATGAGGGAATATCTTTTGGAAGAATGGTGTTCATGGCTTCAGCAGAGTTCACAGACTTGTAGAATCAATGCCACAGCGTTCTGAAGCTGCTCTGGTGACACTAAGACACTTCGTGTTGGTTTTTCTTTTAATTTGTCACCTATCTGTACATTCGGGTTTGTTGGTATGTGTGTGGGACACACAAAGTGACTTCCATGTTTTTGAGGCACAGTAATACTCTTACCTACACAACGTAGATACATAAATTGGCCATCTGACCAATAAATGCTTGTCAGAGCACTAGTGGCTCACCGCTGTACTGTGATAAGAGTAAGTAAGCAGCAATACTAATTTGTTTGGTGTTATGAGGTCTGAAGCCTTTGCAGGGAGTTAGCAAACGGTTAGCGTAAGCTGGAGCAAAACAGCAGGAGGGACCAAAAACCAAGAGAAAGAGAACACTGGCACAAATCAATAGTAAACGGCACAGGCATCAGAAACCTGCATTCAACCTTTTGACACAGTGTGCTTCTTGAAGAACTCTATCTAAATCCAAATATGACAAACAATAGTTAGCGCCACCTGTCCAGAAAAGCTCAAGTTCAAGTTCATTGCACAGAAATATATTTTTAATGTGCCCAGGTCAACGTGACCCTGTTTAAGACTCAGACACAATGCATGAATGGTCACTTCTGTTGGTTTCTCTGTGCTGAAGACAAGGGGGTGAGGAGTGCTTCTCCCACACAATACCATTTTGCTTTCATCATCCATGTGTGATGTGTCATGTCATCCTAACACAGACAGCAATATGACGTGTCACAGTGAGAGAGAGCAATGCCGCTGGGGGATTGCTGCAAGCTTGCCCACTATGCATCTAGGGAACGTAACTTCACAATGACAGCCCTCCGCCCCATCCGCTCTGGGCAGCATGCACCCAGGCTGCAAAACCCAGCGCCCCCACCCCTGCCCACCCACAGTCCGAACCCCCTCCTTCACCGAGAAGCACCCACTGCCACTGCTGACGTTCGTCTTTGCCATTTTAGTATTGTTTACTTATTGGTTGTTGATTCTCATAGCCGTTGTTGTCACAGTTGTGTTTTTTTTTTTTCATTTTCCGTTTTGCTTTGCAGCTATGACATCTGTCTCTCCTTGTACCATTCCACAAACTCGTCCAACAAAACTGGCCCTGATTAAAAAAAAAAACAACAACAACAACGACAAACAAACAAATGATTATGAAACATGACATAAAGCTCTGTTGTCATATTTATGTGTATAAATGTGTTCACTTACAGGCACCGTCCTCATCATAATTACTGAGGTCCAGGTTGATTGTCCTGCTGAACTCTAAAACATTGCACCATTGGTCTTTGTTGATGACTTTGTACTTGGATTGCTGAGGAATGACATACAACACCAGTTAGTCGGAATGAATTCAGTCTTATATGCCTCCTCTGTATGGGACATCTAGTCATTTTTGAGGACCTTACCTCTAGAAACTGATTAAACACAGGAAACAGTGGCCACGTCTTTCCCAGCAGAAGCCCAAGCATACACTTGGCTGTGTTCAAGTCCAAACTCCTCTGATCCTTTTCCTGCAAAAGCAAAATACCCAAGTCTTCATGAAATCAAACGATCAAATAATGAGCATGACTTCCTTCCTGTTTATAAAACACACGTAGCACAGTTATCAAAGTCTATGAAAGGTTTTAGGCTTTTATTTGGGCGTTACATTTTCTTTCACTAAATCACAGTGACTTGCTTTCCTCAATAGATTTCTCAGTGTGTTCCCTTGGGATTTTACTGCAAAACTGAGTTGAATTTTGTTTTAGGATTATGTGTGCTTCTTAGCAGAAAAGATATCGCTTATCCTTACCCGAGCAAAGTCAAAGGCATATCTATAAATGAGCTTAAAACTGGTGCTGTCATTCAGGACAGATCTCAGGTAGTCGAGTGAGTTCCTCAGCCTCTCTGTAGAGTCGCACCTGACATCAGGAGAAAAATTCCTTAGATTAACACTTAATATCGCCCCCACTGACTCCTCAAAGAACAAAGGGCAGGTTTGGAGAAAAAAAAAGTGGCAAGAGAGAAGGAATAAATCAGTCCCATATAATAAAAATCCAGAAAGTAAAGACGTGACATACTGCAGTGAGCCCATCCCTCTCAGCCATTCCTGGAGGGTGAAATATCCCATACTCTGTGCATCCAGCTTCCAAGCAAGAACCAGCATCACCACCTGGGCACAAACAACACCCTTTATAGCCACAGACCTTCTTAAATAGAAGATATGTCAGTTCATATTATCAGTCTGTTACACAGAAATCACTGAAAACGACTTAACAACCCATACACATATGGCAACTAGCAGCCTTAACAAATTTAAACTATGGCCGTTTCTACAATTGTTATAATTAATTGTGATTTCAATTTTCAGAAATAATGAGAAAATGCCATCACTGCCAGCAAGTGTCCCTTAACAATCACTTGCTTAGTCAAACCAGCAGCCAAAAAGAAAAACAATGAGAAGCTAACATCAAAGATATGTAAATGAATTGAAATGACTTGTGTAAATAATCAAAAAAAAAAAAAAAAAAAAAAAACTGCAAAGGAAAAAAAAAAATTAAATAAAAAGCTGTTTACATTCTCTGGTTCGACCCCAATGTCCTCACAGAACTTCTCCATGCCCTCTGGACCCACAACATCATCACAACCTATTTTAGACAGACAAGTGTGAAGCCACATACAGCATCAATTAAACCACCAACAATCACATCGATTAGTTATTAAATGTAAAACGCAGGTAAAATAACTCTTTACTCTTTGATTAGTACTTTAAAATGCAAAAACCTCACCTGCATATTCATAGAACCATTCCAAGCATCTTTTACTTGAGAATGTGTCCTCCTCGCGGATTTGTAATGTTTCATGTTTCCTAAAAACACTACAGACAAAAAGACAATTTTAATCAGCAGCTAGTTTTCCCTCAACAATCTGATGCGTCTTCTTGTCTTAAAAATAGGCCTAGCTGTGATATTCAAGCAGCACATTTTTAATCTTGAAGCACAGGATGTCACACCTGTCCTGACGACTCTTCTTGGCTGACATGTCATCTCCAGCAGAGGGTCTCCTCTTTTTCCTAGGAGGCATGGCTCTAGAGCAACAAGCTGGAAAAGACAGAGAGAAAGGCCTCTGCTTGTAAATAAAACTACAGTTTTCTTTCGCCAAACATGCACGCTATTTCAGTCAGCTGGAAATCAAATGTGGATGAGACATCCCATCTTGGAGGTAGGTTCTTACGGATTATGCGAGGAACGACAGTAGTGACAACAAGCTGCCCAAAAAGGACGACAAAACCAAAAAAAAAATAAAAAACACACACACACACACAAAAAAAAACACACAGACTACAGTATTACCTGAAGGGTGGCTGTCCTGTCCAACGTCTTCTGTCAAGTTCTACCAACAGACACATAAGAATAGCATATGCTTATGCACAAGACATTAACGTACACAATGCCCATTCACAAAACTAACACACAAGCTGATAATATGTATTTACCAGCCTGTGTAAGGTGTGGTGGATCTTATGGATGCTGGCCAGTGTAGTCAAGTGGGAATTCAGCTGAAAATCTAATTTGAATACAAAAAAAAAAAGTAAAGAAAACATCAAAAATGCAAACTAAAGCATAACACACAGCCTTGTGTTCCCAATCAAAACAGATAAGGGGGGTACAAGGGTACAAGAAGGTGACATCATTACAGCAGCAGCCGTACCTAAAATATCAACTTGCTTCTCTACAGTCTCTACAAACTCTACTGTCCTCTGATATCAAGTCCTACAATCTCAGGTTTACGTTTCAGAAAAAATATCTCACACGAAGGAGGGAGTGACTCTCTGCATTCCTCGAAAGACATGCTAACTCGAAAGATTTGATCATGCATATGCCATCTTGCCTCAAAACGTCCTGTCGCCTTCAATAGCTGTCATCAAACACCGTTGCTTTTAATGTATTTCCGAAGGCCAAAACCAGACAAACGAACACACTGCCGAACACATACTAGCACTAGCTGCATACCTAAAATAGCAGTGCAGACGCGCAACTTGCACAGAGTTTACAAAGTATCTAGAGAGTTATGCTTATGGGCGTTGTAGTCCATTTCCTGAAAAAGGCCGCCGAAACATCAACTCCGCTCGGGATACAAAACTACAATTCCCAAGTCTTAACAATACGACTATTTTCTTCCAGACCCCTCTACCCCCAACATTTACCCCAACTGATTGAATGCAATTTACATTGTTTAAAAAAAATCTAACATTTTATCCCCACAAGCACATAAGCATTGCGCAGACGTTTTGCACCATCTGATGTAGGTGCCGCAGAGCCCGACAGCACTGCAGCAGCAGGCAATGAAAGATGTTTTACACAACTGCGTCACAATTTTCCTTTTCTGTTACAGTCCGCAGATAACCAAAAAATTGCCGATCTACAAAGGCATTGCGGAAATCCCGAGTTTGAGCTGAAATTCACAACGTAAACCCCAGTAATGAATGTATGATCACAACACACCGATTACTGTCGAAAACCTTCCGATTTCAGCTAACGTTGGCTGCATTCAGCAGAGCACTGCTAATGCTACACATAAAAATAACTCCGGGAAAACTGTTGAGTTAAACGTGACCTCCTGTGTGACCAAAGCAGCTGAATTTACACTTGCTATCCTTCCTTTGTTGTCGTCAAAGACAGCACTGGCATATACAAAGAGATCAGCAAAGAGCACGGGATTCATGCGTTCTCCTACAATCCCCCAGACCGACGGGCTAAAAGTTGACACAGAAACACAAAGCGACTGCTCGCTTCTTTCCGACAAGCGCTGCCTCATTTGTAAAGGCTTGTAATTTTATCGAGAAAAGCCTCTGGAGCGTTACTACTTACTTGCCGCATCAGAGTGCATTTTTATGAAACATACAACTGTCTGTGGGAAGTCCGCAGACCGGCCAATAGGCGGGCCTTGTCAACGTAAACCACGCCCGCGGACGATGATTGGAACTGAGCCTGGTGGAGCTCCGCCTGCGCTCACTGTTTATTGGCTAATCAAGATGTCATGTCACAGGACGTTGGAAAAGAAAATAGACACCTCCCATACTCAAATGCGATTGGTCAGAGTTTCCAAACAGGCTGCGCAAGCGCTGGCATTCATTGGTCTGTACGTGTCTATGGACACATCAATCAACAGAATTTCCTCGTGGAAGGCTGGAACCAGCCCACGACGGAATCTGATTGGTCAATTCGGGCACAACTTGAACTCCCAGTGTGGCTGCTGTTTGGGTTCGTTTGACAACTCGTCCGGGCTGAGGTTGGTGGAGGCTCGTATAGAGGGTATGATATCCTAATGTATGATAGTAAAGGGATACTTTACCTAGCGGCGGACTTCTGTACCTGTCCCCCTTAAACTACGAGCCTCTACAGTCGCGGGACGTTTGCAAGTAATACTTAAATTGGCTTTCTGTGTCAAGTTGGTTCAACTACGTCATTTTTTGGCAGGTGACTGGAAATCTTAACTTGTTCACATAAAAAAAACGAAAGACGGACACAGCTCAAGTTGTTTTTTAATGTCACTCACGTTAAGATGGATTCTGTAGGAGAGAGTGTGGTAAGTCGTGTCATTGGGTAAAATGAGTCACCTATCTATCGAGGTAACCTTAAAAAAAAGTGATCATGTGACCACAAATAAAGGAAGTATAGTTTACGATCTTGAATCAATCTTGGATTCAAGCACATGGGGAGAGTGGTGAGCCAAAAAAAAAAAAAAAAGCAAAAAAGAAAGAGTTTTGTTATGTAAAATTAATTCATCACTTTTTTAAAGTCGACGCCCTGTACCTTAATTAAAATAGATACTGTTTGGAAATTATTAAAAGCTATAAAACAAGGTCATAAACAAGCTCAATTGTGGATTTGAGCTGCTGTGTGAAAGAGTTTTGTGAGTCAGTTGCTCAGTTACATAGGTTTAAACAGGCCACATTATGTTCACTAACTGCAGAAATGGAATATAATATTGTGGAGGTGGTATTCAGTTGGTTACGATCTGCATGTAGGCGCTACACGCCACTAAATACTACATACTGAACCATTAAATATCCTTTTCTGATTTAATAAAAACAGAATCAAGATGGCAGCACAAAAGAATGACAGAGGTTGAGCTTCCTTGGATGATCGAAAGCAAGCAGCAAGGTATGTGTCGGAGGCAAAGGAGCACAAAATACATGACAGTGAAAATGTATATCAACAAAATTAAGTTAAAGGAAAAGTTCCCAGAACAGGTTATGCTGGACTAGCAGGAACTCATCAGGTTTTCGATGATAACACGGAGTTTGAATTTGTCAGCCACATCAAGAGACTTGCAGAACAGTTTGATGAACTAACTCCTTTGAAATGCAGAGAACTTGCCTTTGATTTAGCAAGCAAGAATGGCATTTCTATTCCTGAAAACTGGACCAAACCAAAGAGAGCAAATTGGACTCTTTAGAAATACGTTTTTTTTATATTACACAATTACAAGTGGAGGTTATTTTTAGTGCAAAAGTAGTACTTTAGTGGGTTTTCACCTAAACTACATTCAGTAGACAAAATGTTGGAAAATTCGTCCACAGTTTGGAAACCATGATGGAGCGGTATGGTTCAGATAAGCTAAGCTAAGTCATTTAATGACTCTGAAGGTGTTTTATGTCAACATCCCTGTTTACTCCTTGAGAGGTCAATTTACCCCCATCTCTTTCACCTGGAGAAAGTTGTGCCATAGGACTAACTTTTTTAATGGACCATTCTGTAATAAACTATAATAATTAAATAATTACTTGTTTTAATTGCTATAGGCGCATACAACCTGAGGTATATACATAATTATTCAAAATAAAACACTTCTGTTGTGCGGTGAAATCATCAAATGTAAAACATGGCTCGTTCTCAGAGAAGCCCAGTGAGCCGGCTCAAATTTGGCTATAAAAAGGTGAATTCAGTTTGAAATTCCTCATTCCTGTTCAAAATGGTAAAACGTCGAGAGCTCACTGAAAGTGAAAGAGTCTGCATTAAACCACTTCATGATGCTCATATGTTTTCTCGTTTTCTGTGATGGGTGGTCAAATAAATTTGTTAAGCGTTGTACTTTATAAAAAGGTACAGTGTTTTTTCAAATTACAAATTCTAATCAAGTGGCTTCACGATCTGTACAGTTCTCAACATCCTCTATGTTAATCCTCTATGATATCAGGAAAACTGATATCACTGCATTTTAATCAGTGGTAAGAAACCAGTCTCTGACTTAACTTCTGATAACTTTGCTGTTGTTAGTCTGACCTTTGGCGTACAGGGGAACTGCACACTTTGAATTAAATATACTGAACATGTTTCAGTTCACGTCTTTCAGAACTCTTTTGGCCTGCAGTAGAATAAGTTCTCAACATTAATTATTTACTGCATATTATATCTTCTTACTTTCAACAACACAGTGATTGAACTAAAATTTTAGATGTAAGTTTAAATAAGGACAGATTTATGTATTGGTAGAATAACTGTAATAACTGGTAAATCTGTTAACTGTATGTTCTCTAGTTTTGATAACAGAATGCACTATCCCTGTTATCATATCATATACATATCAAGTACAAAACCTGCCCAAAGAATGAAAACTTAATGATTATCACGAAGCAGGTTTTACAAGAAATGTCAATGTAGGTCTGGTGAGGTTGAAACAGATTCAGCCATCACGTCCAATAGAACAATGGCCACTATAAATAAAGGTGTGAGTTTGAGATGCAAATGGGTGTACAGGGGTGAACCTCACCTGAAACACCATAGCCCATGATGTGCCTTTCCTGCATATTATAAAAGTACAAAAAACGTTAGACACTTATTTCAGTCTGTCCGTATTATCCGACTGTATTCTTCCCTGCAGAGTTCCGTGTCTTAAGAGTGTTTTTCTGTGGATGTTTTGAAATAGCCCTCAATATGTAGAGCCTCTGTTGCGTCCTGTAGCAACAAACAGGGCGGGGTTAAAACGTAGGCCAGGGAGGAGCAATTGAAACCACTTAAGAGTCGAAGCACTGAGAGAGGGGAAGTTATTGTTCACCGAAAGCTACATGTTATAGGTCTGAAAAAGGTCGCTACTGATCATGAGTTCTGAAACAACGGGGCAAACTATAATCGTGAGGACAGAGAAAGCTGCAGCTGCTGGCCCCGGCTCAGTTGCGACTAAAGGGGAGTGGAAGGTAAATGTAAACAAGTGATTTTTGCTCGACAGAAAGGGGTCGTTCTGGGTATTTGGGTCACATTTGATACTTGTCTCATGTGTTTTACAGTGCCCTGTGAGTGATCGTCACATCCACAGGGAAGATGTGAAAAAGGTTTGGAAAGAATGCCATGAGGAGAGCTTCTGGTACAGAGGCATGTACTTTTACCCGTTCAGTAGACATACTGTTGAAACTAATAGATGTGAGACCACGCTGCTTGATTGGCCTGAGAATATTTTCCCCTTTGTCTTGTTCCGTATCTTTATAGTGGGGCTGATAATCTATCAACACCCTGATGAGAAAACCTCGAGTGTTTACATTCCTCTTTGTGTAATTCGGCCTGTGGCACTCCCATATGGACACAGACTCAGACATCAGAAATGGCATCATAATAATGAAGCCTACTATTGCCATGTTGCAAACACAATAATATCGTTCATACAGTACGTGTATTCAGTCATGCATGCTAAACCCACTCAGTGAAGTTAGTCTGGTCTATTTGGCCTCAATTCAAGGTAAAGTTGGGGGTCAATCACGGTCACTAATTCAAATACTCCACACGTTCAGATAAGCAGCTCTGCATCTACAATAACAAGAGGTCCTGTCAGTCAGTCACACCCACGCAGTTCTGACGTTAAGGTCGGATCACAATTACTGCAGCAAGGTGAAAGTTACAAAAATGACGAGAAGACAGAGCAGATTCTAATGCGGCCAGGCATAACCAGCTGAGATTAAAATTCTACGAAACAGAAAACGCTTTCTGTTTCAACACGTTATTTCGAGGTTACCTTCCGTTCATTGACTTCCACTGCTGCTTTTGATGTCTTACTGTGCAATTCCTGAATAACAACTCGGTCCTGATCCTTTCTTTCACGTTACTCAGCTACTTACTGTCGCACAGGTCGAAGTTCAGTCACACTACCATGTGCAAGCCAAGTGACGCAGGATCAGTCATGACATGAAGTGTATGTGTCCTTACCCCAGATTTTAGTGTTTGATCATAAAAAAACAAACTGCAAACATATTTTTGCGTTGAATACTGCTTTAAAACTGTTTTAGCACTAACAGAAGATGTGTATAATTAGGTAAAGTGTACATGTGTACATTTTTATACAAAGATAAATGCTTCAGTATAATATTTAAAATGGTGACAGGCATTTCTTTTATAAAGATATACGGTACATTGAATATTTTTCTCCCTATTCATCACATAATGGGCTTGCATTGATTTGAGAGAAAGGCCGTGTATTCAAATACATAAAAATATTTAACAGTGTGTCGAAGAAGAAGAAGAAGAAGAAGCATCTTTTATTGCTGTTTTTGTGTAAAATATAGACTATTGAGTTTTTGGCTTAATATCTTAACACAAAATGACAATTTACTAATTCAATAAATCATTAAGTTTGTGCAGATGCTCTTCTGTGTCACCTGTTTCTGAAATGACAGCTCTTTTAAAGTCTATCTCAGTTTTTCACTCAGCCTTTTTCTGTCGAAGTTGTCAGGAAGACGTGAATGGTTCTTTATTAATTTCTCATTCTTGTATATATTTATCCACGTCAACATGAGATAGATCAGTTCCGGATCACTGTCTTATTTTTATTTTACTTTCCGTCATTAGCTCTTCCCCTGTCCCTGGGTAGCATGGCTGTAACTGGTGGTCTCATCTACAACGGTAAAGTTCTCACACCCTCCATTCTTCTGTCATAATTGCAAAGTTAGAGCATTCATTTCCTTAACTATTCATCTGATTTAAGTTTGGGCTTTTTCCATGCAGGTGTTTGGAAATCATCAAAGCGTTTTGGTCCATTTCCAAAACTAGCAGGTGCGTGCCATACAGTACATAGGACTTTGAAATAGTAAATGATTTGAACAATCCTGCAGCAAAGATCAGCCTCCGACTGGGATTTGTTGTTCTTCAGTCGCTGGAATCCTCGGTTATGCAGTTGGGAAAGCATCGTATATGGGAACTTGTCGAAGCAAATTCAAAGATCTTGGCATTGGACCAGGACCCTGGGCTGACGGAGGACATGCCGGACCTTTTGGTCCTCCTGGGCGCAGGTGGGAAAAACAGTCAATTTATAGAATTTAAGGTCTTAATGTTTTTGCAGCAATTAAATGTCTTAAGAAAATCTTTTTATTTTTATCGCTATTTTGTCTTGACAGAGTCCTATTCTCTATAGAAACATTATGCGTTTCTCTATGTGTTACACTTATAGCAATTACATATTCATTGAGAACATGGTCAATGTGAAGATGTGACTTTAATATCTTTGTAGAACTTATTTTTTGTCGACATTTAACAAGAACAAATAACATTTAATTTGAAAAAATGACAGCAACAAAAAATTAAGAGGGAATTTCAGTCTTGAATTTGTTCATTCATTATTAATTCCTTAGTTTAACTGAGCGCTAATGTTTCACCAGAAGTGATTACAAAAAATTAAATCATCCTTGTGCTATAGATCTGGCTATTAAATTTTAAATAATAAATACAAAAAATCAACACACAGCAGCATGTGAGGAGTAGGTGTATATTTTCTTCATGCCGGTGCATATCATTTACTAGAATGTTATCCTAACAGATCCTGTCACCATGTGTGTGAAGAATGTGAGAAAAAAGCTCCCGCTGCACCTGCAGAACAACCGCAAGCCTAGAGGTAAATGGATCACAACAGAAAGTATGGAGATGTAAATGTGCTGTATGTTGACAGTGTTGTGAAATCATATGGTGCACACAAGTCTAAAGCCAATAAAATCAGATGGGTACAAAGTGTGGGTATTATTGTGATTAATAAAAACTACTAGTAAGCACCCCCAAAGATGTAAAATAGCTATTTGTAAATAATAATGACATGGTAAATCTATCTTGATAAAATTTGGTTTTGTGTGGATTGTAGTATTTTAAGTGCTAATTTCTATTTCCAGTCTATAGTTTGTACATTGACACAGTGATGCAAAAATAACCTGAATTTCATTTAATTTTCCAGCCTCATAAAAACAGTAATGGACTGACTGTCGGCGTGGATTTCAGGTGCAGCTTCCTTAATATCTACTATGTCAAAAGTATGTTTTCTGTTCTGATACTGTATGTTCTGACATTGCATATTCACGCGTAATCTCGCCACTAGGGGGAGGTAATGTCCTTTCAGTCAAATATCTTGTGATATGTTCCAGGAGTACAAAGTCTACATGAAACATAAGGCTACGCAAAGTAATTTAGTTTTATCATCAAGACAATAATCTTGCTTAACAGCTAAACAAAGCTTCAAATATTAACTGTGCAAATCAGCCAACTATAAAGACTCAGTAAACAAATGCTCAATAGCATTCAGCAGACCAACATAATTTTAGAAAGTGTTTTTTGAAACGTTATTGCTCATACATATTTGAATATTGACAAAGATCCCATGTACTGTTTATTTTGTACAAAAAAATAAATTCCACTGAACAGAAATGTGCATGTGTGAGTGAATAGTCCCTCATAATGACACTGTTAACCTTTTTTTTAACTGTTAACTATCATCATTTTACAGCACAAGGTCAACATTTCAACTGTTTAGGTTATGCAAAGTCTCATCATTTCCCTTTAGATGTGAGTCAGACAAGCATTTTTGTAGGTGTCTAATTATCCAAATAGCAAAGGTTATTATTCCAGTCTGACATGCATGGTGCATTTTGTCCATGACATCAGGAAAAAATAACTGTCTTGTGCAAATGAACTTTACTTGATGCGAATTCTACTAAGTTCTGTAAATTCTAATAACTTGAAGAGCTTGTTTCCCATTTATTGCTCGTTATGTTGTGTTACGTAGTGAATCTGATTTATGTTACACCTTTTTTTTTTGCTTCAATAAAAATGCATATTTGAGCTAAGTGCGATAGACTCGTAAAACATAGGAAAAAACGGGTAGC
>JAPQRN010000019.1:16692712-16709255 GCA_037367275.1 Coranthus polyacanthus | reverse complement strand
TCTTGGACTCTCTGCTCTATAGACTCCAAATCAGGCTTCTCAGGAGGCTCTGGCTTTGGAGGACCTTCTTCAGCAGGCCCTTCTGATTCACTCACTTCATGGTCATCATCATCATCTTCTGTGTCAACCTGTGCCTGGCCTTTCTTCTTCTTTTTGGTCTTCTTCTTTTTAGCTTTCTGGAAACAATTTAATAATTGTAACTTAATGTATATTTTTCCTTCAGTTGTACCAAAACTATAACTGAGAAAGTTGTGGCTGGTAAATACTAGATGGGCACCTGTTTCCTTCTCCAGAGCTTCCACTCCTCCAGTTGTTTCTTGTAGTCAGCCAGCTTTCTCTGGTATTCCTCCTCACTCTCTGCCTCCAACTCCTCAAGCTCTGTCAAGATTTCACGTTCATACTCCTGCTCATCTGACACACGGTCCACATTCTCTCTGGAGAAAGAACAGACAACACACCATAGTTCAGTAATGACAGACACAAACTGTTCACATGTAGCATGGACAGTCTACCATCTGTAGGTGAGTTTCTCCTGAATGAAAACTTAGTGTAAAATATACCTTAGTGTTCAATTGATCATCATGGCAATTTTATTACTGACATGGGCCATAACTACACAAAAAGTTTTACCGTCTGAGGTAGAGCTTGTAAGGTGTGTTGGTAAACTTCTGAAAGTCTCTCAGAGCCTTGATCTCCTTCCACATTTTAAGTATGTTCTTCAGCAGAGTCCGGTCTTTCTCCTGCTCACTGTCTCGCAGCTGCCGAGTATTCCTACGACAACCAAAGAAAAACATACCACAGGAATATTGCTTGTCCTTGTACAAAGACTGAACAGGACTTGAATGGGATTAAATCAGAAGTACTTACCTAACCTCCAGCCTGTACTCAGATATCCTGTGCTGCATGGCCTGAGTCATGCTCTGCCCACCATGGATTTCATTCATATTCTGCAGCGCACTCCTCAGTCCATTTAACTACAACAGACAGTTAAAATTGTATTTGTTTATAATGGCATTGTAAACACATCTATTAAGTTTAACTAACCTATTATATTATATCACTCTTAAACCTTTACTACCTTTAATATATACTTTATTACGGAGCCCCTAAAGTCCCACAAGGTGATATATTTTTTTCTTGTTCGCACAAGATAATGACTTGTGCGAACGAGATACTTATGTATGAATTCATATGGCTCTCTAAGGCAATTAAGATGCAGATGTACACAGCCACCATATAATGGACAGAACTCAACAAATTAAGTTTTATTTTCACCTTGGAATGTCATATAATGTGAAATTCTTGCAGCGCTTGCATATAGACACGTACGGAGGAATCATCATCTTGTGCGCACAAGATAAAAAATACATCACCTTGTGGGACTTCAGGGGCTCCTTTATTATTCATTTCTGTTATTAATACTATATATTACAAATAATTTAACATAAAGTATTCAGACAGACTAATTCAGTAACAGGATGGTTACTGTTATGACCACATTTGGTTGGTGTTACCTTGACTGTGAGGTGTCCTGTGAGATTATTGTGCTGCCTCTTGAGGTACTGATCATACAGCTGGACTAGACGGGACCCGAGGACATGTTCACGACTGAAGAGCGGATGATGGGAGAAGATCAGCCCAGATACATCAACATCAAGCTGGTAGTCTCCCTCAGGGTCTGCTGCACCAGCAATGTACAGATTTGCATACTTGGACTTCACTGCCTAGAGGATAGAAAACATCATCTGGAAAATGAATAATCACTGGATATATATTCAGTGCTCATGCCATGTATATATAGTGAGTGTACATATAAATATATGTATATGTCCACAGTGCTCATACCCCAGATGTGTCCACTTCTACTCTATTCCACTATTACAAATGCCTTCCTTTAAAAATGGCAAAGGGCGGAGTGAACACTCGGAGTATGTGCACACAATGCTTTAGATGTGGAGAGGTTGACGTGGATGTGTATCTGACCTTCCTATACACAGTTTGCAGTGCAGGGTCCAGGTCCTCCTCCATGTGGAAGAGAGGAGGTCGTGTGGATGATTCCTTTATGGGGTTAGGCAAAGCCAGGATCCTCCCATCATCTCCAAACCACTTCTTTCCCTTTACAATAAAAAAAACAATATATGTTAAAATATTCACCCTTTATGAATTTTCAGAGCCAGTGTGATGTACAGCTTGTTAAATGAAATTACCTCCTCTGTTTTTAAAATGCGGTTGTCCATAATGTTCTCATTGGTCAGGGATACAGGGGGTCTCTCTCCGACATATAGACCCTCATCCTCCAAATAACGAGGCTTAATGTTTTCAGGCAGTTTTATGGATGTTTGTACTGTGGGAAAAAAAATACAGTATAGATGCAGGTAGAAGATTGAGGAGATATGTAATACAGAGAATATTAAAGCTGACATTACAGTAGTTTTGTACATTAAAAGATACCTGTTCGAAAACTTGGTGTAAAGAGGAGTCCCCTGTCTTTTTCAATACGTTTTTGGTAACGAACATACTCTGCTTTCTTCACTTCCAAGAAGTCCTGGGATGATTGATCAATGATAAATAAATCCTCGTCTTCATCTTGCACAAGAGGAGCTTCTTCACTCTAAAGGGGACAAGGAATATAAGGCATTTTTAATCTGCTTGACCGGTTGCTACTATAGACCAGGTCACTCAAAAACCTGCAATGAACTGAACATGCTGGGAATCAAAATATAAAAAGAAATGCCTTCCTTTTTACTTCATTAATTAAAGTATCAAAATGGTTGTTGATAAATTTAGTCTCAAATGATACATCAGTTATTTGACAAGCTGTTGTAGATATAATGTTGTTGGTATCTTACCTGGTCTTCATTTTCATCCTGGTTGTCTTCATCTACTTCATCGTCTTCCTGTTCTTCCAATTCTCCTTCTCCATCTCTGTCCTCCTCAGGTTTTTTCCTCCGCTTTTGAATTTTCCTGCTCGTCTGCTCAGTCCCTTCCTGAGGATCTGGTTCAAAGTTGAATGTGAAGAAATTATATGCTTCCTCCGCAGTTGGTAGCCCCTTTTCTACCTACAGTTGCAAAAAAAACAAACAAACAAATACTAAGTAAAATTATACAAAGAACTGAACATTATAGGACTGCAGTCTTGTTATGGGCCTTACTCGTTTTGCTGCTTCTCTGAATTTGACCCTGGTACTAAGGGACAGAGGGACATCATGTCTTTCACTTCTCTCTGGATCAACCTGTACGAAAATACAAATGAAACCTCCTCTTCTGAACTGTGTTACATAGGCAGAAAAATGGTTGGAGGATACTGTAGTGTGACAGTGGCTCACCTCTCTGTCAAACCTTGTAACAGCGTCTCTGTCTTTGAGCTTCTGTAGGCGACTGGGTGGCTCGAAAGAGGACTCCTGCTGCTGAAGGCTCTCACCTCTAGACTATACAACAAGAGGCCATACGTGCTTTAGCACTTTGCATCACAGTACCTTCATGTAGAATTTGCAATCACACATTTTTTGCAAAACAACACAAGATAAAATTTGGAATAAGAACAACTTTTGTATTCTTTCTGCACAAACAAAAAGGGTTTACTCTGGCTGCTCTTAGCTTCTCTTCCAAACGTTGTGTCATGAAATCATCTAAATGTTGTGAGCCAGGAATATGCTGAAGTCTTGAAGAAAAACCTGAACAGACAAAGCACATCAAACAAACATTACAATGAACAATCAGTTGGTGCTAGTATCAAGAGACTGAATAACATGCTACCATAAAACTGTACAGGCTAACAGTGCAAGTGGAAAGGCAGAGTTTTAGCATGTTGAAGCATGATGTGGATGCTAACCTCTCTGAGAGCCTGTTGGTGGTCTTGACAAAACCGCTGGTTCAGCTGCCTTCTCATCTGATTCAACATCTTCACTGTGTTGAATTGTGGAGATTTCCTCCACAGCATCATCATGGGACTCTTGGGCTGAAGACTGCTCAAGCAGCTGCCAATAAATTGAATGAGAATCGATACATGGTGTCAGAGCTGAGTAAGTGTAACCGCGATTACTGAAAATGAACAGAGCAGGATGTACCATTTTCTTCCGCCTCTCTCTCTGGGCCCTTATTGTTTGTTTCAGTGTCTCTCCTGGATCTTCCTCGCTGCTTTGTGGTTCCTGGCGTAACACAGGCATACAAAAACAACTCATCAAGACTGCATATACAAACTGTACCTCAACTTAGACAGCAATTTAGCTCGTTAAAGCTGGAGGAGGGCCCACTAGCAGCAGAGGGAAGAGAGAGGGTACTGGCGTTAAGCATCAAGCAGCAGCACACAGGAGTCTACAGGCCTTAGTTAATCTACAGACCACACACACCAACCTGCATTGCCGTTTGTCGTTTCCCCTCTTTCAACTTTGTAGATGGAACCAGAGCCTACCGAGTATAATTTTAACATAGCGTTAGCAGCTCTATAACTGTGTTTCTGAGAGTCTATAGAGAGAGAGAGACACTCCTCCATGTCATGTTGAGTCTTGTCAACAAAAGAGGGAGGCTCTTGTTCAGTCTGTGTTGGATGAACTGAATAGGATAGAGCCCGGTAACACAGAAAGATGTAATTTCCACTTGTAAGAACATTTGGCTTAATAACTAATCACGTTACCTGAACGTCGTCCTCATTTTTGACTTTTACCAAAGTTTCCTGGAAGGCACGTCGTTTCTTTCGCAGTTTATCACGAAAATCACTAAAAAAATAAAGAGAGGTTGTTAGTCCTAAACATGTGCCTGCCTCTACTGGCTGAAAAAGCATTTTTTTCCCAAAAAGCAAAGCTAACGCTAGCTACATTAAAACGGTTTATGTCAGACGCCAAGAAAGAAACAAGTGACTGTTACCTTGTGGATGAAGCCATAGTGTTAGTGACGATGATAACTGTCTTTACAATAAATAGTACAAAAAACGGCCCGTCTGTGACTGATGTTGTAGTTTAGTCTGTAGTACGTAACACTAACTTATTGTTATCATACTGTAGCAGTCCCATAGCCTGTAACTTTTCAAAAGGAAGTCATTTCCTCTTAAAACAGTGCAAATGAGCGCCGTTATCGCTGCCTAGTAACGGGATAAACTACTTCGCTACCAACCTTGTCGATGCATCCAAACTTGTCAGCTGTTTTGGCTTCCCATTCGTCCAATGGACTGTCAATCTAACGATTTGGTGCATTTCAAACCCGCCCACTACGGAGACCGAGAAGCCACAAATGTACAATACCGAAAAACCGTAATTGACATTCACTGCCTGTCGTTTTTGGCATTTTTGACATATGATGCATTTTTAAACCACATAGGTTAGTTTAATGCAAATGATAAGTCTCCAAAAGTAAAATCCATCCACTGGCCTGTAGCATTTCTCTCCTTTGGAGGCTGTGCAGTAGCTTTAATTCTCTAAAGCAGGAATATTACACTTTTCATAGCTAGTTTTCCCAGTACGGTCACTGCTCTGTTGCTAGTAACTCATGAGGGAAGGGCTAACGCATTTAAAAAAGGACCTTGAATATGAATGGATATGGTTCTTACTTACATCACAACCAAAGGATTTTCTAACTGGCTTCTTTTGTCAGGAGCCCCACTTCTGGTGGGTGCGCTTCAGGACTGGTAGTACTGAGGAAGTATATTTTTTCAGTTTATATAAACCTAAATACCCAATAAAAGTGTGTTTTCACAATGTGGGACCTCTAAATGCTTGCACACAATAAAAAGATTCCAAAATTAAAGCTTCTTGAATCACCTTCATATTAATATTAATATATTAATTATGTTCAACCCTGAGGTTGAATTTCCACACTGTCAGAATTTGAGCCTTCTAGCTCATGGCGTTGTGGGGATATTGACTGTAACACTTGGGATCTATGGCAGTGTTATACACTGCTGTTGTTTGTTTTGTTTTGAACGTAGGTGACCTTGAGTGCTTTGAAAGGCGCCTATAAATGCAATGTATTAATATTATTATGGTTATTATTATTATTAAGTGTCAGCCTTAGATGTTTGTGTACAGTGAAGAGACTGCAAAATTATAAAGCGTCTTGAATCACCATCATGTTAATTATGTTAAATCCTGATATTGAAAGGGCCACACATTTGAGCCTTCTAATCCATCCTACTAACTAACTAACTAGTCCCACCATAATTATTTCCAGAATTCCAAGTATTACTGAAGAAAATATGTAAGATGGTGGGTTAATCGTATGCTATATGTTTTATGTCTATATTTACACCCTTTATAAATAAAAATGTTTTTTTAAAGGAGATGTTAAGACACAAAGATGTTAATCAATACCTTAATAATTAATGGCATCGTCAGAATTACTGGAAATTATAATACATCCTTGTGAAATGTGGAAAGAAATAATGTTGTAAATCCCCCAAAACACCTCCAAATATTGGTTTTAGTGCCATCAAGGGGTAAAAAGTCAGAACTACAAGTAAGAGCAATACTGAGGTCAACACACCAATGAGTAATCTCAATTTTAGAACCACAGCCTTATTTTACAGGATCCAAGTAAGTGATTTATGCACTGAATGTGTGTCTATCCATGACATAATGGAGTTAATTCTGCAAACACATACAGAGCTTGCCTTGATGATAGTTGTTTGCCTTGGGAAGTTTATGAGCAAAGAGGAGGGAGTGGATTAACTGGAGAAGAAAGGAGGGAGGGCTGGATGGATGGAGTAAACCCAGACTACTGCCGCTGCTGCTTTACAAGACGCTGTCAGCAGTGAAGCAGCTGAGCTCTGCACGCAGCTGTCTGAGAGAAAACGACCATTAACATGTTAACCAAGAACCCAAATCACCAAACAGACCGGAATCTGACAAGCTAGGACAAGGACACTCAACACTGAAAACCTTGATAAGCTTTGCAGATGAACAGCTGCCGACTGTGGGGTAAGAACATGGGTTATTGTTGATTACACATTACAGAACATCCTTTATTCAGAATATTAACACAAATAATTGGCATAATACAGCTGCAGTGTTGAAGATTGCAAGTTTTTCAAGAGAACTTGCGAATAAGGAATATCTGCAAATGCAAATACCTGTGTGTGTGACTGAGAGAGTGTAGAGTTCCTTTAATAAGAGAATGCATGGCTTTAAATTGTGTATTTATACATTCATAGAATTACACAGTTGGTTACGTATCTGAAAATGACTAATATTCTTAGTTAATCTTCTGGCAAGCTTAACCTACAACAATAAACCGCCTTAGGAGAGTTGTGCCTAACAACAACTGGACACACCTAAAGGTGATCATAGTGGCATAAATGCTAAAAGTGGACATTTTCAGGTCACAAACCTGCTTTCTTCCACCTGTCTTTTATGAAACATCTAAAGTATGCATACTGCCATTATCACCAAAAAAAAAACCCATCACAGTTTCAAATCTTTCCAAAAGTATATGTTAGAATAAACTCTGTGTATGTATGTGTCACCGTTTGTGTCTGAGGGCATTGTTGCGCAAATTCATACATTTCTGTTCTTGTGCACATGTTCCTGTGTGTGTAAAAAGAGGACAATTTCTGTAATGACTGCCATTTACTAATGCTGACATCATTGCTGCGGAGCGGAATCAGCAGGCGGGGTTTGTCTCTCTCAGGACCTCACACTGGCTCTGAGACCAGTTCATTACCCTCAAATCAAAAACATGCTACACTAACTGCATGGATCTCCTTCAGCTGTATAACATCTATACTTCAGGGAGGGGCTGCATGCATTCACCGAGCAGGCTGTGCTTGTTCATGTTGTGTGTGTGTGTGTGTGTGTGTGTGTGTGTGTGTGTGTGTGTGTGTGTGTGGAAGTGTTTGTCTTTTCTTCCTGTTTATCTCATCATGTTTACTGTTCTGTTATACACACATCATTTGTCTTGTGCATGTCACCGTGCAGTGACATTTAAACCAAATGTGTAATGGCAAGTAAAATATGTTGCAATAAAAAAAATACTTATTTTTAAGACAGGCAAGGGGATTAGCCTTCTCTGCAAACTTGACACACATGTTCCTACACCCCCACCGTTCAGAGACAGACGGCCAAAGAACAGATGTAAAACCCATATTCTCACACCCACATAGCAAACATGCAATGAACAAGCGTTTATCTCATCCAAAAATATAAAAACTTCTCTTCTGTTTGCAGAAGAGCACGTTTTGTCTCTATGCTCCCTTATGATGGCATCATTCTGGTCTGTTTGGCAAAGTTTGCCAGACTCACTTTCTGCCATTTAGCGTGTAGTTCTTCATTCACCACTGCATGGTCATTATCAGTGTCATTAGTTTTGAACTCTGCTTCTTCTCTTTGAAGTGTTTTCTGCTAGTGAAAGAGATTAGCGACATGATGAGATTTTGTCTCTCTCAGTCTGAGTAACCTACAGTTAATTGGAAATGTTTCTGTCTGCTCATGTGACATTGCTTCATGATTAGGTTCCCCTGACAGAAATTGTGCTGGATGTTATGTCATAACTTGGGAATGTTTTGGCAAGAAAGCACTTGGAACAGAGACAAAGGTTTCGTTTGAGGTCTCTCACATGCAATTCTGTGGTGGATGAGAACATCAGTGTGTGAGACAGAGTCAAAAAGCTATTGCTTCTCATTACAGGAATCACATCTGGCTTTGTGCTGTAGTTGATCACACATTAGATTCATTGATATTCTTTTGTTCCGTCTGCCCCCATGACAATACCTTTGTGGTTTGTAGCACTGATAACAGGTTTCCATTTCTGGTCAGAACCTGTTTAAGTGTCTGGTATTTATTAGCCAAACACATCATACCTGATTCTAAAGTCAAAGTTAAATTCTTTTAAATATGTTGTTTGTTGTTTGCTTCCACAGATTTTAAGATGTGGATGTTAATGGCCGTGGTCTGTTTATGCCACTGTGTCTCTGGACAGCTGCTGAAAGGAGCGCCACGTCTGATCTGCAGTGTCCCCGGGTCACCAGGCCTGCCTGGCAAACCCGGTCCCAGCGGACCCCCGGGAGGAGATGGGAATGTGGGTATCCCAGGAAGAGATGGCAGAGATGGCAGGAAGGGTGAAAAGGGAGAAAAGGGAGACACAGGTATAATATAAAATATAAACAGATACAGCATCAGTTTATTTGTGCCAGTAAACACTTCCATTATGCTTAAAAGGAAAGCCGAATACCTCTGGCACAGAAAAAACATTCCTTGTGTTACTGCTGACGCAAGGAGCTGATGTCCAGTTAGTCGCAGACTGGGGAGGTTACTAACAGCCCTCCTCATACAGGCGTCGTTTTCAACAGGATCATCAGTGTTTGTTGTTTATTTGCTTTTTCAATGCAATTTTACAAAAGCACTGATTGTCTTTATGGCTGCTGTTTTACGCTACACTCTCATTTTATTAGTAGAGAAAACACATTTCCATAAGAGGCAGGAAGGGTATTTATCTGAACAGTATTTTGTGTGTGAAGTTTATTATTTACCTGAACTGGTGTGCCTTGTGGTTTTACAGGCTTCCTACCAAATTATGAGACATTGCGGTCGGTTTCTCTATCCAAACCCCCAGCTTTTCATTTTCCTCAAATACAGACATTTAATTGCAAGAGAATACTTTTTGTATTAATTAATACTTGATTAATCACAGGGTAAATATTTCATGTTGGTGAATTCAATCTTTCTAAAGGACTGAATGTATTAATCATTCAGCAGAACCATATTGATATCACCCACGCTGCCTGAACTGTAATAAATCTGTCACGTTGCAATAAAAGTCATGAAACTGTTCCATTGTCTGCAGAAATAGGAATTCAAACGCACATGCACACACCTTCATCCGAACATGAAGCTGCAGATTAGCACATTGTGGTTGAAGAAATATGCATGGCATGATTCACAGTATTTCCTAGCTGCAGGATATTTACTGTAAGGATGTAAATATCGTAGTCTGGACGGAATCAGAATTAATTCATGCCAAAATTGTGCTGCTTATTCATTTACTGGAGGTATTTTGCACACAAAAATGCAAAACAGATGAAAGAAATTTAACAAAAAATGATGTGTAAAGGTGTGGTAGAAACCTGTAAGGTATGAAAACCACACCCAAGAATAATACAATTTAAAAAAAGCAGGAGTAGTTGCCAAATTTACAGTGTGCACACAGTTAATAGAATTACTGTTCCAAATAAGATGTTTCAATTGTCTTTGTAGACAATGACGCAGAGGAATCCATTAAATTAATTTAATTACACAAGCAGACTCCACAATATCTGACGAAATATCAGAAAACTGACGACAAGATTTTTTTAAAAGGAAAATGAAGATTCATAGCCTGTCTGTGTTCATATTTCTCACTTTCAAGACTGGTGCACTTGGTTATTCAGGTTTGGAAAACTGTTGAGAATGTGAACTTTGTTTCAGCCCTTCGGTGACAGGGGGCTTTGGATTTATGTTTACATTGACTTTTCCTTTAATAGTATGTGTCAGCAAGTGCAGAACAGAAACCAGTTCACGTGGCAGGGATTGACAAAGAAATAATCAATCAATAAACATGCAAAATCTCTGATGCCAACATAATCTTTCTGTTTCAGGGTTAAAGGGCAGAGTTGGCCCGACAGGTAAGATCGGAGCGCGAGGTGACCGTGGCCCTGCTGGAAAACGAGGCCCAACAGGGGAGAATGGAGATGTAGGCCTACCTGGTCCTCCAGGCCGCGATGGAGAGAAAGGGGAGAAGGGCGAGCAAGGAACACGTGGAACGGCAGGAATATGCCGATGTGGCAGCCTGTTACCTAAATCTGCCTTCTCTGTGGGAATCACCAGCAGCTACCCTGCAGAGAACATCCCCATCAAATTCAACAAGGTCCTGTTTAATGAGGGCGGACACTACAACCCACAGACGGGGAAGTTCATCTGTGCGTACCCAGGCGTCTATTATTTCTCCTATGACATTACACTGGCCAACAAACACCTTGCAATTGGACTGGTGCAGAATGGCCAGTATCGCATCAAAACCTTTGATGCCAACACAGGGAACCATGACGTGGCCTCTGGGTCCACTGTGATGTATCTGAACCCAGAAGATGAGGTGTGGCTAGAGATCTTCTACCATGACCAGAATGGATTATTTTCTGACCCGGGCTGGGCTGACAGCCTGTTCTCTGGCTTCCTTCTCTACGCTGACACAAACTACTTTGACACACTGGCAGAGGATTACGCATAGAGCTATGAAAACACTAAGCAAAACAATAAAAACTGCTAGTCACTCTTATTTTGATTTTATTACGCATATGGTATGGTATATTTTTATAAAGATGTTAGTCCTGATACTTAAATTAGTGGTTCAGAGATGTATCTACTGTTTTTAAATGTATATACAATGTAGATAATTTCATAAAGCTTTAATGAGCTTTGGGTGGGAACACTAGTATCTTAAATAAACTGATATCAGGGAAAACTTAATCTGTCTCATTGACATTTAACTAAAACGGTTTGATATAAAAATTCACCTCATGCCAAAAACGGCAGCCACTGAAGAAAAACATGTTTGATACTGCACATTTGTGGCTTTTCAGATTCTCTTTGGTTGGTCCGCAATAATGTAATTGATTGATAGTCCACTGGATGTTGGAATTCATTCACAATGTAGGCGATGAGATAATTCATGTCATGGATGTAATATTAAAACTGCATCCCAGACTACAAATGGGACACTTTTTAAAAAATAAAGTTATTACACATCATAGCAACCATGTAGAAAATACATGACCGCCAGGGGATCAGAACACTGACAGAAATCATATATTACCTCAAAAATAAATAAATAGCTTGCCTATTGTAAGATATAGTAGCCAACTGATGTACCGTATTGTTACATTTTCATGAAATTTGTTGAAAGGCATGGAAGAAGGAAGAACCAATGAAATTTCCTTTTTTTTTTTTTTTACATGAGATTTGGTTGACTTAGCAGATGGTGGGCCTTGGTGGAAGTAAAGTATGTGCTCTTGGAGTACTTTTCTAATTCTTTTTCATTTCCTAATCTCTGCAGAGAAAAAAAATGTACCTACCCTGTACATCTGCTTCCTTAAAATTATCAAAATGGGGCCAGGTTCCTGAGGCCAACAGTTCGTCCCACATGGCAGTAAAGGTCATGCAGTGCTTTGTCCAGAGGTTCAGATGCATTCAGACGACTTCTTGACACGGCGTTTGGAAGAGAAGCTGAGAGCACACAAAGCAAATCTTACCAAGTATATTTTTGTCATTTCTAGTCAAAATATCTCATCACACTTATTATAAGACAAAATCACCTAAAGAGTAACACATCAGTGAGATATAAGAACTTGTTTTAAGACAGTGCATCTTGAATATCTTGTTATGTGAAAAAGTCTTGAAAACATCTTGTTTTGAGTCATATCTCAGATGAAACAAGTTTTTTTTTGACATGTCAATTGGCCAATTGGTTACTAGTGGTAGGAGATGTGCTGATATGTTTCCAAAAGACAAGGTATAATACATCATGGCCTATTATTATACCCTACACCATACATAACCAAAGTGTGTATCCACTCTGCTTTCAGTCATACAGACGAACGGTCCTCTTGGACATGAGAAAGATCTCACGTCATCTTACTAGAAGAGCATGGCTGAGTGGAGAGCTTTTAGTGGCAAATAAAACCAATGGTCAGATGTGGACTATCGGATAGAGCCTCCTGTCTCCCTACAAGGCTACTATAGTTCACGTTCATTGCTACTGATTCTTGGTTGGAATTTGGCCAAGTTAGCCCAGTGTAAATTTGGTGTGTGCGAAAATATCAGCCAACATGCCAGTATCCACTGATATAACAAACAAGTTGATCAAATGTTCATGTTAATGTAAGCCCAAAGCCTTTAATTTGAATGTAACAATAATAAGCACTTTGTATATGATGTGACAGGTTGAGCAGTTTCCGTGTGTCTAGTAGCGTGTTTGACTATGCTTTGAGTGTACCTGAGTAACACAGTCAGTCATTGGTCAGATATTTAGATCTGACTTTAACTCGCTCACATATTTGGCATGTTCTGCTATGTTTTCATATTACAGTTCCATACAAACTGTTTTCCTTTTATACAGTCCTCTCTGTTCATGGGAATTTTTGCTGTCTAAATAAATGTGGTGGTTTAATGTGTAGTACCCTACTTACTGTTGTTCATACAGAGTTTGCATTTGCACTTGTAGTTAAACATGCGTATGCCTGTGCATAATGGTTTCAAAATGCATTATTTCCATGTTTATATGAGTCAGAATTGTAACTGAGAATTAAGTGTACTGTAACGTCCTTCACTTAAACAAACCTTGAACCTGACATTAACACATTTGTCGCTTTGCATTGGTGTAACTAGGAGTCACTCACAGTTTTAGCCAATCAGTTTCAGTTTGTTTAGAGAGGCGGGACTAAACACGGAAATCGGACAGAAAAAGAAGATGAAGAAAGAAAACTGAAATGAGCTTCGCTACGTTTGAGCTTGGTAAAATATATTAAATTCAAAATTCAAAACATTTTCCTCTGTTGCACCTCTGTTAGAAATAAAAGTTAACACTTTGAAACTTATTTTCACGTCTGTTCGGTTTATGTACTGAGGGCGCTAACGCTAATGCTAACGCTAGCTAGCTGTTAGCCTCGTTGGAGGTCCGGGAAGAGACGCCGTGCGCGAGAGACACCATGCACCTGAGCTTCTGAGCGAGTATGGGCACTTTATGAACTATTATTAAATGAACATTATGGAGTTAAGATGAAAAGAGGGTTTATTGGTGGTTGTGACTTTTGAATAGTGTGCTTCGGGGGCTTTCATGTGCTGCCAAACATAGACTGCTGCTTCTGTGAAGTGCTGGACACTGTGTTAGAGAACACTGCTTCCTGCTTCAGCGTGTGGATGGTGCCTCTGGATGTGTCTCTTCATCACACCTCACTGGATGTCACTGGACATGAGGGTTGGACTCCTAAAAGTTTCTAAGTGACTCAGGGAACAGTGAGTACTAGGGCTGGGCTGGTTCAGGATGGTGCAGGAGGGTTTACGAAGGTCCACAGTGGTTCAGGAGGGTTTAGGATGGTTCAGCAGGGTGCAGGGGTGTTCACGGTGGTCCAGGAGTCGTCAGTATGGTTCAGGATGAGTTAACAGAGTTCACAATGGTTCAGGAGGGTTCAGTAGGGTTCAGGATGGTTTACAATGGTTCAGGATGGTTGAAGATGGTTTAGGATGGTTCAGGAGAGTTCACGATGGTTAAGCACGGTGCAGGGGCGTTCAGGAGGGAAAGCCCAGGAGATATATTTCTAGTGCATCAAATATCTTGTGCGATTTAGATTGCCTGGAATATGCCAAATAATAGACCGTCTATAGTTATTGTTTTGATTTCTTCTTCTAATCCTAACCCCCTTCTAATAATTAAACTAGACACATAAAGTCTCCCACCAGTTCAAAACAACAACGCAAGTGGGCATGATTTGCATTGGAGGCGGTGTACATGTTTATTTGCATATATAGTGGTGAGAGACAAGATGCATTCTAAAGCCAGGTTTGAACTGATGTACTGAGAGCTGCCCACTTATTATCAGATCTCCAAGACAACCAGATGTGAACAGGGCCATTGTGATGCAAAGTGTTAAAGAATGATGTATGGTCTAGAAGCGAGAGCCTTCAGCAGCAGGAGTCCTCTCTCTCGAGCCACCCAGTCCTCTACAGAGACTCAATGACAGAGGCGCTGTCATTGTAAAGTGTCCACTGACCATTTTCTGTCCTTGTAACAGAGTGCAGAAGAGGAGGATTCATTCGTATGTTCTGACAAGTTGATCCAGAAAGACATGATGTCCCTCTGTCCCTCAGTACCAGGGTCAAATTCAGAGAAGCAGCAAGATGAGTAAGGCTTGGAACAAGACTGTGGTCATTTAACTTTGAAATTATTTATATAATTTTACTTATTTCTGTATTTTTTAAATGTAGTTATTTATTGCAATTATAGGAAAAAGGGCTACCAACGGCCGAGAAAACCTAGAATTTGTTTATGCTCAACTTTGAACCAGATCCTCAAAATGGGACTGAGAAGACGAGCAGAGAAAAAAGGTGAGGACAGAGATGTAGAACAAAAATACGTCTGCAACAGGTTGTTATTAATTCATATGTCACTTTCTGATTATATAACACTACTTGTAATTTGTTCTTTGAACAGTGTGTAAACTGTGTTTACAAATTATGTTAATACCTTGTACAGCTGGTGTATTATGTCTGATCATGCCATTAAAAAAGCCAAAGTAAATTCCCATTGTAATTTTGCTATTTTTCTGTTCACTTTGGAATGTGAGGCCTCTAAATGTTTAACTTCTCTTTTGTCAGCATTTGAGATAGAATTCTTTTGCAGGTTTCATCACTCCAGATGCCTCATATTCCTTGTCCCTTTAAGAAGCTCCTCTTGTGCAACATGATGAGGAGGATTTATTTGTTATTGATCAATCATCACAAGACTTCTTGAAAGTGAAGAAACCAGAGTACAGGTTTAAACAAAAGTTGTCTGTGAAAAAGCAGAATCTCATTGTAGAATGCCGTCTTTGCGTGACTATCAGTGGACACAAACATGTCAAAAGTCAGTGCAGGTTACACAGATGGTAAAACCTGTGCAGAACTGGTTTACTGGCTGGGATTGTGTATCAAAGTGTATTTTCTCCAAGAACTTGTTTTTCTTCACACATATTGTTTTTTTTTAATGCAGTGATAGCAGGCACAGCTGTCATGTGTATTCATTATAAGTCAGTTGGATCTTTAGGGAATGTTGTTGTCATGCATTACATCACTGGTGCTATGAATGTTGCCAACTCTTCACTGTTTATTTAAAGCATGCATGCACACATACATAGTGCAAGCACAGAAAAATATTTCCAGGTGTAAATATTTCCAAGTATTTATTTTCCAGATTTCTTTTATGGTCTAGGCATACATCGCTGGTGCAGCAGACCTTGACAGAGACTACCAGCTTGATGTTGATGTATCTGGGCTGATCTTCCATCATCCAGTCTTCAGTCCTGAACATGTCCTCAGGGGCCGTCCTGTCAAGCTGTACGATCAGTACTTCACAGACAAGGTAACACCAATCAAATGTGTCTGTGTGGTTAAGTCAAACAGAGAATCAGGAGAGAATGTGGACCGTGTGTCAGATGAGCAGGAGTATGAACGTGAAACCTTGACAGAGCTTGAGGAGTTGGAAGCAGAGAGTGAGGAGGAATACCAGAGAAAGCTGGCTGACTACAAGAAACAGCTGGAGGAGTGGAAGCTCTGGAGCAGGAAACAGGTGCCCATCTAGTATTTACCAGCCACAACAAGTCCAATTATTAAATTCTTTCCAGAGAACTGGTTTACTGGCTGGGATTGTGTATCAATAAAGTGAAGAAGACGGCCAAAAAGAAGAAGAAAGGCCAGGCACAGGTTGGCACAGAAGATGATGATGATGATGACCATGAAGTGAGTGAATCAGAAGGCCCTGCTGAAGAAGGTCCTCCAAAGCCAGAGCCTCCTGAGAAGCCTGATTTGGAGTCTATAGAGCAGAGAGTCCAAGA
>JAPQRN010000019.1:16672764-16683289 GCA_037367275.1 Coranthus polyacanthus | reverse complement strand
GGTTGGAGGGGAAGGAGGGAGGGAGGGAAGCGGCTTCTAACTGTTTCGCCGTCAGTTTTGAGCTCAGTGCGCTCTCAAATAAGCAGGAGGAAAAACCTTTCGCCTTTTTTTTGTTGTTGTTTTTTTTTTTTTTTTACGCCACGGCCAGATGTTACAATGCGCGAGCTGTTAAGGTGGAATAATAGAACAGGGAAAGGTTTGAAAAAGGGCAAACCGCGCTTTGTTTTGGGTGACCGAACTAATCGCCAAGCTTTGACAGATGGTACGGATAACGCTTTGCTTCCCTTCTCGTTTTCCGGCTAGGTACCATTTGTGTAGATAGGTTGTCGCGCGCGTGCGCTCGTGCGCTCGTCGTGTGTGATCGCACTCACCTGCCGCGTGCACTTCACACGAGGACGGAAATGATGGGGTCGCTGGACCTCGGGTAAGAGCCGACAGCAGCGTTTTGTTTTTTTAGGGACGCTGCATTCATTATAATAGTTAGCCCAAGTGTGTAAATCACATTAACGTGCATCAAGTAGGTCATTTTTCTGGCTTCCACTAACAAGACAAGGTCATGCCCCGGGCTGTTTAGTGTATCTCTACTAGATATGCTAATAAGCGGTCCAGATGTGAGTCTGCGTGCATGCGTGCGTGCAAGTGGGTCTGTGTGAGGGAGCATGAGCCATGATTTGCTTTGAAAAAATGCCTTTCTGTGTTTACAAGTGTAGTGAAACGTCAAAAAAAATACGATGAAAAAAATATACATGAATATATAAAAAATCCTTTTTTTTTTACCTACAGCCACTCTGGCTCTTAAACTCATTTACACACATAAGTAGAGTGAGCTAACCATATATGACAAATGTGCTCAGCTCTGTGCTTTTGCTGTGGTATCATTTAAGGTTAAGCTGTCCGAGTGTCAAACCTTGACTATAATGAGGTGACTGATGTGCTGAGTACACTGGGCCTCTCTTCACCAGTCTCATTTGGAGAGACTTACGAGATTTCTATGTGTGCACTGAGCAGAAGCGACGGCGTGAGAATGGATGAGAGGTCTATAAGCATTAAGACGAATGACAGAAGGAGGAAAAAGCCAGAGATGCTTAAATGGAACAGAATCTGTTCATGTCTTGGTCGTTTAAAGCAGCCGGGGCTGCCCCCATCCCTGTACTTCTAACACCACCACCATCACCCTGCTGCCTCCGTCTCTGCCTCCATCTCCCCCATTTTTCCCTATGTAAAAGGCCTGACATGCACAGGCTATTTTTAATAAAAATGAAATAGCCTTGTTGCAGTGAAGCGACTCGATGCAGAGTGAAGTGAGACTGAAACAGCGATTTGCAATTTAGAGCTATGTCACCACTCATCATTCCATTCTGAGCCAGCAACAGCAAATCGTCCTCACACTTTCATCCTCTATCCGTGCCTTACATTTCACACATATCTCATACACACTCATAGTCTAAAGACTTCAAACAACAGTGAATGACATGTACTGCTGGCAATGTGGTTCTGCAGCAAAGCTGGCAGAGAGAAATCTAAGCCTTGAATCCAGTGTATGCTAATACACAAAGCCGAGAAAGACAAAAGTGCTCTGGAAGAAGCACTTCTTGTATTTTGCTAGATTTAAGATGACGGCCAACAGATGCATTTTTGCGTTTACAATAACTGAACATGAAGCATTACATTTGGATGACTTGGTTTAATTGGAGTGCAAAATTCGATAAATGAGTGTAATGTCTTTTTACTCGAAATGATGTGAAGAGAGTAGAAATTACTTAATATTTCCTGTGATCAAATTCTCACATTGACTGTGTTCTGAAGCCTACTTTTTAGAAAGTAGGTCAGTAAATGCACTGGAAAAAGAAATTGGTTTTCTTTGGTCTTTCCTTTTATATAAGCTTGAACATATCAGAAAATGGTATATGGTTCCTATTATAGAGTGTTATCAAAGGCTTGTGCATGAGTATACTATAGGCCCACTCTGATCTTATTTGCATTTAAATTAATCAAAGCAATTTTAATGCACATTCATTTTGTCAGAACTCAAATGAGGCGTGAACATTTGGGTTTGTCAGAATACTCTGTGGTATTCATGTTCTTTAGCCACGACATTGATCATATGCACAGGAGAGCAGGTCATGCTGGGAAATCTCTTTAGCTGATTTTAGTGTTTAAATCTTTCTCTGTAAATCTGGTACAAATAGAAATGTCTTCATTAAAACTTTATTGACATTTCTTTGAAGTTCTCTGTGCACCTGTGACTCATGGAGTATTGCAATATGTGTGTGTATGTGTGTGTGTGTGTGTTTATGCATGCATAATGAACGCCTGTACAAATGCATAAAGGTGAAAACAGAAAATTTAGATTCATTGCAGGAAATAGTGAGGCAGAGTGATGGATGCAGGTGGGACGTGGATGGAAAAACTGCGATTACACAGTTTCAGTCTTGTTAAGCTTCTGACAGATTTCAGTACATCAAGTTTTAAAGATCAATGGTCGGGATCTGACTTAAATACTAACGAAACTCAGATCATTAAACTTTTGGGAAATGAGGACAGTCATTGATTAAATTATTTATGAGCCTAATTAATCTCTTTAGGGGAACTTCTTTCACTACTGGGCATTGAGGCATGGGGAGACCATCTTCAGGGATGATATTAATCACCTGATGTCCAGGCAATTGTGTGTGACAAGGAACAGTAAAGTACCTGAGCTCCACCTCAACGCCAGGCCCATAGGCTCTAAATTAATTGAAACTTTTTAAGACCACATTCAACTCTCTCAAAGTATGATCGATAAAAAGAACCCAAACACATTTCACACACAACAGCAAAGAGGAAGAATATGAATAACATCATCTGGTGTGCATGGAGAGTATTCATCTTTTTAGGTAATTCCTCATCAGGCCTTAACGTTTATTGCTTATGCAAAACAGCTGCTCAAATTAGCACCAAAAAATATAAAAATACAATTACATCTACAACTGTATCATAAAATATCAAAATTGTCTCTTATAAGATAAAGAGGACGTCATTATCTTTTAACATCCTCATTTTTCATGGAACTTTCACTTAGGGTTAGGCTTATAACAGAACAAGGCCACAATGCATGTATTGAACTTCATTTGAAAGAGAACATCTTCTAGTGTTAAACATGCAGCTAAAACAAACTAAACTACATCAGTTCAAACATAGCTCAACTTTAACCCTAACCCTGACCTTTAAATGGATCGCCGATGACTTGATGGATGTTAAAAGTTTTCCCTTTTCAATTAATAGTCGAGATTACACTAATTATGTCTTTTCACAGGTGATCCTGGTCAGCATGTGTGCTGAGACTGAGAAAAGAAGACACGTTGAGGACTCTATCTGGGAAAACAAAAACCTGAAGCAGGAGCAGAAAGAAGACGCACAGAGTAAAAACACAAGATGGACCTGCGTCTGATCAGCACATTCATCAACCTTTCTTTAAAACAAACTGATCAGTGACCGTCAGCAATGGCTGCACTTATTGTGCTTCTTTTTCTTTTGTTTTTTAAAGGGGAAAGAAATGGCCTCTTAGTTGCTGTCAGGCTTTCAGGGGAAGATGAGGAGTTGCAGGTAATATCAATCAAAAGACAACAAGATTTACTTCATCAAGTATCCATGGACACTACTGTTTCGTTTGTGGAAACAAAAAAATTGGAAAGTCACTTTCAGAATGATAGGGATGAAATGAAAACACTGCCAGATCTGGTTAGTCAATTAATTGCCAGTGAACCAAATGAGTTTGACTTTAAGAACAACCAAGCGAGACAAACAGCCGTACTTAAACCTGAAACGACTGCCAAATCCCTAACACCTAAACATGTCCATGAACTCACTGTGAACCGTGAGAAAGAGAGCAATTTGACGACGTCTAATAGAGAGGTTGCAGGTGTAATTAACGATCACAGTCAAGTGCAGAGTTCAGAGGAGTACACTCTGCAGCCCGAGTTCCATTTGGAGACAGGTGTCGACGTTCTGCCTGAGAAGACACAGGGACGTTCTAAGTGGGTCAGGGAGTCTGAAGACGGTCAACGGGGGCCAAACTTGCCAAGAGCGAAGCCTCGCTCTCGCCGGCAGAGAAGGAGCTGGCTCTGGAACCAGTTCTTTGTGATCGAGGAGTACAGAGGCCCCGAGCCTGTGCTTATCGGTCGGGTAAGCTGTTGTCACAAGCTCTCAGCATGCATGTGTGAATCGCCTGTATCATACTGCTGGCTTTATCTTGTCACATACTCCAATCTTCACAGTTGCCACACCAGCAGCCGTCATCTGCTGTCAGTGTCGCAACACGAAAAGTGTCTGAGGTGATTTAATCCACAGCACACCTGAACCATTCAGATCCCAGGGGTTTACTTGTAGCATTTCACAGTCAGGCGCACCGCCGCTAATGCAGCTGCTGGCAGCTACAGTATAGTCAGAGTAGGATTATATCAGCTGTAACACTAACAGGGAATACTGCCAGCCACTTTGTAGCTAGCAGTATACTTTATAGTGACAGTCTAGATTGGATTCTTACCAGTGCAGTATACACCTCATAAATGTTTAATGTCCCTCTCTGCTTGTTATTGATACAGTCAGGGAGGGGTGTTAAAGCAATCAGTGGATACACGAGAATGCTCATTCCTCTCTGCAAGCACAGGCTAGATATTCATGTAATAAAGCATCTCTGCCTTGCGAGGAGTTTGGAAGCACAACATTTGCTCTCAGCTCCATTTGTTTGCCAAAAATAGAGAGACGATCATGTCACACTTATTGTTGGTGCAAGGTTTGAGGTGAAATATCAACAGTTTTAATCGCAGGTGACTCAGCCCGCGCGAAAGGAGAAAGTGTGAAGCGGATAAACCCGGAGGAAGATGTACTGCATCAGTGAGAAGAGGGGAAAATTCAGATTACAGGGAAGGAGAGAATGTGACAAAGGAATTGGAAGAGGCAATTTCCCCTTTCTACTGCTTTGTTTGAACGGGATGGATAAATTTCTTCCCCACCGCGAGAGTGTTTTTCCATGCTGACTGAAGCACAGCAGGACTGAGCCAGCAATTAGACAGTGAGGAGAAGAGAGGCCGGGTAGAAAGAGAGGATAGAGTAGGGGGGGAAAGCAGAGAGCAGAGGAGCAAGATAGGCAGACACTCTGACAAAGATGTCTCTCGTGGTGAAGTGTGGGATCAAAATCGAAGCTAGTTTTAAGGAAGAAAGAGGGGGGAGGGATGTGGGTGTAGGGATGAATAAAAAAAAAAAACCCTGAGTCCTTTATCGTGCAGTTTGTAGGGTATGCTATCATGGGTTCCTATAATCCTCAACTTTATCCCTCAACACATACACACCACACACACAGTATGTACACTAATCTTATATTTTCTCTTGGTCTCTGCCTGCGTGCATTCATCCAGTGTGTGTGAACTGAAGTAGCATGAACATATGTTGTGTACATGTATATGTTGAAATATATTACTTTCAAGTTGACATTTATGTTAAGCATAACCAATGCATTAGCTACTGTAATTCTACATTAAGATTATGTAAGCTTTTATTTGTCAGTTCCCCCGCACAGCAGCATTGCACATAGCAACGTACTGTATGCCTTGCAAAAATTGTCTCAAATTGTTCTGCAAATTTCTAAACAATTACTTTTGCAGCTGCATGTGAGTATCTAAAGTCCACAGCAGAGGTTGTGAGTAAGCCTTGTGGATTATGAACATGTGCAGATGCGCCTTAAGGGTAGAGCGATGTGAAGGTTCCTGGTCAGAAAGCTCAGTGTGATGAAGGCTGAGTAATCTCTTTAGCTTTCTATTTCTGTGTGTTTGGCCTTTTACCTATCTAGCTCACACTAATATCCTCTCTGCCATTAAATACTGAACTTGCATCGCCAGAGAGCAAAACAGTCCAAGGGAGAGACAGGGAGAGGGAGTGGGGGGGATTGTGAAATGTGAGCAGATGGGCATTCTTTGTAACCAAGGTAACTTGATGAAAAAAGGGAGACACAAGAAATGAAAATAGGTGGTTTAAAAGGTACAGGGAAAGGAAGTCAGGCAGATGGATTCACAAGAAGGGACAGATGGATAGAAGAGACAGAAAGATTTACAGATGGATATTGCCCCTGCTCGCAGAATGCATCTGTGGACATTCATGTAGGACATTTGCAGGGCCACTGTCCACAGTGATCGGATTTGCCCTCAACAAAACCCCCAGTGGCGTGTTTGGTCCAATGAGTTAATTGGCTGTATGCATCAGTACTCATCCCAGTCCCATATGTATCTTCCACACCTGGTGCCATTCACTTCAGATTCACTGAGCACATCTCATCTCAACATAAATCATCCATTTCACACGGTCGTATATTCCGGTGCTTGCCAGACAGATAGATGAGCGTTAATGAGGGATACCTGAATCAGCAAACTAACTCTAAGTGACATTGCCTGAAGGTGTTATAGTAATTTACTGTGTATGTTTTTATTTTTAGCTGCACACTGATATGGATAAGGGTGACGGCGACACTAAATATATGCTGGAGGGAGAAGGAGTGGGCTCTGTGTTTGTTATTGACAGCAACACAGGTAATATACATGTCACCAAGTCTCTGGACCGGGAGGAGAAAGATCAGTACCGTCTCATTGCGACAGCTACAGACCGCGAGACAGGCCGAGCCCTCGAGCCATCCTCTGAGTTCATCATCAGAGTACAAGATATCAATGACAACCCACCTGTCTTCCCCAATGAACCTTATGTTGCCATGGTGCCGGAGATGGCTAACATAGGTAAAACACTAAACACTAATTATTTTAAGATGGCATCTGTTAACAGTGTCCAGAAGCGCCATCGACTTCTATGGACTCAGAGACATCTGTGATGGAACACAACACACGTTTCCACCGTGTGACGGTCCATCACAGACGCCTCCAAGCCCAAACAAGTTGACAGCGCTTCCGGAGACACATAAAGCTTCCTTTTTGCACGCAATGTTTTAACTCATTTTTGTGGATTTTACTACTGTATTTGTAGTTCTTCAGAGATCACACATATTCAGCTTAGGCCTGTGACCTTTTTCTTTATGCACGAAAATTTGTCCAGATTCCTTGAATCTTTTAATGATGTTCTGCTCCATAGAGGGTGAATTATCCAAATGCCTTCCTATCTCTTTTTGCACATTTCTCCTTGTACACTTCCAGGCAGTACACTTTGTACCTCATCTATTTACTTGCACAGTGCGTTATTGTTGACAGGGTAGTGTTGTTTCAATTCGATTCAAATACGGCCATTGTGCATTTACCAGAAAAAACTTCTTCTTCCTTTGAATGGCGAATTGTAACCAGGTGGAGCGTTATCACCGACATGTGACTGCGATTTATTGCCCACAAAAATATCTACCAGCCTGTTTGCTCACTTGACTTCAGTTCAGTTTAACTCTTTGGTGGCTTCTGCTGCATAAGACGACGGCCACTGAGGGGGAGAAATATCCAGCCTTGTGCATTGGAGGGCAAATTGACAATCCCTAGCCAATCTATACTCCAGAAGGCATTTCCTGGATGCTGCTTTTGTACCAAATCATGCTTACTATCACCCGTTCTCATGAGCTGTTTCAAATCACGTTGTTATTAAAAGTTTTGACCTCATTAATCCTAAATTGCCCCAACTCTCTTTGAAATGTGTTGAAGGTCTTAATGACAGGAATGGACATGTATTCACAAATCAAATGAAGTTAACCAGACAAAACATTACAATATATACAGCTATACAGGGTGAGAATAGCCACACGGCAGCTATTCAGCTACTAAAATCCACAACACCGCACACAAAAAATCTGTCATGTAATATATAACACAAGGCTGCATGGGGAAGAGGTCCTGGTGAATGAATGAGTCACACACAGGACTTTCACCAAGTAGAATGAAGTTTGATTCTCATATGAAATTGCTTATATATTCTTGATTTCTTTTCACTTTTCAGTTGCAGTTTCGTTGGGTAGGTTTGGGAAAAGATCGTGGTTTGAGATAAAATAGACACCTGACATTGTCAGAAAGCCTTTCTGCCAGAGGCTTCGCACTCAGACGTAAATAACAAAACTGGCTACGGATACATGGGTACAAATTGTCTCTGCCATTACATACACCTGGGGTGGGCGTGCATAATGGCTATTAATATTTCATGTTAGAGTTCAGTGCTTTATCTTGTCATACTGTGTGCAATGAAATCCCTGCTTTTTGTTTTTATGTGCATTTTCCATACCATCACAGCTTTTTCTGATTTGGGCTCAGATACCCTTTAAATTGACTTGTAACTGTTGCCTCCTCTTTTTCACAGGCACGTCCATAATCCAAGTTACAGCCAGAGATGCCGATGATCCGTCATATGGAAACAGCGCCCGTCTGGTGTATGCCATCACCCACGGCCAGGACTATTTCTCTGTGGACCCTCAGACAGGTCTGATCACAGCATCGCATGTACGACTCTTACCTTCAAAGCTGGTTACTGTAATATGCCTCCTGAGATGATGATTACACGTTGTACTGTAAATCCCACTGGAGCAGTTAGATATCATATGTTGTGTCTGTTCTACCATATGCCCATGGTGGGTAAGATTATTTTAAGTCACGTTTAAATTAATCAGTTTAGATGGAGGTTGCCTAAAGTGATAAATCTCTGCAAAATCTGTTACTGATGTGATTTTATTTTTATTTTTTGCAATCCTCTCCACCAGGCGTCCTGCGGACAGCAGTGCCTGACATGGACAGAGAAACTCAGGATGAATATCTGGTGGTCCTGCAGGCTAAAGACATGGGGGGGCATCTGGGTGGATTATCGGGGACCACAACAGTCACCGTGAAGCTGAGCGATGTCAACGACAACCCCCCTCACTTCAGAAGGAGTAAGCACTGCTGTTATCAGTTATCACTTAACTGTCTGCTGCTTTCAATCTTGTTCACTATATATATATATATATATGTGTGTGTGTGAGTGAAGATTAAAATGATGAAACATCTTGTCATAGCATTCGTGACAGGAGTCTGATATTATTTGCCTCCTTTGGGAACTGGTTGATGTGACAGGTTTGTGATAAGACATACACTCTAGAGTAACTAAAAAGATTGTCAGTCTAGCATTTCTCTTTCACTTTATGCACTCTTTCTAATCATTGTTTTAAAATTGATTGCAATAAAACAACCACTGTCAAGATGACTGACTTTAACATCCATATGAACACTCCAGTTTGGTCCCTGAGCTTCAAATGGACTGTGCCTTGATGTAGAAGAGTGAAAGATCATGTCCGTTTTTTCTCATCCAAGCTTTTCCCCGTTTCAAGCTATTAATATTTCATCTTAAAGTTCAGTGCTTTCTGCTTCAATAGACAGTAAAATCACTGCAGAATGCGTCTAACACTTTGAGACATATACTGCCTTTCTCTATATGCAATCTCTCTGTTCTCTTTTTCCCCACTTCCCTACTTCTTCTTCCTGACAGTCTCTGCTTACTGCCGTTCATCTTAATGTTTAAAGCCCTTTCTCCTCATGCTGATATATTGTGCAGCAATACAATGCTTTATAGGATGCATTTAATATTTCCAAATGCCAGCAGTGTGTTATTTATTTACTGATATCTGACTATATCATCCCTCCCACACCACCTTACCCTAGGTAATTATTTTCTGTTTGACAATAATGCCACAGTTTAGCCAAACGCCTCATTTAGTATGCTCTTTGAATGCGAGGGGTGTGATATTTAAATGTTTGCTATAATGTGGGGGATTTGAATGATTAACAATCAGTGCTGTATCAAGGTAGTGCCGCTCTGATTGAAATGAAAGCATTTCTCAGAATTTGTTGCTTGCAGCTGTGCAGCATCTCAAAGCGACACAGAAGAGTACATGAAATGACCTGTTACAGATTCTGGCTGCTCTGGGGACTTGAATAAAACAATGATGTGAAAATAGTAACATATTTCTCTCAATTCAAGAAGAGAATGGGAGCTTTGTACCATGGGGCATGAGTTTATTATAACATATTCCCTTTGACCTCTAACAATTAGATATAGAAATCTTGGGCTGACTCTAATGACTGCTTATTGACATTGTAAATCATTTGGCCTCAAGTTCAAGCTTCTTGTTTTGTCTGACAAACAGTAGTGAAATCAATGTTTAATATTCAGCAGAAAAAAACAGCAAATATTTGCTTCAGCTAGCAAATGTTTGCATTCATTTCTTGCAAGGTTTTCCCTCCCATTATCAAACTGAAAGCGCAGCACCCAAGTCATTTTGGCCACCACCTCAGCCACATTAATATAAAATAAATGTGGAGAGCATCAAAAGTAACTAAAATGACTTCTCCCATATCGAATGGCTGCAGTTGCTCCCCAGTGGACTAAGCTTTCTGTGTGTTGTTTATTTATTATCTGCTGTAGCTTTTTCCAGTTTTTGTAAACAGATATAGTAATAACAACGGTCCATAATGATGTGACTTCATGTGTTTTTATTTGGAAAATGTACAATTTTCTTGCTTGAAGACCCCAAAAATCCTCCCACACGTGC